>JAAWXA010000002.1:69157733-69597693 GCA_038090715.1 Florisuga fusca
CCCGCCAAAAAAAAAAAAAAAGGCCCCCAACCCTTCCCAGCTTAACTGGATATAGTTAGTTTAGTTAGTTCATAGACATAAACCCAGACAGAGAGTAATAAAACAGTATGCCAGTGCAACAGAAGTTTTAATCTGTAGAATTAATAACATGTTTTCTGGTTCTTGCACCTCTGACAGATGGCCAACAGAGAAGAAAGCTATCCCTCTCGGCGCTGCTGAGTTTTGAAATCCCAATGCACAAACCACATATGGCATTGGCAGACCTGTTCAAAGAACTAGAGATCCAAAAATAGACATTTCCTTTTTTTCCATTGCATTCCTAAAGTGTGTTTGCACTATTTGCAAGTTGCCTGAAAGCAAACACATTGTGGTTTTAAAGCAACTTGTCAATTTTCATTAATATAAATGTTGAATGGTAGGGCAGGGACATACTAATACAACAGACTGATCAATTATTTTTTTTAGATTTCAGAGAACAGACTTTTCATTGACCATGAGGAACGATTGCAGTTCACAGAGCATGAACATTTTTGTGTGGCTCACAAGTAATTAAGGTCCAGCTTTCAACTTCATATTTCCAGCCTTGGAAATATGTTAATTACTGGAAAATATCACCATATGTGAGCCGATACAGGTTTCCTTGTCAGATTCTGAAGCTGTGAATACTATAGGAATGTTTGGAGGGCTTCCACTGATTTTCTTTTTTCATCTAATGTATGGGTCTCAGCCTCTAGGTCCCTACACAGACCCAACAAATTGAGGCCAAGATCTACATCTGTATAGGCACATGAAAAAGGCACAAGGCAAACAGGAAGCAAGCTTGTGTAAAGATTTTATGTTTAAACTCTCCCCTGTTGAAGCAGTCCTGTTCATGCTGCTTCCTGAGAACAGTCCTAGACTAATGTTACCCACAAAACCATGCCCAAACATTGTTTGGAAGAATGCTAGTTAGATCCAGGTGCTCTGTGATCCAGAGTCACAGAATAGTCATGGTTGGAAAGAACCTCCAAGATCACCGAGTCCAACCATATACACACACAAAAAAAAAAACAGCAAAAACCAATGCTGGACAAACACAGACACCACACACACTCCACCACCATAACACTTATAAAAAACCCCAACACCCTATAGTCTTAGCCACTAGACCACATGCCTTGAAGTGACACATCTACACATTTCTTAAATACCTCCAGGGACAGTGACTCAACCACCTCCCTGGGCAGGTTGTTCCAGCACCTGACCTCTCCTTCAGTAAAGAAATTCGTCCTAATATCTAATCTAAACCTCCCTGCCACAACTTCAGATCATTTCCTCTAGTCCTATCATTGTTCACTTGGGAGAAGAGGCCAGCACCCACCTCCTTACAACCTCCTTTCAGGTACCTGTAGAGGGCAATCAGGTCTTCCCTCAGCCTCTTCCCCAAACTAAACATGCCCAGTTCCCTCAGCCACTCCTTGTATGACTTGTTCTCTAGGTTCCTCGCCATTTTTTTTGCCCTTCTCTGGACAAGCTCCAGCACCTCAAAGTCTTTGTAGCCCTTGTAGTGAGGGGCCCAGAGCTGAACACAGCACTCAAGGTGTGGCTTCACCAGTGCTGAGTACAGAGGCACAATCACTTCCCTGCTTCTGCTGGCCACATCATTCCTGGTACAATCCAGGATGCTGTTGACCTTCTTGGCCACTTGGGAACACTGCTGCTTCATGTTCAGCTGGCTGTCCATCACCAGGTCCTTTTCTGCTGGGCAGCTTTCCAGCTGATCTTCCACAAGCCCATAGCGTTGCCTGGGGTTATTGTGACTGAAATGCAGGACCCAACACTTGGTTATATGGATCCTCGTACAATTGGCTTTGGCCCATTGATCCAGCCTGTCCAGGTCCCTCTGTAGAGCTTTCCTACCCTCAAGCAGATCAACACTTCCATCCAGTTTGGTGTCATCTGCAAACTTACTGAGGATGCTCTCAGTCCTCTCATCTGGATCATTAATAAAGATTAAATAAGATTTGTTCCAAAAATAAGCCCTGAGGAACACCACTTGTGACCAACCACCAATGAGATTTAACCCCATTAATCACAACTCTCTGGGCACAGCCATCCATCCAGTTTTTTACCCAGTGAAGGTGATAGTTGTCTATGACATGATCCACCATCCTCTCCAGGCGAATGCTGTGGGAAATGGTGTCAGAGGCCTTACCAGTGTCCAGGTAGACAACATCCACAGCCTTTCCCTCATCGAGAAGGTGGGTCACATGGTCATAGAAAGAGATCAGTCTGGTTAAGTGAGACGTTCCTTTCATAAACCCCTGCTGGCTGGCCCTGATCCCTTGGCTGCTTTGTCCTTGCCATGAGAACTCACTCAAGATGATGCTGTTCATGATCTTTCCTGGTACCAAGGTCAGGCTGACAGGTCTGTGGTTCCCTGGATCTTCCATCTGGCCCTTCTTGTAGATGGGCATCACATTAGCCACTCTCCAGTTATCTGGGATCTCCTCTATTGACCACAATTGTTGATAAATGATGGAGAGAGGCTTAGCAAGCCCTGCCACCACCTCCCTCAGTACTTTAGGCTGAATCCCATCCAGCCCCATAGACTGATTCATGTCTAGGTGCAGATGCAGGTCATTAACTATTTCCTTCTGGGTTATGGGGGGCGTTGTTCTGCTCTCCATCCTTATCTTCAATTTCAGGAGGCCGAACACCCTGGGAGTAGCTGTCCTGATGACTAAAGATAGAGGCAAAGAGGACATTAAGCATCTCAGCCTTTTCCTCATGCTTGGTTGCAGTGTTCCCCCTAACATCCAGTAAGGGATGGAGATTCTCCCTCATTCTATTTTTATTGTTGAAGTATTTTTAAAACTTTTTTTGTTTTGCCTTATGTCAGTGGTCAAGTTGAGCTCCAGTTGGGCTTTTGCCTTCCTAATTTTCTCTCTGTATGAACTAATGAGATCTCTGTACTCCCCTTGATTTGCCTGTCCCTTCTTCCACAGGTGGTAAACCCCCTCCTTTTTTTCCTAAGTCCCATCAAAAGCTCCCTGTTCAACCAGGCTGGCCTTTTTCCCCATCCTTTAGTCTTGTGACACATGGGGATAGCTTGACCTTGGGCCTTTAAGATATCCTTCTTGAAGAGTATCCAGCCTTCCTGGATCCCTTTGCCCTTTAGTACTATCTCCCAAGGGACTCTCTCAACCAGTATTCTGAACAGGCCAAAAGTCCACCCTCCAGAAGTCAAGTATCAAAATAATCAAAATCATTCCCATTAACATGCTACAAATGAAGCAATGTGGAGAAATGCATACTAGTGCTTAAACCTTAATTACAACCATAGATCTGAAACATAGCTGTAGAAGCCATTTTATTTAGCTCAAATGTAAATCTAATCTCCTTGAAAAAATCTTTCACTCTTTCTACTATGTGGAACCCAACAACCAAAGCATTTTCTTTGAGACCTTAGTGAAAAAAAAGAAAGAAAACCAGCCCCTGCCCCTAGACTGCAAATCCAGAATTTCAGAGCCATTCCATCTGTCTTTCACTGAAGAACGTCTGTGAATCCCTGCTTTTTCCTTGGCCACATGCCCAGGTTGGCTGAGCTGCTACTAGTACATGACCTCTTGTAACACATCACTGTCTCCAAGGTCTGTCTCCTCTGACTCCGTACAAACGAGACACTCAAGTGACTACAAACTACATTACCCTTTGATAGCAGCACAGAAGCTGCTGATGCCTCTCAGAAGTCAACAGGCTGAAAGATACATCATGACTCACTGAGGCCTGGCTCCACTCCCATTCCACCCAAGTTACCACCTGGACCCACTTATCAACTTATTGAATACTGGAGAGAAGCAATCAGATGCTGCCATCATCTTTTTACAAAGACAGAAGAAAAACATTAAACCAGCAACAGCTCTTATTTACCCACATTTAGACCAGGCTGTGCTAACAGTTTACAGTCAATATTTTTTGCAGTTGTTGAATTGCTGTGTCCCATTCTCACTGTGATTTAAAATATGTAAGAAAAAAATGTTATCATTATCAATATTTTTCTGTTTAATCAGAAAAAAAGCTAAGAGGCAAGAGGATGGAAAAGGTTAAATACATTCTAGTCATGATTATTCAAATATACTTCTTATTCAAATACTTACTCAAATACCATTGGCAACATAACTATCAGAGTGGTTTTATGCTCAGTACAATATTCAGTTGCCAGGTTCCCATGACAGAGAGCACGAACAACTACAGCACCCTCTGGGACATCTAATAGTTTTATGGTTGTTACAATGAAGTCCTTACTATAGCATGTGTTTGTCAATATCTCAGAGAAACTACATCAAAAATATTCACAGAGACTAAAGATTCTGTGTTGTGGGTTTTTTATAATACTTTTTACTGTTTTTATTATTTTAAAAAAATAATTGCAGAGAAATCCAAGCCATTATACTGTTCTAATGCTGTTATTATAATTTGTTGTTATGGGACTCTAGATGAAGGTGCACAGGAGTAAGACCTTCTTGTAATTTCAGTCCCAGTCTGTATTTCAAATTATATTTCTGAACACAGGGGTAAAGGAATCATGGGAAACCATATAGTTAACTTGAGTTGTTTTTAGAACTGGTGAGGAGATGAGAAAAAAAAAATACCTGCAGATCTGAATCTAATGGTTTTTTAAGGTGTATACATATGTGTTATAGATCTCTATCCTACTAGATTTTCAGACCAGGAATAGAATTTTTGGTTTGATTTGTTCACTGCTTAGAACTAGGAGGTCAGCATGTGACAGGATTTCTAGCTAATAGTACTTAATCATATCTAATTTGAAGTCCAACCACTTTCCAGGATCTCTAAATGTCAGTCATCACTTAAGCAAAATCTCCTGTAATTTAATGCCATAAATATTACTTGCATTCATAAAGCTGAAGGTCCTGTTTTATTTAATAAGGAAATGAAAAGTTCAGGTCTTGAGAAAGTGAGCCTTTTCTCATCTACAGTGGTGTGATGTAAGACAAGGATAATTAATGACTTTTCTGTCCAATCTTTGCCATATTGCTTTACAAAACTTTGGCACAGAAAGTAAAAATACTTACAGCACGCTGATGTGCTTTTAATAAAGTGAAACTTGTTTATGATATTAACTCTCTTATCTCAATGTCCTAATTCCAAGGAAAGCCAACATATTTAGATGAATAAACAAATATTCTATTAAAGTTATTCCAACAATTGTAGCAATTTGGTTTTAGTAGTTTTACTGTATCATCTCTAAGGGTGGTAGATGGAGTATTGAACTCATCCCCTCACTTGCTATGCTGCTGCAGGCTCAGTTTGCCTTAAATTTCATTGTGGAACAGATCAAAGGAAGCAACCAGAATTTACAAGTTTGAACAGCCAAAAGAAAGAAAAAATAAAACCCCTTAGGCACTCTGTGATGCTTCTCATCAGATCTTATGTATACAGATCAAAATTTCTCAAGATCTGAGTCAGTCCTCCTCCACTGCTGTTAATTCTTTTCCTTGAGCCTTGTCTATATATTCAGAGGCCCTGGGAGACATTGTAGCAGAAGACTATAGCAAAAAAGGCACTGACTACTTCAGCCTTAAAGATGACTTTGTTCACTTGCTCACCTTGATCAGGTGGTCTTTAAAAAAATTCTCACTACAGTGTTTCTGCATATCTGAGCTGCTCCTCAGCATACTGACAACCATCATAAAAGCTTTAACATTATACTTAAATAACTAAAAATACTTAAGCCTAGTATGCTTTTGGGCTCACCTCTTGAGCAGTCCTTATTCCTGAGTGAGAGATCTTTAAAAATCTTTTTTAAAAAATTTTTAAATTTAAAAAAAATTAAAAAAAAAAAATTAAAAGAATCTTTAAAAATAAAAAGTGAGAGATAGTTAAAAAGAGACTGGATGTGGCACTCAGTGCCATGGTCTAGTAACTACAGTGGTAGTGGATCAAGGGTTGGACTTGATGATCTCTGAGGTCCCTTCCAACCCAGACAATTCTATGATTCCATGATGTATGATCATAAAAGCACTAACCATGAGGCCAGGTAGTTGCCAAGTCACAGCTTGTATCCACTCCTACCCTATACCTGTCCCTTCATGACTGAGAGGCATATCCCTTACCCTCCCATGTCCTTCAACTTTATCTCCTGTAGTTCCTCCCTATTTGTTCCAGATCTCTCTCAGTAGGGATGTGCACGGACAAAATGAAAGGGAGCCTGAGAGTTGGAAAACACTTCAGTCTCTCTGGAACCATCCTCCTTACCCCAGTCCAGTACCTCTGCAAACAGCAAATCTCATGGCAAGCAAAAAACAGCTTAGCGTGTCTGGTCATATATGGCGTGCTCCCATCTCTGCAAAGTGGATGTACAGCTACCATCACCCATCACTTCCTCTTGATTCTAGTGCACTGTGTGTGTCCAGCTCACTCTGAGGCCTTCATTTACAGAGCTTGTTCTCTTACACAGGATGTTACTATGGATTCTGTAAATTTGCATCCAAAGGTACATAGGAGCCCCTCTTTTGCTGGTGGAATTCATATGCTTCAAGCCTCTCCCACCTTGTGAGTCTCTAGCCATCATTCATTGAAGCATGTTCTTTACCAATGCCTTCTTCCCTGCATCACAGGTCTCAGGTCTTCTTGTGCAAAGTTTCATGTGAAGTCCCTGTCAGTCTCCTGTTCATCCTTCCTCATAGCACAAAGCCTGCTCATTGCCTCCTGCAGCTCCTTACTCTGCTGACTCAGGGCCTTACCAGCACACACCTCCTGCTCTTGATGCTGCTTCTGCCCCTGGAGAGACCCGTCGCTCCTGTTCCCCAGACCTGGCTGGCTTCATCACCCCACAGAACTTTTCTTTGGGTCAAGACATCCTACTTCTTAATCCACTTCTATTTTTGACTTTCCAGAAGCTGTAAGCCTTCCCTTGTACTTCTGCCAAGATAAAAAATGTACAGTGTTTCATATTTTCAGCATGAATTATTTTTTCTTATGAGTTTCACCTTGCACTTTTAACAGCTTGCCTTCTCTCATGATAAACCTGGGTCAGTGATATTCTTTTCTGCAGGCATTTCATATATAGAGGTCTGCTTTTCCTGGAATATGAGTAATCTTAGTCTGCTGGAAGGTGCATAACAGTCACACAGGCTTGACAGGTCCTAGGACAGAGTCCAATAAGGTGTAAAATGTAGATTATCAAAAGTGGACCAAGAAGCACATTATTTTTCAGAATACATATGACAAGAAAGCAGGAAACTCTTAGTTAATGATAAGGGAAAACAAACATTGAGAATTGCTAAAATATGTAGCAAAAGGTGTCTCAAAATACAGATATATTCTCCTCATCCATGCAATTCCAAACATAGAAAGGTTAAAAAATAGCAAACCAAGCCTTTCACAGCTTTTTGTTATTTTTATTCATTCTACAAAGTACACAATGAAAGTAATATATAGTAGGTGTCACACCAATTTTACCAGTCAGGTATCTACCTGCAGACAAATACAGAGCACTGCTAAAAATAGGATGCATTTTGCAAGGAAGTAACACTTTAATCTGAAAGTTTAGTAATGCAAACTGAATCTGCATGTGTAATGTGTGAGTCTGTTTTACCCTGCAAATAGCAGAATTACACCCATTGTAACAGATAAGATGGCAGTTTAATGTTTGACAAACCTCAGTGGATTTAGATCTATTCTTTCTGAGTAAGGCCATCCACTTATTACCAGTTTTACTGAAAGTAAAACACACTATTTCCAGTGTTCTAGAGACACTGTTAAGTTGTCTGTTCTTGTTCCTCTTCAATTTCACAGGTCTTTCACATGTTAATACACGGATATATATTGTAAAATCTGTGACAACAAACTTGGGAGAACTGCCATCTTCAATGAAATTTCTTTTGCCTTTTATAAAGTAGCTGCTTCCATTAGTCAAATGAGTGTTAGTGTTCAAAGACTTTGTTTGCTACAGAACACACCATTCTAGACTTACTTGGGGTGACAGCCCCCACAATCAGCATCTGTAGCACAGATCAGCCCCTCCTAATAGAGTTTGCAAAAACCTATGAAAAATACAGACAAAAATGCAAGTCAGTAAGTTGTTAGTGAGAAATACACATCCACGTGCTCTATTGAGATACAAGGGTCAATGATCCATGACAATGTTCTTAAAAGGAACAGCAATGTGTAACTTGAATTCCTTTTTCCTTCCATCAATAAGCCTAGGAAACAATGTGAATAATACAGGGTTTGTAGATTAAATAAATCAATAGCATCTGAAAGTCTGTCTTTTACTAAATTATTATTTTATTTTTTTTTTTAGGTTTGTAGTTGTGAAACCAGTTAAAGACTCAGGTCTGAACTATTTACATTGATTGAAAGTAAGAGGTGATTTTTAATTTTCATGAACAGGTCTTATAGTAAATTGCTCAGAATCTCATTTTTAAAAACAGAATCTCATTTTTAAAAATTGTGAAAGATGAGTCTCCATCCCTTATTTCAAACATTAGGTTCTCCAGTTTAGGGTGAAATAAATGTCCCAGCCACTGCACCTTGAAAGGACAAGACCTTTGAAACATTCTGGTTCTTCAAGGTAGTTTAAGGACATATATTTGGTCTTTCTTTTTCCTACATTTATTTTAAGGTTACTCTTCCACTAGAAAGCTTTCTGACAGAAGCACTAATTAAGAGACTTTCTCTATGTTACAATTTTATTAATTCTGTGAAATTTTAAACCACGGGGTTATCATATGCCTCCCAGGCATAAATATGCTACAAAGTAAGTAATGGCAGAGTTATGATACAAGCACCCACATGTGTTTGAAAAAATATTGTAAAACTTTAGATAAAATTAATAGGAATTACCTTCCTGAAAGAAAAAGAAATTAATCATCATTCACAACAGTGTAAGAATATTTCTTAATGAAAACCATTAATCCAAGCTTATTAGCTGAGGTGATGTAAATGAAAATGTTTAACAAGATGAAGAATAAAGATTGTAACAGTGAATAATTATACACAGTGCTTTCAAAATAAACTAGCTTCTTAACAGATATTTATCTTTTTTTTTCTTTTTAGTTGTGTTTAAAATGCAGTGAGCCTAGCAATAAAAAAATATAACAACAGTTTCTAGTTATAAAACAGTTCCAAATAAAATGAGCAACAACAACAGATACTGAGAGAAAACATATTAGAGTATTACACCTCAATGGATATTTGAATTACATCAGCGGGATATAATTCTGGGAAATCCTTGTGAATTTGATGTTCAGTCCTTCTGAAAGAAAATATAAATTCCAAGCTTTTGTAGAACAGAGTTCACTTATAAAAAAAAATAAGGGAAGTAATAGTAATTATTCAAATTCTAAAATTTTAAATCTTTCCAGGACCTTAGTTTTGTTCACACCTCTATTTCATCTACGTAATCCATTTGACTTCAATAAGGCATGTAACTTCTGATCTAAACTAAATGGGAGGAAAAAAATGAGGCTTTCTAAGCTGTTCCTCATTTTTTATGATACAGAGAGCACTATTTTGGATTTCATTGCCTGGATAAATAAATAGATTTTATTCATAAGCTTTATTTAGTAGCCATCTATCTTTAATATCTTCCAGTTTTCAAAAATTTGAAACAACATTACTTTGACTTATCATAGGAACAAATAAACAATTTTGTTAACTTGGAATTGTATAACAACTTCCTGTGAATTGCAGATACTGATGCTAAATAGTTATACAAGGAAAATAATATTTTGGGGTTTTATGCTAATATGTAATAATTGGAGAGATTAAAGGTACTAAGTACAGCATACAGGAATTGAAACAGTTCTGAAATCTCTTGTAGCATGAAACACAATATAGGCTAAAGACTGAATTATGCTCATAAGGCTAAAGGTTATTACTTAAGCTTCTAAACTATCCAATATGATTTTGCTCAACCACTGGTATCTCAAAAGGACCTTATATTACATTTGTTCTTGTGTTTTAAAGTGCATTTTTTTGTGTTTCTGCCACTTTTATTTTACACCAGTTGAAAAGCTGCTGTTTGGCTAAAATATCTGCTCTTTTGTTGTAAATGATGGATATCATGTGGTTACTTCACTCAAAGCTTAAATCAGGAAAGGACCTTTATCTGATATAGTTTCACATGAGTGAGTCAAGGTGCATATTATATGCATAAAAAGCAGCATGTCTGACATTTGAAGGTCAGACCAGAGAGGAAAATAACAGAAGGGAAATTATTATGCATTATTTTACTATAGAAAGAAGGGTTATAAGAGAACAAAACTAATGAGATTCATGATAAACTGCTATAACTGCTAATATAAACAAAACAAAACAAACAATTAAAACAAAGAAAAAAAAACAACCCCCCAAAAAACCCCAACAAAACCAAAAAAACATGGATAAAACATTAAAAAAAACCCAAAGAAAAAAAAACTCAAAAAACAACCCCCCCCCAAAAAAAACCCCAACCCTGAGCTGATGCCATTCCTATATTGTATTAACTTGAAAATTAATTTCATGCAATGTTCACATAAGACATATATATATTAGTAGAATGTAAAGCATTAGGGAATGTTAAAATCTGCATGGGCCATGCATTTCATTTAAGCATGTTTCCATGCTTAAATTGCAATTCAGAATTTTTTTATGCCTGAATACAATAGAGGATGTAGATTTTGCTGTTGTCTCTGACAAAAATAACAAAAGAAAGTAATCTGACAAAAGGAGCTTTTTAAGAAATCTCAGAACAGAGACTCATAAAATATGTGGCTTTACCTTGAGAATACACTGTGTGAATTACTTAGCAGTGTAATGAACTGGATAAGCCATAAGTCAAGAGAGCACACTACAATTAATCTACTCTATTTTCATGATGTTGTGATGATAAATGGCAGACTGGAAAGAGACTGTGTTAAGGATCCAATTAGAGAATAGCTGCTGATGTGAAAACCACGGAAAAAAAAGGAGTCTGAAAGATTCATGAAGGCCACCTGCATCCTGGCTTGTATCAGAAATATTGTGGCCAGCAGGACCAGTGAAGTGGTTGTCACCCTGTACTCAGCACTGGTGAGGTGACACCTTCAGCCTTGTGTTGAATTTTGGACCCCCCACTATAGAAGTGTCAGGGTTCTGAAGCATGTCCAGAGAAGGGCAACAAAGCTGGTGGAGGGTCTGGAGAAGAATTCTTATGAGCAGTGTCTGAGGGAACTGGGTTTGTTCAGTCTGGAGAAAGGAGACCCTATTGCTCGCTACAGCTACCTGAAAGGAGGTTGTAGGGAGGTGGGTGTTGGTCTCTTCTCCCTAGCAGCAAGCAACAGGGGAATTGGGGACAAGTTGCACCAGGGAAGGTTTAGATTAGATATTATAAGAAACTCACTGAAAGGGTGATTAAACACTGGAAAAGGCTGCCTAAGGAGGTATTCGAATCACTATCCCTGGAGGTGTTAAAAAAGACATGTAGATGTGGAGCTTAGGAACATGGATTAGGACATGGTAGAGTTAGATTAATGGTTGGACATCTTAGATTAATGGTTGGATTAGATGATCCTAAAGGTCTTTTCCAACTCAAATGATTCTGTGATTCCATGTGATTCTGAACATTTCCTAGGAGAGGCATGGCTATTAGAGAGAAAAGATAAGCAGCTTTATGACAGATTATCATATAATAGACATAGTGAAATTCATGAACCATCTTACCCACATTTACATACCTGCACTAAGGCCATACTGATACAGAAGTTACACTTGTGGACAAGAAATCAAGATGGTTCTAATACATAAAATTTGTCAGGTAATCGTGAGTAGTGAGCTACATCCTGAAATTTCAAGCAGCACAATATCAAGAAGAAAAAAAGTTTTGGTAACCTTACACCACAGAGGATGTCAGTATACTGCAAACAGAATTGGTCATTATATTTATGTTGAAGTGTTGTTAAAACCATAGCTTTTAGAAATTTATTTTGGAGTTGATTTAAAAAATGGAAGATTAAGGAAAAATCCCAAATTTTATTCTGGAAGAAAGGGAGGTAGGAAAGGGAGTGCTTTGTCAGAACATTTCATATCCTTCCTTTCCCTCTTTATTTTGTTGTTGAGCTATAGTTTCAGATCCTGTTGTGGTGGTTCTAACTATATCATCATCAAGAGCCTTCTAAAGTCTGACTTCCACAAATTTGTGCCACAAGTCACTAAATTTGCACAAAAACCCCAACTCTTTATGCATGCTCCTTCCATCAGCTGTCAATATAATATTACTACCAAGGGAAATAATGAACACCACTAAAGACATTGATTGTGTTTGATAGCTTTGAAATACTTCTATTTAGATTTCAGTTTTATAATCATTGCTGTAGCCTGCAGGTATGCTAATAGAACATATTCTGAAGTAATGAGTTTTCCTATCAATTAAGTGTTGAATCCAGAGGAGAGTTATAAAAATGGATAAGACATTATTTAAATCAACTAAGAGGAAACTCCTTACTTGTAGACATACTAAGACAAACTGAAAGTTCTTTTAGGAAAAAAAAAATTCAGATTTAAAGTGAGATTGAACAGGTGAAAATCTGAAAATGCAGACACTAAAAAAATATTGTGAATGTTATCACCAGAATAAGTCAAGGAAATCTATGATTTTTAGATCAGCTCATACATCAGACCTATAAATAATCGTTCCGGCATTTCTCTTACTACTTTGTTCTCTCTTCCCCATTTCTAGCATCACTCTTGCTCCTGCCACCAGGACCTTAACACACCTCATAAAATGCAAGGCTTTGGATTTTCACTAGTTCAACAAGATTTGGCTGGCCTGTTACTAGGCTCTGTGATCAGATTGTGGATTTGATTCCTCAGTTAGTGATGTTATATCTGTGTGGCTTTTTGTTGGGTTATTATTTGCAGAGAAGGTGATTTCAAAACTGAGACCTAGAAACGAGAAACAGGACATATCCTGATTCTTTTGTGGTCTCAAATCATACTATAAAACTGTAATTTCTATTGAGGCAATATTTTGTGTCTGTTTATGCAAAAGTGGATTATGACCCATCAATATCACATTAGCATTTTAGCCTGAAGATGATAGGGAAGATTTTCAGAAGCTACTACATCCTGATCATAATTAAGTTCAGCTGAAGTCCACTTGTCCAGGACAGGTCTACTCAGGATGAAACTTTTGGATGAAATATTAAAAATCTGCCTCTGTTCAATGCCAATGCTAAAAAATCTGAGTACAAAAAGCCCCTATGCCAGAGCAATGTAAATGAAGGCATTGAGTGCTATCATTAAGTTGCTGTGGGAAGTGCAAAGGCCAAAATAAAAAAGCTACAATGATTCACAATGGTGACTCAAAACATAAAATTAAAACTAATGTAATTTCTGTGGCGTGGAATACACATGGAATCTCACATTCTCATCATTATTTTCCCCTGGGTGATATTCACCCAACAAACAGACCTAAGAGATAAGTAAGGTTGAGAGACTTCAACCCTTAGGAGATGGCACTAAAACATTTGCCTTCCTATGTATGAATCAGTATGTAAATGTCGCATGTCTCCCTTCCCTTTTGTCACTATAAATCAAGTCAACTGAGGGAAAATGAGCCAGACAGATAGCTGCAAAGGGGAAAATAAGGAAAGGAGGTTACTTTGCAGCATTGTAGAAAGTTAGTTGTCTTCAATGTAAGCACTCTAAAGTGGAAGTCAGTTTTCAAATTAAATTCTTAGTGACTTGGGAATTTACCCTGAACAAAGAGTGTTGAATTTTGACCAAAAATATTTAAGAGTGTTAAAAGATCACCCTTGAAAGAACACCAGAATGTGAAGTGATATATTTTCAGAAGTCCATGGAAATCAGATGGCATTTCAGGGCCAGGCATATTTCAAAGTGTTTTATAACCTTAGGACCTCATGAAAGTTGACTTTATATTGAATATAGAGAAGTTTTGCTGTTTTCTGTGTATTTTAGTAGAAACACATAATCAATTCAAGATATCAAATCAAAACATAATCAGTTCAAGGAGCTATATTTTAAACATCCTCAATAACTAGGATTTCTTGAAGACAGAATACTGTAAAAAAGCCAGACATCTACTATGCCCACCTGCTGTACTGCTTATTGTCTTAGTACTGCTTATACAGTCTTAGCTCTCATGATTGAACCAACCAGTTTTTAATGACAATTAAAATTAATTGTTCAATTAATTGTTAAAATTAAATGACGATTAATTGTTCTAAGCATGGCATTTTTAGCACCTTGAAGTAAAACACTTGTTATTCGTATATGTTGCTGAGTTTCATGGGTAGCTGTGAAATATTCCATGAATTTTCTCTACTTCACAATGAATATTATCTGTGGATGGCAACAAGATTAGCAAATACAGCAAATGCATGGTAATATTCCAACTATTCCTCTCTCTGATTCTGACTTATGTGACTTACTAAGTTATATGGTGTGTTGCATCTACCTTGGTTAGTTCTGTAACCAGAACTCCTAGTTTAAAGAGCAATGACATACATTGAACAAAGCTGTGGCTTTATGTTTTACCCATGAAGAAAATTAATAAACTTTTCCCTCCTTTGTAATTTTTTTTCACTCTTACTAAAAATATCTGATAAATATATAAACACACACTATTTTCACTTCTGTGCAGTAAAAATCTTCTTTGCTTACACCATATTCAATTAAACAGAACTCACTGATTAAAAGAAACCCTACTGTCTCATTTCTGTCATTTTGATATATTACTCCACTTTCACCAGAAGAATTCTCCTGGCTTACACTTTTGGTTACTGTTTTCATAAATACCTTCCTTGGGCACTCCATTCTGTTAGGAACATGTATGACATTGGAAAATCTTTTTCCCTTCAGATCCGAGTTACTATGATTTATGGAACTGGTCTTTCCCTGTAAAGTAGATAAAAAAGTCCTCTTTGACCTAGATTCACTGTAATGTTACTACACATTTCAGCAGATGTAACTCCATTACATAGAAACTGTTTGTGAAAACTACTGTAGTGAAGTAGATGAAGTTACAAAGATCAAACCTTTCCACAGTATTATTGACACTATGACTATGACATTATAAAAAAATTCTTGCAGACAATATTCTAATTAATAGTAAATTCTGGATCTAACAGTGAATCCATAGAGATATTTCCTTCCATTCTTAAAGAAAGAAAACCAAAAGAAAAAAAACCCAAACAAAACAAAACAAAAACAGACCAAAACAAACAAACAAACAAATCAAGGGGGAAAAAAGTGTAGCTAATGACAGATAATGGAATGTAACAATGTGAATAGCAGTGATGGAGTACTTTGCTTCAAAACTGTTGTGTATGTATGGAGGAATGTTGGAATCTTCAGTTTCTGCTGCAGTAAAATTTCAGGATTAAAAATGGAATTATAACAGATGCAGGATGTAAACCAGCTCATTGATATTGCGAGAAGACCCAGACTACATTGGTAGTATTCTTCAGGTTTTTCAAGGATGTAGAAAAAAACCGAATTATTTCACATGAGGAGGACAAAATTACTCACTGGATGTCACTTTAACATCGTGATATTCCATCCAATGTGGCAAAGCTCATATTGTAACAGACATAGAATTCAATTGTCCTACGGTTACAACTTGATGTGGTCGGGTGTCAGGACCATGCCGGTGTGCACACACAGTACATTTGGTCATGAATTTCCTGGCTGGTTCAAGAATTCCACACCTGCTTTCTGCACAGATGAACCAATGGAGTGACTTGAAAGATGAAATTAGCTGAATTCCTCCCCAGCTTCATATAAAAAGTTTTGATTAACTTTTACAGTCTTAGAGATTCTCCCAGGTAGCTCCTGCTGTGCACAGACAAATTTATAAGCATTATTTGCATGCTTCACTTGTTAATTAGCATCCTGAATGTAAAATCTGGCTATCCCAAATACACATCAGGAAGCTGCTGCTTCAAAGCAGAGCAGACTGTAGATAGACAGGACACTTTTAATAGCCACTTAAAGTTGTTTCTGCAAATGCAGAAATGTACCCATTGGTCAGTAAGATAGGAGATATTTTTTAAAGATAATTCAAAGCAATAGGCCATCCATGTGCTCAGATGGCCACATGACAGCCAAACAACTAGGCCAAGAAGTCAGCAAACAGTACACTTCAGTTCATTACCAAAAGATCATGGAGTCACCCAGTGAGCCAGGAATTTCAAAAACTGTTTCCTCCCTGATACATCTTTGGATTTATCTATGCAAGAAAGGGGAAAAATGAAGAGTGAACTTGGATAAGTGTGCCAACATAAAATTCTTGCAGTCCTATCTCTAGCTCCAGTGCCAAAGAGGTTAAGTGGGTACCCAAGAGGGAAGTGAGCCAGAAAAAACACAAACAGTTCATGCTTAACAGAATTGCTAAGTAGAAGGTTTGGCTACCACTAGACCACTATCTACTGCCCTAGGCAACTGCTTTTTTTGCATCTGGCTACGCTTAGAGCCTGCTGTCACAGTACAGTAATAATATGTGAAGGGGAACTTTGATAGTGACATAAATGTTCCCTCTATTCTGGACCTTTTTCAGAAAATTCTCAAAAATCACATTGTTCTGAAGTGCTATGGCAGCTCTTTATCTGTAACAGAAGCAGTCATTGTAGTCAGATCTTGTTCAAGTTCCTTGAAACATTTCCTTCACCACAGATACTCACAAGAGCTGAAATATACCAAACATAATGTCAGTGACAGATGACTAGCAGATGGAATTCCAATTAGAGGAAGTTTGTTTAAACATACAGATCACTTCCAGGAGAATCAAAAGGCAGGAGACCTAATACTGGAAGAAACCCTCATTATATACAGTTTATTCTAAGATAGTATTTTTATAAATTTTGAACTGGGCTTTGAAAAGCAAAGATGATTTATAGTGTACATTCTCACATGCAGAAAGTAATTAGCACTGAGAAAATCTGTAAAATATTTGACAAGATTACTAATCTTCACAGATGCAGATTTTCAGAATGCAATAAGTGAATTAGATTATAATGTTATGTTTGTTCCATTATTAAGCAAAGAGCTCTTTAAACTATTTTTAAAAATAATGCTACAGACAATGTATGGGAGGAAAGCACACTGCATATATGATACAGAAAATACAAAATATTACTACAGAAACCTTATCAAAACAAAACTGGAATATTAAAGGAAAGTTTATTTGCTATAGGTAGGAATATAGCTTATAAATTAATTTTTTGGTACTGCATAATGAGAAAAAGCATTCCTGCATATTGAGAAGACCAAGTTGGAGAGTAATTTTTTCTCTTTTTGAATGTCTGCGATTGAGGCCAATCCATCAAATTCATGGTTATTGTAATTTCAAAAAGATGTGCTCCTCCATCTCCAGCATATTTTTTGTTCGAATGGGCTTAGCTAAAAATAAAAAAGTTCAAAATTCGTTTAATGGCAAAACATTAACTGATGATAGCAAGAAATGAAACTTTACTGGCAAAATTTTGGCTCTTTAACTAAAACTAAATTTCTTAAGATGGAAAAAAAAAATCATGTGTCAGTCAATCTAAACTGAGAATTCAATGATAAACATTTAAAATGTATCTTCTAAGATAAGGTACTTAGTGTATCAAGAGTTTGTATCAAGATAACCCTGAATAACATAATTTTCCTAATTTTCAGTAGGAATCTGTATTTTTAATTAATACTACATACTTGGTTTATTTTTCATATCTTTTTACAAAGTCTTAAGTTTTTATAGAGAAAATACAATTCTTTTCCACTCATAGGCATCGTATAGACACCCTCATTAGTCATCAGGAAGACTGAACTAGTACATTGGTTATGTGGACCTGCTGACGGAATCATATAGCAACAGCTTGTTGTTCCATTCTCTGTGTGGATGGACAATAAAGGAAATTACTGCAAGATGTTCTTGACAAAGAACTAATATTAATTTTTAGTTACTCTTAATTAGGCAGCCATGAGGCCAGAAGATCAATTTGATGCTATCTAGTATCATTAGATTGGTTAGAACTATAAAAGGACCACAACCCATTAACAGGAGAGTGTACACCACACCTTTGGAGTTAGACAATAATTATATAGATCAAAGAGTAGCTCAGAATTTAACATTTTTACTTAGTATCTGTTATTGTCCAAAACATGTATAACAGCTGGCATTTTATATGCAGCTTCAGCTTACCCAACCACACAAAGACCACTCTAATACTGACGAAAAATGAACTCCAGCAGTCATTGATTTATTGTTATTCTCCTCAATCTTGAAATTGCTTTCTTATTCCCTCCAGGCAGGTGGTATCTGCTCATCCATTTTTTGCCCTGGTTGCACATGACATTCTTCTGTTCAACTCTATGGAAATGACTTAATTTCATGCACACTATTATTTTTATTTTTCATAATCCAGCAAAAATGTGTAATGCAAATGCCATAGAACCTTGGTCAGCAATATTTAAACAAACAATTAAGGTTTTGACCACAATTTCAGATTTTTCTGCCCCAGTCTTTTGGCTCACTTTCACATTTCCTCTTTTGCAACACAATTCCATTTACCTCCTTTTCTAAGCAATCCCAAAAGTTTCTACAGAAGTTTCTACAGTTTTGCCTGTCCTTTACTAAAATCTGCTATTTTGTTTTCAGTTTTGAAGCCTTAGATGACAACTAACAGATAATTAGCCAGTTTCCTGAGAGCTCACTCTATCCTTCCCACGCAGTTTACAGTACAACTATAACTAAATTATTCAAGCAATTTTTTATTTGCCTATGGATATCTCTGACACTGACATGCTTAATACTTCACTGCAAGAGCATAAAAAGTGAGGACCTTTGACATGACAGTATGTGACATAGCTCTGAAAGTCATTACATTTGCACTATGGCAAAGTTCTTGACTCGCCACCACATGGTTTGTAATAGGGTAATGAATGGTCATTTATTCCAAATACTAACAAGACAGGGCTACTGCAGTTTATTGTGTAAGGGGTCATTAACTTTTGCAACATTCTAAAACCAAACTGGTTCTCTGATGGGTTGACTTTTCATAGTGTTTTGGAACACACCAATGATAATCTGTCAGTCAACATGATCAAATACATAGATCTATTAGAGGTTAAGAGGAATTTTATGTTAAGAGGACCAAAGCCCTGACAGCATAGTCTAAAATTATGTTGCCCAGCACTCAACTTTGGCTGGTGTTGTCCAGCCTACCAGCATCCTACTGAACTGTTCTCTGTGGGAATTAGAGATGGAAGGAAAAGAAGGAATAATACTGGGAAAAAGAAGGAATAATACTGGGAATTCTTTTTGGTGCTCTCTCAGCTATTATTAAAAAAACAGGACAAAATCTTGATGAGAGTACCAAAGAAGTATTTCCTTCCACTTGAATCCTTCCAAACAGAATGAAATATGAGAGGTTTACCATAGACAAGGTCTTTCATTCCATATTTGCAATCTAATCTTGTGGTATATCAGTTGAAAACCACCTCATTTTCCTTCTGGGAGTTATTCTGTCTTAAACAGATGGAAGAGAAAGAGGCATCAGAAGACAGAGGAAAGAAAAGCATTTACTATTGTAGCTACAATATGATTTCTGAGGCCAGACATCCATCTAGTTCACCCTCTCTAAGCTCACAAGGTTTTACAGACAAAGCAGCTGCTGTTAAAGTAGAAAAAGGGTGGTATCTCCATGAAAGGGAAGAGCTTCTCCCTCCTACTATAATATGAACTCAAAAAGAGGCAGGATGCAGAAATGTGTTTTCTTATTAATTTGTCCCCTGTGTGACCTCTACAGCAGGTGCCCACCATTTCCCATCTTACATTTAAACCTCCATTATATGCCTATTCTGAACTATATCAGCAAAACACCATCATTTTCCTTCTGGATAAATACTTACAGAATAAGATTGCTTTTCGGAAAAAAAACATAAACCACATGTTTCAGTCTATTCTTGTTCAGAATGTTCACTTTAAGTACATCTTTAGATGCTCACTTGTAGAGATGCTATGCCTACTGTGAGCCTTGAATTAAAATCTTGTCCTATTCTGAGTGCATAGAAGGTATTTACCTTACATGACTTTAAGTTTTCAAACGAGATAAAAACTTAAAGTGAGAGTTTCCTCATCAGTATCCATCATATGTCTCAGACTATGTTCTATCCTCATCTTTTAATTTTCTTACACAATACATTTCGCCAGTTGGCAATGCTCTGTTGGTTCCAACATGTTCCACCATATTTATGGTCAGAGATGATACTTATGGTTGCTCTAGGAGTAGCTGGCTGTTAAAAAGCCCTGCCCTATACAAATAGCAGTTATCTGGCTGAATGAATAGTGAAGATGACACTGCTTGACTCTATGAAAAAAGTATGTTCAAAACCATTTTCTATCCTCTGTAGGTCTTCTAAGTTTTATAAAGATAGAAATATTCAGGTTAACTAACAAACTTATATGCCATCCTTTTCATTAATAGTGGTCTAAGATCTCTTGCTGCCCAACTCGCTCTTCTGATCCCACTTTTACTGCAAACTGTTTGCTTTAAGAATGCTTTTATGAACCCATGCCCTTTCTACACTCTCTCATGCTTCTAGTTCCCCATTAGGATAACAAAGTAAAATAGCTTTTACACAGACATTACATTAACACAGACTACCTCCTTTATTGCCACAGACCCACCTTGCTGTAAACACAGCATCATCTCCTCAGAGTAAGGAAATTATCCAGTAGTAAGGATGTCACAAAACAATCCCTGCTCTTCCTTTCTAGTCCCAACCTCAATATCTGTGACTCAGTAAACATGTGCAGCATACTTTAGCAATCTGGCAGGAGAGAAGGCAGGAGACAGCACTTCAAAGACTGTATGAAGGAGCTCCATAGGTTTAAAAAGGTATTAATTTCTGGGCTGCACTGGAAGATGAGGCTGAGAGAGATGTGCCTCAGAATTGAGGGCAATCTGGCAGCACTAGTTTTCTTTTTCTGTGCTCTCATGCCCATCTCATGATAAATTTCTACTGTGTGATCATCACACAGCTCAAGATACATATATTGATCACCTCTGATTTATGGAATATCATTGCATATTGGCAAGGGATAAAAATAGTCTGTCAGTGCTGAAATAGAAAAAGGTTTTGCTTCTGTTGAGACTTGTTTGTGAGCATGACTGATTTCCTGAACACAAGATTCTTCAATGTAAGCAGCATCTGCCCTAATGAAATGAAATAAACTTTGGTTAGTGTTCATGGATGATGGTAAGTACATTCGGAGTGCAGCTGTAATGAACTGAGAATTTCTTCAAAAGTGTCTAAGGGTTTAAAATCCATTTTTTAAATATTATACAAAAATGCACACATGCCGTCATTGTAGTTTTCCTCCACAAATTGTATTCCCATCTGTTTCCCCCAGCTTTCTGCATAAAGAACTCTATCTATGCAATTACTGATGTTTTAATAAAACTTTTGTGCTAACGTGCTTACATTGCCATTGTCTCACTTGGCAATGATTCAGGTCCACAATTTGTATGATGTGGAATATGTACAAGTAAGTATGACTAAGTTGCTTTAATTTAAATATATTTTTATTATTAAGTTATTTGTACCACAGGATCTCTAAAATACAGGAAACAGGATAGGTAATCCCAGTCCCACTGTGCAATAAGAGATAAGTTCATGCCTCAGAAGATTAAAACCTAATTCTACAGAGCTACAAATGAAAAAACATCCTTTCCAGATGTGTAAGAAGTAGGAGAGTGTGAGATTTTATAAACATCTCACAGTGGGTTATTGATTATAACCAACACTGTCTGAGGACGTTCTATACAGATAGGTACAGCTGCTGGTATTCTATATTAAGAATCCATCCTTTCCAAAATATTTATACATTTTTTAAAATATCCTATCATTAAAACAACATTTGTCTAATACAATAACCAAAATTATCCATAGAAAAATAACAGCCTTTTGATACTCTTATAGCATAACATACTCCTACCACTTGCTTTGTGAGTCCATGAAGTAACAAAGCATTTTTCAGATGTCCAGTTGATTGGAAACAACCTCTATTCAAATTATTTTTTGGCCACCAGGACACTAACTGTCTGTCTTCTTTAAAATCTGCTTGAAATTTGATATATCATAAATTAAGTCAAGAAGAAGGCCTCATTTTTCTAAGGGTGAAATGACTTCTAATTCATTACCTATTCTATAACAGATAAATGGAAGCTCACAGCATGAATAAAAGGAGTACCAGGGTCACAACTGAAAGATTTCATTTACAGAGAAATTAATGAATACATAATAAAAACCTAAATGAGCCACTTGAATCCAAAGACAAGAAGGGAATAATGGTATTTGCCTCCCATATAGTAGGTTTAATATAGGTATAATCAAAATAAATTATACTTACAGACTTACTTGCCTGTTCTTTTTTGTTACATGCAAACATGATGATGTGTTTTACAGGATACATGTATCAAACTTAAATTCTGCTATTTTCATACAAGAAAAAAAATCATAGTTTTTTGTTTTGTTTTGTTTTAAAGTGTTCACAGGTTTTTTTTTTTCCAACTAGTGTATGTAATGCTTAGATGCCTCTGAACTGCCATAATGCTCATAGTTCAATGAAAAAAATTATTTTATTTAAAGTCATCCTGACAGAAAAATTAATTAAACCATGTCTTCTAGCATCAATAATTCAAGACACTGGGTATCTTTAGCTAGTCTCCATTTGGTTTTTATATACATGTTATCCAAGAATACTTGCTCATTATTTATTTATTAGTTTAGTTTCTCAAATTTCTGTAAATATTTTGAGAATTATTTTTTCTCTCTGAATTACTGGCAATATTTAAAAGAAACCTATCAAAGAGATCACCCTCAAACACAGCTTCACAGCAACACTTATCTGATACTTAGTTTCAAGAAAATGTTTGTTATTTTGCAGTAAATGGGACTAAACCCATTACATTAGCAGTCAATTCAGTTCTTGCCTGATCTAGAATCAACAGCAAAGGCAACGCAACAGGTGTAATGAAAAATGCACAGCAGAGAAAAACTGGCAGCAAACTGTGGATCATGTGATATAATTAACTAAAGATACCACATGCTTTTCTTTTTCAGAAGGCACCATCAAATAAACCAAGTCACAGTAAAAGGTAGAGAAAGATGGAAATGCAAACCTTATAGCTCAAAAAGGACACAAACTATCAAGGAGAGGTACTCTGTGTGAAGCATTATCTTTCAGAAGTTCCCAACATGCCTTGGAATACACTGTAATAAAATTAAAAGCATTTTTATATTGCAGCCATAAAGGTCAATCCCTGCCATGATATAACTTAGGGATGAAATATCTCTATGTAACAGACTTCAGCACTTGATGGTGGGTGTGCTATCTTCTCCTGGCATAACATATAAGCCTGATATGTTTTCAACACTGTCATGATATCCATTCAGGATTGCAACAGGGAAGAGGACATGCAGACAAGATCTATGTATTCCTTGCTGGCTGAAAGAACTGTAACTATCCACTCTCGGAATCTGCAAGTGAGGTCCCCATAATGCAAATTCAATGGATATGATGCTCCATTATTATATCCAGCTTTGGGTAAGGACAGAGATATGTTCTCAACAGGGCAGGCAAGTGCATCCTGGACATGATGGCTCAGTTGATTCCTCTTTTACCCTGCTCTCTCCATTCTCCTGCAATTCATTGTCTATCTATGAATCTGGTATTCCTCTAACTAGATCGCGTTTTATTTGGTGTTCCCATTCAGCCTCTTAAGGACAAATTTAAAAGAACAGAGATCAAACATAGTAGCAACACTGAGAATGATCTATAAAACAGGTTTTTTTTTTCAAGAAAAACTTAAAAAAATTAAGAAGGTGAGCTGGAAATATTAACATTGAAATACTGTGTTTAAGTTGCAAACATATTCAGATTAATTTCTTTTGAGCTATTATTAGAAAAAAAATTAGCAAGTTCCTATCCTTAAAAGCAGAATTATAAAAATTATAGATTATAAAAATGCTTACCTGAGTACTAGCATTCCTAAGAGTGTAACACTTCACAGTGAAATAGCAGAGTGCCAGCGAATAACTGGACTCGTTTATCTTTTCTCAGTATTTTGCCGAGAGGTGCTACACATAGGTGGAGATGTTAGCCCAGGTTTAGGGAGCCTCCATGTCAGAAGTAATTTCTATTTATGTCCCTTAATAAGAAATATGCATAAAGACACTCAAGTTTTTCTGTGCTGGCTTAATTATGATTCCTTTCCAGATTCACTGCCTATTTTTATGAACTGTCAGAAAATTAATCATTTCACACCCATATGCAGTTTTCTTTGTTTCCCACCAGCCCGCCTTGTGCCTTCACTTTTGTGTTCTCTGCTTCCTTCTTTCATTGCTCTCCCTTTTGTTTTCTCTTTCTTTTTATAACTTTCCAAAGGCCTCCTTCCAATTGTCCCTTAATCATACCCCCCTGTGCTGAAAAATATCTGCAGCAGTGACCCCTTTTTTGAAGTGAGTGACAAGGAGATGCAGGTGATTCAGTGCAGCAAGAACATGTGATACAGTGAGAACAGTGGGTGGCTTTATAGCCCATGTCAAAATAAGGGCTGGCCTTCTTTTTCTTGTGAATTTGCTTAAATGAGTGTGTTTCGTTCTTTATATGAGGAAAGGTGAAGTTCAGCAAAAAGTTCTTGCTGATTTTGGAGACTTTTTACCTATCTCTAGTTCTGCATTTTTTGCATAAAATGTTTATGAAATATTCTCTGTCATGAAGATAGCCGTGTACTATTAGGGCTGAATTCTATGACAAACATATTTGAAGAACGTCTGAGCATATATAGATTTCTTACTGTTTTCCAGAATAAACCAGTAATAAACTAGCTCCAACTTTTCCAAGGAAAAGTCCACTTTAAAGGAAAGAAAAACAATGTGTTATTCTATTTTTTGTGTGTGTGTGTGTATTTTAATATGTTGTTTGAAATTTTACTGCAGCAGAAACTGAAGATTCCAACATTCCTCCATACATACACAACAGTTTTGAAGCAAAGTACTCCATCACTGCTATTCACATTGTTACATCTGTCATTAGCTACTTTTTTTTTTTTTTTTTTTTTTTTTTTTTCCTGAAGTGGTTTAAAGGAAAAACAATAAGGGACATGAAAAAGGACATCTTTCTCCTGCTCTCCAACCCCTGTATCTATATGCTGAGAAATTGGAAAGGACTGGAGGAAATGAACTCATTACATTTATAGCCTCAGAATTTAATTTTATTGATTACTTACACAGAAAGAATACCCTTGGAAATTTTTTTTATCTGAGTTAGAGATTTCTTGAGGTGTCTTGAATAATGCTACAAGAGACACATATACCAGGAGAAGATCCTCCAGGCCCTACATGGTCACAACAAATAGGTCCATTCCTATTCCATGACAAATTGAAATTTTTTTACATAAGACAAATTTGTAATGGAAGACTATTGCCTTAGACAGTTCTGTTTCGCGGTGGGTAAGCAGGTGAATTTGGACAGTCCTCAAGATTCAGGTGATACATTTATGTAAAATACCTTACTGATACGAGCAATATTTCTTTTCACCATGTTTCATTTCAGGTAGGATGCAGTTTAAGTGAACTTTTATATAAGGAGACATTTTAAATAAAAGTATTCAAACAACATTATATTAGTCTGATTAGGAAAGTTCTCCTGTGTAAACAAATAAGTGCCTTTCTCTTACCTTCTTGACAATTTGAAATTTCTTGGTAATTTGAAAACAAAGCAGAAATCAAGTCACTGTTCTCCATCTGTAATTATATTTCATGATCTGAATACAAAAGGTAATGAAAGACTTCCTATCTGACAACATATCAATTTTTCAAAAACATTGCTTTTCACCACATAATAACCTTTGTCTCATTTCAGGGGATGAATTGTCTAGTCTGTATATAATGACTGTTGTTTCCTACATTTTCTAATGCCTGCTATCTAACATTGGTGTTATAATAATCCTACTTTGATCTTGCTGCACTGTAGTAAGCTGAAAATCAAAGGCTGAAATCTGGCCCTAGGGAAGCATGTCTTTCATTATAAAAAGCACCAAAGATCAGATTAAGCTTTGCCATTTTGTTTTTGGTTTGTTTTCTTTTTCTTGTTCAGAAATACAACCAAGGAAAAAAGTACAGCTTGTTTTAGGCTCTCTCTTAATTCACAGTATTTATAATATTTTTCCCCTTACCAGTAACAAGCTATTACCCTATGATTTTCCAGTATCTAAATAGCAATATAAATTTATTGTAATGACTTCAAATAACTTCATTAATTTGGCAACTTAATTACAAACAAGGGTTCTAATCCTGGTAGGATCAGTCTAACTGTGCGACTTCAAAAAATGTGAATGACCATAACTCATCAAAACATCTTTTCCACAATAATAAGAGATACAAAAGGGATATTTAATTAGGTTTAGTTCAGAATGTATTCTACCCCATTACTTGGAATGTGTTAATTGCACAGTATAAGAGAATGAACCTTTTTTCTTGCTGTCTATTACATTCTAGGTTAGCAACACTTGTACCTACATTTGGTTTTGTGTAATAGCTAACAAATGAGGAGTTTAAACAAGCAGGATATTTTTAATGATCAGTAATTTCAGGCTGTGTGTAAAAGAGCTAGAGTTGAGAAGTATCAGTACAGAAAAGATGAAATTGTAATCTCAGATTTATTTTTAGAGTTATATATCTAAGTAAGAGAGCAAAAAAAGAGATAAAATTTATTGGAGCAAGGCTTGAGAAAGGGAAAAGGTGGAAGAAGGGGAGGAGAAAAGAAGCACCAGATAGTAATAGAAGACAACAAAAGAAAACAAAATATTGCAAGACATTCATCTCAGTAAAATAGAAAGATAAGTAAAAAAGAAAAAAAAAAGACAGAAGCCAAAGTGAAAGGTATTGGTTAAAAAATTAGAATATGATTTTATTATGCTAGTTTTAATATAGTGTATTAAAATGCTTCAGTGGAAATACTCCTGCTATGCACAAGTGCAAGACAAAAGATCATGACCAACTAGTAAACATATTTACTAATTAAACATGGCAAGATGAAGGGGGTGGCAATGTGAATTAACTTGTATGTGTAGAGGAATATGCAAAAAGGCTTTACAGAAACTATGGTGATGTTGCCTCCAGAAAGGAGAAGGAAACTTTTTACAACTCCAAAATAACAGTTCAAGAACATCTGAACAGAGTTTCCACCTGATATTTCAAAAGTTTTCTCACAAATGTTTGGTTTTGTTTAAAAATAATTACTTTATTGAGGAACACCTACTCATTGTGTTGTGTTCCTACTAAAACAGAAAATCTTGGTAAACTACCAGGATTATGCCCTCAAAGTATCTTGTCCTTCCAGAACACCTGCCACTCAAAATACAAACTAACCCTGTGTTCATTTAACTTTTCATATACAGGTGCTTCACTCTTTGCAGCTAAGGTAATGCTCCCAGAAACAGTTTAGTATTTATTGTTACCAAGTTTAAATGGAAAACAAAATTTTCTATTTATTTTTTCTCATAGTAACAGATCTGTTCTAATTTAAGTGCATTGTAGAGGCTGCTATTTCAAGGAACTGGAACCAGGTCCTTGCACAGAAACACTCCTCTTTTATTTAAATTTCAGGATACCAATGTGCCTTCATTGTCAATCAGTCACTGTTGAAACCTGATTCTGAGTATTTACCCTTGAGGTCAGGTCACACCACTCATCTCCATTTTGACATTAAGCAGTTACAGAATCACAGATTCACAGAATTGTCACAGTTGGAAAGGACCTCTAAGATCAATGTGTTCAACTGTCAATATCTAAACACTTCCTAAAGTAGAGGTAGATATTACCTAGGCCATACATGTCCATACAGTATTCTGAAGATGACTAAAACTTTTAAATCCCTGAGACTCAGCCATTAGTGAAATTTTTGTGGTCAGAGAAACAGAGGGATATCTACCGAATTTCCCTCATGATAGCCAACCAATGAACAGATTCAAGAAACTGGTTAAGATCTGATATTGTTGTCATCCTAATGCTTAAAGAGTAGAATAATAGTATCTATCTTAAATTAAAAGACTGGTTGTTATCTTGAATAATAACAAGTAGCATCATATAATGAAAAAGACCAAACTGAAATACTATCCTAATCATTTAAAGAAAGAACACAACATGAGAAAAACCTATATATCTAGATGTGAGAAAGAAAAACACACCTACCTGACAGAAGTAGAAACCCTAAAATTATTGGATTATGCCTAAGAATTTTTACTGTTCTCTGAAAAAAGCTCTGGAGCACAGAAAAGTCACAATACATATGAAGAGTGTTCAGTATACATAACTGAGTTAAAAATAAACAAACTACTTGGTGCTCCATCATTTTATTCTGAAATGTCATTTTAAAACAATAAACAGAAAACTCCTATTTGTTTCAACTTCTCACTTTTGACATTTGGAAATTAATATTTTGTGTCTTCGAGTAAATTTCTAAATTTACATTCCCTTATGTTATTATAAGAACTATATATATATTATAAAGAAATTAAATATAATATTGCAAGCACACAACATTTTTAAAATGAGAATATTCTTTTATGATGAACTTTAAAAATTCTATTTTAACTCACATCTAGAATAGGAGAAATTTTGAAATCTCTTGTGAAAAAGACTCTTTGTTCACACTGAAGTGCTTCTTACCATGCAGATAATGTAACAAAGTGTTCATTTTCAGTCTTGCAGTTTTAGACATTTGAGTATTTTTCTTTTTGATTTAAATATTTCCTGCTAACTCCCATGAGTCACCAGTGGGAGTTATTTGTATAACCACTACTGGACACTTTGCTAGGATTTCTTTGCATGCATAAGCAGAAAATAACAGAAGATTATGTAAAATTAAAAAAAAATAAGATGCATTAATCCCATCTTTTTGTTTTAAATAGTACCTTGGACAAGCCATCCCCCACAAACTCACCTCACCTCAGCAACACATCTCATATTAACAAGGAAATTGCTTTAGTGAAAGCACTATGAGGTGGAATAGGAATGCAGCAGCAGGTAGATTTCCTTCAAAAGTCAAGTAAATCCAGCTGCCCAAGATTCCTCCTGGAATCCTACCGTTGTCTCCCACCAAGGCGAAGTGAGAGTTCCCTCCTTAGCTAGTTGCTCAGGATACATCCTATCTGTTCCTCCAAAGTAATAAGGATATGTGTGAATCCTGTTTAGCAGCTCTAATTGAGTAGAACGTGAACTTTCACTACATATGATCATGCCTTTATTTGCTTCAGGCTTTTAGGGCTCTGGTAAATATCTCCTTCTTTATGTAGCTTATCCCTGAAGTTGCTTCATTTGAGAATGGATCCTTATTTCACCCCGGACAGCTACAATCACTGCATTTGGTAGGTCACTTGTGTCCTCTGAATGCTGTTCTGGGAACACTACTAGATTTTCTTTTCATGATGGCTTGTGAGGGCTATTTTTGTTAAAGTCTTTTCTACAAAAATAATATTCCACTTATCAGTTGTGCCACTCCTGTCCACCACCTACAGCTCCTCCCCCTAATATTCCTCCGCCAGCAAAAATAACATCAAATACATTTACATAAACGTGGCTGATTCAGGTTTGCCTGCCCCTTCTCATTATGTTTGGAACTGACAAACAAAAATGAGCACATCTGAGCTGCCTGATGAGGCCTAGACAATGAAAAAAAAACCAACACCTGGAATTCTTTGAGCACAGTTAATCTTATAGTAAAGGAGACATAAAATAGGTCAGATGAATGTGTCAGTAAAACACTTGTTCTTCCACAGTGACTTAATATTATTTTTAGATAACTACTTGAACCCAGAAGTTTAAAAGTTAAAAAGAGGGATCTCATCCTTCTGTCTACATTGGGTTTTGTTTTGGTTTGGTTTGGTTTGGTTTGTTTGTTTTAATGCGCTGCACTCTATACCTGTATCACCCCAAAAGAATACAGTGTAGTATTAATCAGTTATGCTGTTATTCATAGGGACATATATATTCCCACAAGAAGCTAGAATGCTCCTTTAAGTCACGGGGTGTGACTGTCAGAAAAAATAAAGCATCTAATGCCATTTCATTTAAGTGCCTTCCTTTGAGCCTGGAGAGCCCCCAGAGGAGATCTTGTCAATGCTTATAAATACCTAAAGAGTGGGTATCAAGAGTAGTGGTGCCCAGTGACAGAACAAGGGGCAACAGGAAGAAACTGGAACACAGGAAGTTCCACCTGAACACGAGAAAGAACTTCTTTACTTTGAGGGCTACAGAGCACTAGAACAGGCTGTCCAGAGATCCTCCTTCTCTGGAGATATTTAAAACCTGCCTGGAAGCAACCTTGTGCAAACTTCTCTAGGTGAACCTGCTTTAGCAGGAGGTTGGGCTAGATGATTTCCCATTCACACTGGTCTCAATTTTCATTTTATACCAGATTCAATTTATCACTAGACTGCACAAGAGAGTTATAACCTAATAGATCTAGGTCTATCATATCTAAATTCACTGAATTCTAAATTCTGTTAAGCTGGCCACTGCATTTCTGCAGACTAAAGTCCTTACTTCAGGAAGAGGTTATAATTTCTTTTTCCTAGACAACCTTTGTAGAAGAAATAGAGCTATGTAAATGTTAATCACAGTGAACTTCTCTAAATTCACATCTTCTATGTTCGTTACCATAATTAATTAATGAATGAAGCCACCAGACATAATAAAAAACCTTATCTGTTTAGAAGCACAGACGACCTACTCAGCAAGAGAATCTGCTTTGTTATTCAGAGGCCATTTCAATATTGCATACTGGGTTTTAAGTGACTATAAAGTAAAATATATTTTTTTTTATCCTTCTGCTGCACACAACTCTCATTGTTGATTTGGCTGATGGGATTTTCAGTGCTAACTCAAACAGGAAAAAGAAACGGTACTATTCAATAGTATGGTCAGTTGGTTATAGGTTCTGATTTTGGTGTATAAGGGTTTGTGTCTTCAATGTTGATACCAACTATAAAAAAATTAGATAAAAAACAAACAAACAAACAAAAAACCTCAAGCAGAGTTCTTCCTTTTACAAAAATCAAGAAATCTTCTGCTTCCAAGTGAAGTATATTATAAGGCATATATAAACTGATCTCAATTACTACATTATATTCACAATAAACCCATGGTAATATTCTTTCTAGGTGTGACAAGATGTGTATTACTTAGTGTATGACTCTACAAAATTAAAAGAAAGTAAAAAAAGAGCATGCATTCCTAATGTAAAGTGAAGGCTTCTGTTTATTTTTATATTGAATGAACTGTGATAATTTATTTAGGAGATCCTTAGTTATGGCATATTTTATTATGACATCTTTAGGTTTTCAAAAATATTTAGTGTAACATTAAAGTAAAATTTTTTGAACTCTGTTCCTGTATCGTGTCATCAGAAAAACTCACACCTTGTCAGTAGCAGAAACCATTTATCAGTCTAGAAGGTACTTGCTAGGTTTCACTTACAAATTTGAAAAAAAAACCTAATTAAATACTTTGATAAGACTGGGAATAAATAAACTCTGCAAGATTTTACAAAAGACAGGGTATTACTAAACTAATTTGATATCTTTTAATTATTTAATTTTGAATAGATTTTACAGGCAAGAATGAAACTACTAATCTATATTTCCTGGTCTTCAGCACATCTTTGGCTATACTGCTAAACAGATTATTGGCTAAACCAGAAATGTGTTCAGTAAGTTTACAAATGAGGAAATTACAAAATAATTAACACCTCAAGTACCATAAAAGAGACATCTGAACTGTTTTCTTTTGGCTTCCCAGATTTTCTATATTGTTTTTTTTTACTTTAGTAGGCTTCTGCACATGATTTTCCACCAGTGGAAAAATATTCCATGTTTCATTTAAGAAGTCCTTTTTTCTTAGCATAGAAACAATCATACAAGACAACATTTACTGTGTCACTGCTTCAAACCATCCTGGGGTTATGATTACAGAGAAAGTTTTCTGTTTAAAAAAATGTATATACAAAAGACAAATGTCACAAAGTAAAAAGCCAGAGGGTAACAGTCTCTTGTGTACTTACTGTTTAAAAAATGATGTTATTTCTTAGTTCTTGCCATTACGATTTTCTACAATAAAGAAATTGTTAGAAAAAAAATTGACACGTACTGTACAATTTCGTTCTAGTTTGTTTTCTCTTTTAAAGCTGAGTGCTAAAAGGTACATCTAAACCAAAACAAACCTGTATTTAGATGTATTTGATCAGCTTTTCAATCAACTTGTTCACAGAATAAAACTGCTTCCAAAACTTGCACAGTCCAAAAATAGATATAATTCTGGTTTCTCACCAGAACTTTACACCACATTATTTTCAACTGAAAACTAGTGGAAAACAAACCGATCTCATAGAGTATTTGCTTTGAAGTCAGTGCACAAAGGAGGAGAAAATAAACCCCACCAAAACCTATAGATTAGCTGTTCCATAAAATGTTATTTGACAGCAAGTATTTTTTTCCTGGGGAAATCAAAATATCCTGTCTTTTTCTTTAAAGAAGGACGAAGTGAATATAAGCAACGAAGACTGAATTAAGAGAATTTACACTCTACTAGCCTCAAAAAGTAAACTTTTAAGATCTTCACAACAAAACTTATACTATTTGTAGGTGGAATATTTCAAGGTTTGCTAAGGGCAACACCTTTATTGGCTGTATCTCAGGGAATGCGTGCAATTAGAAATTTATGAAGAGGTTTTTCAAAATAACCAAACTGATTTTTCACTATATCAAGCATTTGTATAGTGTTTATTCAAAAGATAAGAATACACTCCTCTAATAGGACTGTATTTTATGGATCAGATACAGATACACACTCAGTACATATACAGAATAAGGTACATGTTATGTATACAATATCATTATTTAAATTCTAATACAAATGACACTCATATGCAGTGAAGCTGAATTAATCACTGTATGAACATTTTGTCCACCTCACTGCCCTGTTTGGAAGATCTATTATAAACTCCCTCGATGATATTAGATTTGGTGGCCTTGCTTCTAATCCTAATCCAAAGACACTCGACTCTGTCATCACTACTTTCAAGTTCTCATCAGTCATATCAATTCTTAATATACAAGGCCAACTTATCACCTCTGCTTCCTTGTCTATCCCTCCTGTAGAGCTTGTAGCCATTAATTGTGGCACTCCAGTTATGTGAGGCATTCCACCATGTTTCTGTGATAGTCACTATGTCATAATTTTCCTGATGTATGATGGCTTCAGCTCCCCCAGTTTATTGCCCATGCTGCATGTTCTGCTACAGATGCACTTCAGATGGGCTAATGATCCTAACACCTTTTTGTGGGCAAATTCCTACCTGTCCCTTCTCAGGTGTTCCTATGCTTTCTAAACTATTAATAACCCTGGAATCTTCACTTCCCATTGTTTCTCTATCAACAATCACAGCTGAGGTGGCAGAGTGAGGGTCTTCTCTAGCACACCATCCTACAAACTGTGGCAAACTAACCCCAGACTTATTTCTACCAGGCCTAGTTTTATACCCTTCCTCTTTCAAAACTTAGTTTAAACCTCTATGAGTCCTGCTAACTCCCATCCCATGATCCTTTTCCCCCTTTGGAACAGGTTAATCCTATTTGATGCCAGCAAGCCTGATAACTTATAGAGCAACCCATAATCAAAAAACCCAAAGCTGTGTTTATGACACCAACCCTAGAACCACGAATTAACCTATTGGCTCTTCCTGCTGATTTCCACATTTTTTTGCTGCCATTTGAGAGGTGAACACAACTTCAGTTCTTGATCCCTTACCAGTTGCCCCAGAGCCCTGAAATCTCTCTTTATCAATTTTGGGCTTCTTGTTGTTACCTCATCACTACCCACATGAAAGAGCAAGAGCTGATAATAATCTGAATGACTCATCAGGGTAATAAGTTTACCTGTAACATCCTTTATCCAGGCCCCAGGGAGGCAGCAGACTGAATGACTCATCAGGGTAATAAGTTTACCTGTAACATCCTTTATCCAGGCCCCAGGGAGGCAGCAGACTTCCCTACGAAGTGGGCCCTCGGCACCCCTCAGAAGGGAGTTTTTCACAACGATAAGCCACTTATTTTCCTTTTCAGCATCAGTTTTGATAGTGTCCCTAGAATGAGTTGGCCTTGGTGGCACTTCTGGCCTTTGAGAACAATCTTCCTCGTCGAGTGCTCGTTCCTCCACTAGGGCCTCATACCTGTTCTGCATGGACACTGAAGTTGCTGTTCCTCTTAAATAAACCTGCCTGCTCTGCTTTTTTGGTTGGGCAGGGACTTGTTCCCATTGTCCCCACTCCTGTAATTTGGTGTGGGAAGGCTGGAAATGGTTTGACTGACATATTGGCCCCTCTGTTCCCCTTAGAAGGGAGTCACCTATGACTACATTTTTAGTGGCACCTAGGAGGGTGAGGTAGGCAAGGGAGGAGCTTGTCTGCTGTCTGAACCAGGAACTACCCTCCATTCTCTCCCCCCATCACTGTTACTGCCTCTGAAATGGGCAGGATGCAGGGGCCCTCCGACCTTGAGTACTCTCAGATGGGTGCCCCCATTTCTGATTCAGTGAGGGCAGGGCCTGGCTCCATCAGTCCCATTCAGCTTCTCTGGTACTCCTCAGCCTTTCCACTACCTCCTGCAGTTCTGCAACCCAGCAGAGGAGATCACGCACACGGCCATTGCCGTCACTGCCGCTCACTGCCAGGGAAAGGCCCTCACGTTCTCTGCAGCCATGGCATGGATGGCTGCACCCTTCTCTGGGACCTCTCTCTGGGTTCCCGTGTCCATCTCCTGTTGGGTGCAGACCAGAGTGGATCACTTTCCCAGAAGGTGACAGCAACAGTAGGATTCACCTGGAGATCTGACAGAGCTGTCGTTCCCCTCAGGCCCTGCTGGCACTGTCCCAAAACCAGCAGCAGCCACTGCCTCGCTATTCCTGGTCTGAGTGACGCTTCTGGTTTTGCCACATTTAAATCTCCCTCAGTTTCCCCGGCATGACCCCAGCCACATCATTCCCTCCTACTCACATGTGAAAGCTGCCAACTCCTGTCTGGTGTCTCCTTTCTCCCTCAGTTTTTCCCAGGCTCTGGGAACCCCCTGTTCGCTTCAAAAACAAACGCTCGGGCACAGAGCTCAGCGGGGTCAGTGCTGCTGCCTCGCCATTTGCAGTCAGTGGAGGTAATCATAGAATCATAGAAATGGCTGGGTTGGAAGGGACCTCAGAGATCATCAAGTCCAACCCTTGATCCACTACCGCTGCAGTTACTAGACCATGGCACTGAGTGCCACATCCAGTCTCTTGTTAAATATCTCCAGGGATGGAGAATCCACCACCGCCTGGAGCAGCCCATTCCAATGCCTGATCACCCTCTCCATAAAGAAATTCTTTCTAATATCCAACCTAAACCTCTCCTGGCACAACTTAAGACCATGCCCTCTTGTCTTGCTGATAATTGTCTGGGAAAAGAGACCAACCCCCCCCTGGCTACACCCTCCTTTCAGGGAGTTGTAGAGAGTGATGAGGTCTCCCCTGAACCTCCTCTTCTCCAGAATGAACAGCCCCAGATCCCTCAGCCTCTCCTCATAGGATCTGTGCTCGAGTCCCTTCACCAGTCTGGTTGCCCTCCTTTGGACCTGCTCCAGGACCTTGATATCCTTCCTGAACTGAGGAGCCCAGAACTGGACACAGTACTCGAGGTGTGGCCTCACCAGCGCTGAGTACAGGGGCAGAATCACTTCCTTGGACCTTCTGGCCACACTGTTCCTGATACAGGCCAGGATGCCATTGGCCTTCTTGGCCACCTGGGCACACTGCTGGCTCATGTTCAGCTTCCTGTCAATCCAGACTCCCAGGTCCTTCTCTGTCTGGTGTCTCTCCAGCCACCCTGTGCCCAGCCTGTAGCACTGCATGGGGTTGTTCACTGAGCACTTGCTATTATACAGTGCAGAACAAATCATCATCTCTCAACTCCTCTCCTTCTGCACTGAATCTTCAAGAAACTCATCTTAATTTAGAAAAATGAGGAAAAAAAGAGGAGGCATCATGGACAACTTTTCCTTTCTAGTCACTGTCTGTATGATGCAGTCTTACCCAACATAATTCTGAGCAACACCCACTTTCCAGAAAGAGACTCCCTGGCAGCATTAATATTGCAGGGACAAGAGCTCAAATGAACCTCACCTGATGCCACTATGGGCCACAATTACATTTTCTTGGAGCTCACCTCAGAATACAGAGTTCAAGACACAGCGGAGTGAGCAACAGGAGCAGCCTCAGGCAGGTTTAAACTTTTTTCCAGGATGAGCATTTTGTTGCTAAGGTTAACTTTAATTGTCAAGTGGTATGCTTGACTGACAGATGTACAAAGTATCTTATGGACCTAAACTCAAAGGTCATGGAAAAGTGCTTCCAAATTTGTGTCAAAGCTGACCAAGCAGTTTCAGTTAAAATTGCAATTGTGAAATGCTTCCGAAATGTCACTTTTACTAATTCTGACAAGTTTTGTGATGTAGCATGTATAATAGAACTAAGGAAATGGAAAGTGCAGCAATATTTTTTGGAAAGAATGTTTGTAACTGTTTCGTGTGGATGAATGTTTGTAACACTGTAGAATACATGAGGATATTATGCTGCAAGTAAAGGTCTTAATTCACAAGGTAAATGCAAAGAAAACTAAACTAGCAGGAGAAATGGAGGAAGTGTTTGTATCTCCAAATGAAATCAGCCTTTGATATACCAGATGAATAAATCATCATCATGTTTTCATATATTTAACCATTGTAGACTTGTGGTTTCTCCAAAAAGGATAGACTACTTAAATATTCTGTAAACTACAGAGAAAAAATTCTTCAAAATTACTGTTTAGGTACAATGAGACAGAAAAAGCAAGCTAAATTTATTTTTTCATGGATATAAACTAAGCCTGACATCTGTCAGAAAAGTTTTCTTTATTGTGAAATTATAATATTCTTTCTCTGGTACAGGGAATATTTAAATGATACATGGAAAACAACTCATTCAAAATTTCCAGTTTATTCTCTGCTTAGTACAATATTCTTTTTTTTCCATTGCTCCAGGAATCTTATGCTATACACAATTCCACTTTAATGGTCTGCTTTTATTATTTTCCACTTCCTCCTGGTTTGTTTATACCCTTTGGTAAATACAGCTTGCCTTTGAAAGTTTTTATACATAGTTTGCAAAGACAGTTTTTCACCATAGAAATGCACAACTAAGCAAACTGTAGCACAAGAAAACAGCTTTAATAGCAAATCAGTAAAGATTCCTCAAGAATAGCTTGAATTATTTCTGAAAACCTCAAGACTACACGCATAAGTGAATTCAAAATGTACCCAAATGCAAATGGATTCTTACTTTGACAACCAAACTCTATTTTGGGGTCAAATTCTTATTTGGAATCAAATATATACAACAATTTTCTACTAAGCTGTCAATGGAAACTAAAAAGTTTAGCTACTGAATGGTGCCCTACATCTATACAAAGCAGCCCCAGGGAAAGGGACTTGTTGGTACAGGTGGATAAAAACCTAGACATGGGCCAACAATCCATGCCCTCTGCCCAGAGGGACAATTGCATCCTAGGCTGCTTCAAAAGAAGCATGGCCAGCAGATTGAGAGAAGTGATTCTCTCCCTCTGCTCTTTTCTTAAGAGTACCTTACCGGGAGTACTTTGCCCAGGTCTGGAACCCTCAACAAAATAAGATGGACTTGTTGGAGGGAGTCCAGAGGAGGGCCGCAAGATTAGAGGGCTGGAGCACCTCTCCTATGAACCCAAGGTGAAAGAGTTGGTATTATTCAGACTGGAAAAGAGAAGACTCCAAGGAGACTTTATAGCAGCCTTCCAGTACATGATGGGGGCCTACAAGAAAGCTGGGCAGGGACTATTTACAAAAGCATGTAGCAACAGGACAAGGGACGGTGGTCTTAAACTATAGCAGGTTGGATTTAGATTGTGTAGGAAGAGGTCCTTTTCTGTGAGTGGTGAAACACTGGAACAGGTTGACCAGAGAGGAGGTAGAAGCTCCACCCCTGAAGACATTCAAGATCAAGATTGACAGGGTTCTGAGAAATCTGTTTAATTAATAGTTAAAGATATCCCTGCTCACTGCTGGGAGGTTGGACTACAAGAGCTTTAAGAGTCTTTTCCAACCCAACACATCCTATGATTTTATGATTCTATTCTCAAGCAGTTTTCAGTGGCATAATAGAAGAGCAAACTCTTATAAAATATTATGGGAAGTGTGGAACCTAACTTAGAGAATATGAATTTCCTTTCTTCATAAATTTACTTCTTCCCTTTTACTCCATAGGAACTCAATGGAGAATCAATCCCCAGAATCACAGAACTGAAATTTGATGCTCAGTAATTGATCTTACTCCTTCTACTGTGAAGAATTGCTATAACCCATACTTAAAATTCTTACCCAAAGCCTACAAGTGATACTTTTCTCTATGGGCAATCAATAATTGTGTACAAATGACTAAAAAATAGAGGAAGTGCTCCCCAGTTCTAACTGCTTTATAAAAAAACAATTGATGCACTGCTCTCTGAATTCACATTAGAAGTTGGTAAATTTGGAGAGGAATCCAATATAGTTATACAGAGATTTATTTAGGTGCTTGAGAAAGGAGCACTGAAAAAGTCATGCACGAGTGACATTGATAAAATCCTGCTCTACTATCAACTTCAAGAACACTGAATCCCTACATTAGATATTACCTTCCGAAAACATCAAGGTCATTGTCAATTTGGTTTATTGTCAGCAGGAGGATTTGTCACATTAGATCAACCCTAATTTGTGTAACCAAATTCAGTTCAATTTCAGTGAGAATTCCTTATTTATACCGAGACATATGTTTACTTCTTTTGTTGTGCTGGTTTTCTCATACCCTTCAAGAGGATAGGAAATGAAAGTAGGAGTATTGGTTCCATAAAATGACATGTAAATATTGCTTATGAAGTTAACATAAAATCCTTTCTGAAACATACCCAGCTCATTCACCTGGCTTTACTACTATACTATAATTTTTTACTATTACTAAATAATTTTACTACTATAATTTTTGCTCAGAAAAGTTGATTTTTGAGTCTTCATAGCCATCTTTTTTTTTCTTTGGAAACTTTGTCAAAGGTGCTCATTAATTTCTGAATCAGATAGTAGAGTTCCTTATTTTATTGATTATTATACTGAAATTCAAAAAATCATTAAGTGTTAAATAAAAGAGTAGGTCATTACTATATCAAGTTCCACCTTCAAGAGACTGAAGGTAAAACAAGCAAGACGTACCAGGGAAATGAAGTATTATACACATTTATAGACAGAAATTGGAGGCTGAGTTTGCAGACTAAAGTAAAAAATCTGGCTCCTTATTCAATTGTCTTATCTGGAAACATATAAACTGGAAGACAGAAAGACTGTTTATGGACACAGAGTCTTCAGAAATGCCTGCTATATTTTGGTTACTAGAAAGAGACAATTTCTGATGATACTGTGTACTTTATTTTTCTTTGTAATTCATCAACTGAATAGAGCAGTACTTTATAATAAATTCCTTTGTTTGCTATTATGGTAAACACTACTGCAAAGTGAATTACCTCCTGATATCTCATCTAATCTGTTTTCTATTCTGATGTTTTACTTATAAACCACGCCATAACTTAAAAAGCTATGGTTTTTTTTTTTATTTAAAAAGAACACAAACATCAAAATTTCTCATAAAGAAGTAAAATTGTATGTCTTTTGCAATAGAAAGTATTTAATAAATGGATAAGTATGATTCTTGTTTCCTTATGTTAGCTCATATGTTTAGAAGTATTGATGAATTTTTAGTGTTTTGGTACCAAAAGACCTTTCACCAAAGCCTGTCATCTAGAGATTTTTCTTCTTTCTGATAGTTTATAATAAGGTACAACACATCTAAGCATTTCTTAGGAAAAAAACCTAATGGACAATAGATGTAAAATATGAGGTGAGACTGTGAGAGTCTGATCTCACTCATTTGCAATTGTCTCAAAAGAACAATTTCAAAGTGAATAGCCCTGGCTAGGGTGGAGGACCTGGCCTGGCCAGAGCTGAGAGAGCAGGGGGTGACACCTGAAAAGAGATAAGAACTAAGAACTAATGGCTGGGTGGAGACTGCTCCCCTTTTCTGAGGGCCTTCAGTGCTGGAATGTCCCTCCAGGCACCATTACCCTGGCCAGGGTGGAGGAAGCCGCCTTGATTGTACTGATGCTGATGTACCTGGCTGAGGGACTGGAACGGAGCAGGGAGTGGCCCCTGGAAGGAGATAAGACCTGTGTGCTGGAAGTCCCCCTGAAGGTGAGCCTGTTTGCAATGGCTCTGATGCTAATGGACCTGGCCTGGGCCAAAGCAGAACAGGGGTGACGCCTGGAAGGAGATAAGAACTGATGAGTGGGTGAGGGACTGCACCCTTCTGCAGAAGCTCCCCCCCCACCTCCAGGCAGCCTGTCTGCGATGGCTCTGATGCCAATGCCCCTGGCTTCTGTGGCAGCTGACTGACAGCTGCCCCTTGGGAACAAAAGGGACTCAGGGGTATATATGGCTGTCCAGGCTGTGGCTGCTTGGTTGTCTCTTGACCCACCGCCATTCGGCATCGGACCCTGTCCAGGATCAGTGACATCTTGAGGAAACTTGATGGATAGCTGCACCCCTGGTGGTGACTCTCTCTTTCTCTCTCTCTCTCTCTCTCTCTGTCTCATTCTTTCTTCCCAGTTTCTTATCCTTTTCTCTCCCATTTCTCTCACTTCTCTCTCTCTCTCTCTGTTATATCTCCTTTTCCTCTCTCCCTCTTTTGCCTGGCTTTATAATTTTTCCTGTGTCAATTGTCAAAAAAAGTCTGCTTGCACTTGGCCCTTCTATGGTTGGACTTTGTTTCGCGGATCCAAAACAAAAATAAATTTTAATGTTACCTTGGACTGTGACAAAGACATACCTGGAAAAGTTTAATAAAATATGTCTAGTAGAGAACTTTATTTATTAGATTTTTTTTTTTTCTCAACATATGTGGTTACGACATAGAACTTGAAAAACAGTTCTCGTGTTGGACTAGATTTGTATAAATGTGCATTATAAGCTAAATTTCAACAAGCTTATATTTATAACAAACAAATTTTAAGTGAATGATGGTAATCCTGATTCCTTACATTAGAATCTAGTCTAAATGACATCAGATCTTCTCATAGAAGCTATCAACTGGAAAATCCCAACTAAACTCATCAACAATCATATACCTTACCTCTGAGTATCTAGTTTCCTGCTTCATTAGAGCAAAACAGGTTTACATCAACTTTCTATCTGGTTCTTCATAATTCCATGCAATATATTTTATGAACTAAAACGGGACTCTGGGGAGGAGGCTTTTGCTGTTGCTAAAGGGAATTTATTCTGGTAGCCACTTTTAGAAAAAAAAGGTCTTTGGTCTTTCAGGTTGGATCCGACACTTCCTTTAATTCAGTCTGAGACATTTTTAAAAAGGTTAGTTCCTTACCTGAGATATGAACTTCATGAAAAGCAAGCAGTTATTTTACATACAGAGTTCCTTCGTTATTTCAGCTTAGAATTCTTTATCTAACCAGAAACAGACACACATAGGTCAACTAATTGATTTGACCCCATCAGTCAGGGTCAGAAGTGAGTCGTCCTTCGTTCCTGCCAGGACACAGAAACCTTTATTTATATGCAGAGAAAAAATTGCAGCATTCAGTTCGGACCTTGGGCAACTCATCAACAGAAGCTTTGAGAGATTAATGCTACTCTAAGACATTCTACAATTAAAAGAACCTGGAAAATTAATAGAAATTCATGCTTTGTCCCTAGTGCTATAAATTCAAACATGTAAGAAGATAATGGAAAAGACAGTAGCTCCTTCAAACATTTTTGAGTATCAACAACTTGAATGAATTACAGAGGCTTTTTTTTTTCCCTATTTGATTCTGTTTATCCTCATCACGTGGTTGATACATATGTTAACACCAGTCTTCAGGCTATATTAACTGGTCTTTAGATTTCAAAAGAAAATAAACTTGGATATTTTCTATGCTACCCTTAAAACTTCCACTAAGTCTTTTAAATGGGAGATTGTGCTTAACAAGTTTTGTGAGTTACTTGACTCACATCACATGTGCTATGACACACAAATTTACCACAGAATACGAATCTTGCATCAGAGTTAATCAGAATTGGTGTTTGAACAGACAGAGTTCAATTACCACAAGTAGCAAGATGGAACCTTTTTTCATGTTTCTTCTGATTCCTAAGAAAATTCAGAAAGGTGAGTCTAGTAAAGGTCCCAAAGCTGTATTCATCTTATTTCTTGGTTTCTCCTGCATTTAAATAGGCACATTCAGTCTGCTGTTCATCATTCGTGTTTAAGTAAATACCTTTTATATTTTAGTCACGTTTACAATACATCCTGTGGTAACTTGAAATATTAACTATCACATTTATCTATCTTGATTTTAGTACTGTTATTTTTCTGCATTCATTATGTCACAACAGTGCTCTGTACTGCTAGCAAAATCAAGAATTTTCTTCAGTTTAGCTGCAGTTCTTTCTTGAATTGTATTATCAGTTGTCATGGTTTAACACTGGCCCGGCAATTAAACTGAATAACAGATGCTCTCTATTAATCCCCCTTTCCTCCCTGATCAGGAATGGAGAGAGAATAAGGGAGGGAGAGACTTATGGGTTGGAAACTAAACTACACAGCTTTAATGAAACAGTAATGATAAATAGGAAAAATTACTAAATATATACAAATATACAGATATACAGGAAAAATTGATCCCACGTTCCTCCCCCCTTTCCCCCAGTAACTCTCACGTCACCACCGAGGCTGCAGGGCAGCCCTGGGAAAGTCCAGGCTGGACTCCTGGGGTCAGGAGCAGTTGGGAGCTGGAGGCAGGAACACACAGATTCAGGCTGGCACGGATCAGGACCACAGGCAGAGGAACGGACGGAATCCTCCCAGGATGCCGAAGCATGCAGGGAACCAGCAAAGGAAGGGCAGGAAGAACAGGAAGAAGGGGCAGGAAGGTGTTTGACCCTCGTGATCCCTCAAATTTATACTGAGTATGACGTGTATGGGATGGAATATTCTGTTTGGTCAGTTCTGGCACCTATCTTGTCCAGTCCTTTTCAAAGGAGGGTTCAGGTGGGACCTCTTTACTCCTTCTGCAGGGTAAAATGTTCTTCAGAGCTGAGCAGTGTCCTTGGTTCTGCATGCCAGTCTCTGGCAGTAACTATAAACATTGAATGTTGTCAGTCCTAGAAGCAGACACTGTCTGAGAAACCTGCTGTTAATTTCAGCAAGTGCAGCTACTTGCAAGAAACTTACCCGAAATCAAAAGTACAAACCAGAAAATCACCTTTATCCTGGCCCAAATCAGGACATCAGTACATCTCAACAGTAAGCAACAAAAGCCAATGATAAGTCACTCTTTGCTGCCTTCACTATAACTGATTTCAAAGCATCTCTTCTCTATCAATGTTGTTGCAAGGGTTCATAATCCCTCTGCTTTCCTCTCATTTGGCTCCTTTGTTGCCCTGCTCTATGCCCTGCTTACCCAACTGCCTTTCGCAACAAGAGCATGTAGGCCTTGGGTGTACTTTTTGGTAATCTTTACAATGATCATGTGAGGTTTCAGGAATACACTGGTTTTGCCTCAGCCTCTTACCACACAGAACAAGTGATCCTGAGCCCTATCTGGCTGTGATTTACATCAAACTGGATGTACCTCCTTAGAATTTTTTTTCTAAAAATACAAGCTGACATCTAAAAAGAACCATTTATAGGTATAATTTTGGTGGCAACTCCCTTTCATTATTCCATTCAGCTACAGTCAAGCATATAATAATTCCCCCTCCATAAGGTGTCTGGTCCTGTGTACATACTTTTGTCCTGTATTCACCCATTACTAATAGCTATACAATCTTATTTTGTTTATAACAGATTACATGCTTTGGGGTTTATGCTCTTCTATTATGCAAATAGACACATATAGTGTCTCTAGCTTGTAGAATGAATACAAAAATCTCCCTGTCTTTAAATTCAACAGATGTTTTAAACAGCTTTTATGAAGACTTATCACATACATATTAGTGTCAAAGAAAAACTATTTAAAATCAATTATCTTGAAAGTGGAGACATGAATCCTTTTCTTAACATATCTCCTGTCTCAAAGATACAGTGTTTTAAATGTCTGATGAAATGGACTATTTTAGTTTTAAAGTTTTATTTGAATTTTGTTTTGTTTTGTTGACTTCTTTTTGAGCAACATTGCATCTTCACGGATGAATACTCAAGTAAATTCAGAGCATAAAGACATTTGCAGTTTTAATTGCATGGCTTTTTGCACAATAGCTCAGACAATAAAGCCTCCAAAAAGAAACATGTCAACTGTACTAGCTGCTTAATTCTTAATGACTATTACCAATTTAAGAATGCAGCATTCAAAAATATTTGCAATCTTTGAACCAGTTAAGCTGTATCTTATTGTAAGCTCATTCTAATAAAAGTATTGGGACCGTGGGAGTCGTGATCATACTCTTGCTTGTGGTCATTTTCAAGGAGCTAATTCTGCAGCCACCGTGTTCCACTTGCTTATGTTTCACTCTGGTGTTAACATTGATCTGTAACTAAATCACTGCCACTAACAATCAATCCAGATAATTTCAATGTACTTCTAATCAAATAACCATTAGCGTGAAGGGACACAGACCTCCATGATGTATCTCATCGTGTCTCAAATGTGGTAAGCATGGAACTGTGACACCATAAACACCCACAATTGTTTGTTTATGCATCTTCAAGGTCACTACAAGTAGATAGATTTAGTAATTGGGTGACAGTAACAAAGAGAAGAAACTTAGCCAAAAATACTTCAAATAAGCAGGTTTAGACAGTACCATGATTCTTTTCCTTTACCATTGTCAAGAAGCAGCAGCCTCCCTAACTAGGAGGCAGGAAATGAAGTCAGAGCCAAGCCCAGGCCCAGTGGTGGTAACCAGGATCAGCCAAGAGCCCTAGAAGCACCCAAAAAGTCCATAGTGATGACATAGTCCCAAAGTCAATCCAGAAAGCCAAGTCTGAAACCAACTATACTTCTACAAGGGAGAAGGGGAACCTAATCCTGAGATGCACTTCGATATTCACAGAACTGCATGAAATGCAATGTTGTAAGACCTCCTCTGTTTAGAAAGAGCAGGAATGCCCATTTCCAGTTCTTTTCTCAGCTCACATAAGCAGCAGATACCTTAATTAAAAAATAAAGACCAAACAGACTTTTCTACAGATTGAGAGTTCCTGTAAGTGACTGACAACTTTTGTGCAATGCACTCCTCTGAAAAAACATGGTATACCACATCAGTGTCTCAATATTTATCTGTTTTTAATAAGACAGTAGCATTTTTCCATTGCTGTAAAGATGATAGATTTTCAGATTTAAGGTTGTGAATATAAAAAAAATAACAATGACAATATATCAATAAAAAATTTTCTCAAAATAAACTAATGTTGGTAACTGAGACTAGGCAGTTACTTATCATATCAACAGAAGGTTTTAACAATATTAGATGAAAAATCTGTACATGAGCAAAGAACGTTTCTCATAGTGAATACATTTTTAAAAAATGGCTAAAGTTTTCAAACAAGGTACTAAATAGGAGTCTTCTAAACAAAAGCACTAGAAGAGCTAAAAGCAAGATGCACCCCAAAATTATTCATAGCTAAAATATTTGTAATTATATTAAAAATCTATTTCTCTATATAAAGTCTTGTTAAAATTTTCAAGGAATATGACCATTATGGAAATTTTGACAAAAAAAATGGAATGGGTGTTTTTTGTGGAAGGAGGCAAGACTTCAAGTTCCATCTCAAAATTAAACACAAGGAAACCTTCATCACTACCAAATTTTACCTAGAACCAAAGCCGTCAGGGATGCACTGAAGAGCTATTTTGCAACTTTCCTGGGCAGTGAAAAGCTCTTTATCAAAATAAGTAGACTAACAGTACACAATGTTTCTACTCTAATTCCCTGACCATGGAAACGCAGGAACATTCTCAGTGTTTAAATGCACAGATGAGCTGAGTTTCATCTTTCACTATGTTTTAGGCAACAAGACAGTTTAGACTTAGCTGTGTCAACAAGCTGTGGTAATTAAAAACATGCATTTTGTATTAATTGTGTTTTTTTTCATTCAGTAACCACTTTGAAGTGATTTGTCCACATAAGCACAGTGCGATGAAAACTTTCATTTTTTCCATGCACTGTTGGGAAGAAAAAAGTCCATAGCAAAGAACAAATTATAACTACTTCCCACCTTGCACAAGGATTCATAAAAGATACCTATGAAAATTGAAAGCTTTAATAACATTATTTTTGGTAACACTGTAAAAAAATTGGTGTTTTTAATATATTTTGAGAGAAAAGGTAGAAACCATATCTCAGCTGTGAATGTCAATGTTACAAAAATAACAACCAAACAAGACAGGGTTTTCTGTTCTTCCACTGCAGCACAGTATAATTTTATTAGTCTGTAAGAAAGTGGATTTTTCCTTTTATAGCAAGTTTCCATTGTGTATCATGTTTGATTTATGTATATTTACATCACAAACTTTGCCTTTTAATCTAAAACTTCATTCAGAGCACAAAACATTCAGGAGTTCTTCATTCTCAGTCATATCTTAGTCCTGTTTTTAGTAGTGGTGCTCAACCACTTGTGGCAGATACACTGCAGAAATTTTATTAAGCCCATCTGTTCAAATGACTGCTTTGAGTTCTCCTTTATGAGAAGTTACTGTTTTAATAAAGTCATTGTTGGGATGAAGATGAACAGAAACTGAATGAAAGGAAGGTTTTATAAGTACATTTTTTTGGTAGTTTTCCTTTTTTTTTTTCTACTATTCTACTTTTTTCTGCCAACAATTATAAAAAAAAAATTTTAAAGCAAACATGGGCTGTGTACAGACAAAGTATATAAGCTTGTAGTCTTAACAATTGTCAGAATAGGAAAATGTATGAGGGTTTACTTACCTTTGTTTGTTTTGTTAAATTCTAGTCCAATTATTATATCTTCATTTAGTCTTAGAAACAATACAGTTAGAAAAACAGTTATCAAAATGAGGCAGTATTACTGAACTAAGAATCACATATGTTTCATTGATATAGATGGAAATTTCTGACTTCCTAACTAAAATAAATGAGAAAATGTTCCAATGTTCCCACTGTTCATGATCATAAGATCTGTTGCAGCTGCAGGACAAAACTTTGTTTACTTACTCAGGATTTTTAAGTCAACAAGCAAATAGAAACACAGTGGGGCCTACATGGGTATGATGCAGCAGGAATTACAACAAGTTTTGTGATTCAAGGTATGAACCCCACTTCTATTCTGTGCACCAGCTATGACTCAATTCGGGAAAATAATGTGCATACTTACTAATATATATGAAGTTCACAGTAGGAGTAAATTATTCATTGAGGTTCTAAATTCATAGTGTCAGATGATCCCTAGTAACCAAGAAAACTGCAGAATATGAAAGGTCCGAACAAAGTAGATAAAAGTGCAAATTTCAAGCACAGAAAGGCACAAACACAAACCCCAAAAAAACCTTATTAAAATATCAGTTAGCAAACAAGCAGCATAAAGATAATTTAAGAAATACAGTATTGCTTGCCAAAGTCTAAAAATGTGCAGCAGCAAAAATAACCTTAAAAATATTAAAGATCTGAGTTCTTAGTGCCCACTCACTGCAAACTGAGAAATAGGATTGTGGGAGAAAAGCATTAGCTGAAAAATCTTCCAGAGTCCTCACTCGAGAAGCTTGGTGAGCAATGCAAAACTCTGCTCTTGAGCAAACATTCAAACCTGATGCTACAGGAGATAAAGAGTAGCAGAGTGTTAATAAGAAAATATTTTCAACAGACATAGAGATCATTTAAATAAAATCTTGCTATTCAACAGCAAAGAAAAGCACAAAAATATAACATCACGTGATGGTGCTTATGTTGTGGTGCTGTGGCAAATGCCACTGGTGTTTCATAGCTCAGTAAGATGAAGAGAGATTTTGAGATGATCAGTACTTCCTATCAGGGTAGAAGAGGAGTAATTTGTGAAAGCAGATAAATGTGCTTTCATTTAAATGTGAAATATGCACATAAATGTGCATAGGATATCCTATCCTAGATAAATGATAGGATACTGCTCAGTACAAGCAGACAGGACTTTGCAGTCTTCTGTCCCTCGAAGGAGTGTGAAGTAGCACTAGAAGAGGGGAGACAGAAAAGCAGTTAACTGAGGCACACTGAAAATCTGGAGTTTGTGAAGACAGTTCTTTGTGAAATCCAAGATAGCAGGCTGCCTTGCCAAGATAGAGGAATGTCCTAAGAACTGCAACAAACCTGTTTTACAGCAGAACTATTTTCTTTTCTGAGAGGAAAAAAATAATTCAAGAAATATCTTTAAGAAAATCTGAAATTGCTGAAAACAAATGGGTTTTTTTTGCTAAAACTAGTATAAATAATGCCACTACTAGTATTTAACATTACAGACCATAATGGTGAGACAGCTTCTTAGACTTTCTACATGATATTTAATCTCTGCTCATTTCTGATATTGAAATTGGTTTTGGTTCAAATTTCAGAAGAAAAAAAAAAGTTTTTTCTCCTTTGCTAACCTTCATTAAGCCAATTTTTATAGACACACCTGGAGACAAACATATTTTTGGAATTCTTATCTTTTAAGGTGGAATGCACATCCAAGTAAATACTTTGTGATCCCACCTCCACTTACCTCAAACTTTTCTCTGAAGTTTACTAGCAGCATCGATTAAACACGAGCATTTTCATCATGTGCCACAAAAACTATTGATTTGTCATCTATGTAGGTCCAGCTGATAATAAAACTAAGTTCCTTTCAGTGTTTGAGTGATTTCAGTACAGGATTAATTAAACAGCAAGTTGATGCTGAAAAGACATGCCCTGAGAGCTAGTAGTAGGAACGAGATCATCACCAGGCAGAGGCACGCTTTACTGGGTCTGTGCAAGAGTCAAGGTCAGGACAAAAAGAGTGAAATCCATGCAATAAGAGATTAACTCCTCCCTTTGTTCCTTTCTTTGCAGACTGCAAAAATTCTTTATAGGTGTAGCTCTGGGGATTCGTATACAGAAGATTTTTCATTTTCTTTCTCATTTTTTATTTCTGCCAGAATCTTTGAGAGCTCTACACTCAAATAAAATATCTTAGTGGTACAGAATGGATTAATACAGGATTATGAGAAGAAGATTATATTTCTAGATCCTCTCTTTTTAAAAAATGCATATCCCAGTATTACATTGCATGTATTCCTTTATTGCAGTCATATGTTAATATGTCAAAAAAAAAAAAAAAGTATTTTTTATAAGTAGCTGAGATTTGTGAATAATTCTAAGAAGATTTATTTGGCCTATAAAGACTGTTAACAGGACTATTCATTAACACTTTGGAATAATTTGGGATTTAAATGTGTTCTTATATCATGCACACTTTGTGGTTTTGTATTTGCCTTTTTAAATCCAGTATTACCTGACATTATATTTCTTCCTTTTTTTCCATCAAATACTTCATACCCTCTGACACCGTTGTGTAATAGAAATTCTAGCACAAAATATCAGACTCTTCCTGGTCCTTTCATCTTGAGAAGAATATTTCTCTGAGCTTTTCCAGTTACCAACATCTGGTGAACTGAAAGATCTGATCCCGTTCCTAGGAAATCAGCTGAAAAAATTCAGATAACTCCCCAACTGTCTGTACATCCCTTAATCCAGAATAAATTTAAATAAATAAAAATCTAATATTTTTCAAAAAGTAAAGTAATAGTAACCTCCTTAGAGTCAAGGCTCCCAGAAAAAAATTAAAAATGTGAAATTGTTTCAACATTTCTCCATGTTTTAAATAATTTGAACCTAACAGGCTTTGAATTCTGGTTCTTACCAGAACAGAATCACAAAATTGTCATGGTTGGAAAAGACTTCTGGGATCACTGAGTCCAAACGCCAAACCAGAAAAAGCTCACCATACCGACTAGACCATGTTCTGAAATGCCTCATCTAGAGAGCTCTGAAATACCTCCAGGGAAGGTGATTCCACCACCTCCCTGGGCAGCCCACGCCAGTGCCTGACCACTCTTTCAATAAAGAAATTATTCCTAACATATAGTCTAAACCTCCCCTGGCAAAACTTTGGGCTGATTCCTCTAGTCCTTCTTTCAAGTAGTTGTAGAGAGCAAGAAGGTCTCCTCTCAGCCTCCTCTTCTCCAAACTAAACATTCCCAAATCCCTCAGTCTCATCACAGGGCTTTTTCTCCAGACCCTTCACTAGCTTGGGTGTCCTTGTCAGAATTCTCTCCAACAGCTCAATTATTTTCTTGTGGCAAGGGGTCCAGAAATGAACACGGTGCTCGAGGTGCAACCTCTCTAGTGCCAGGCACGATCCCTTCTCCTGCTGGCCACTCTAGTTCTGATACAAGCCAGGATTTTGTTGACCTTCTTGGCCACCTGAACACACTGCTGGCTCATACTCAGCCAGGTGTTGACCAGCATACCCAGGTCCTTTTCATCCTTGCAGCTTGCCAGCCAGTCTGCCCCAAACCTGTCACTTTCCCGAAATGCAGGACCCAGCACCAAATTAGTGACAATACTTATTAATGATTGCATATGAAAATATCTTATGTTCATCATACTCAATACAGGCTGGCACTAAAAAGCCTACATCCAAGTCTATATCATGGTACACACTTGAATATTTAAGCCAAGAAATGAAATTTTTAATCTACTTATGTTAAACTCCTAACCAAGTCATCTAGTCAGGTGTTTTAGTATTTACAAAATAATAATTACGAAAATAATAATTCTATCTGACTCCACAGGGTTGGGAGATTTTACTGCATCAACAACGCTCTGCTTCTGGAAGCAGGGAACTCAATAAACCAAGTATATATCTTAGTGCATTTATTTTCAAGGTAAGGATAAGATCCTACAGTGAATGTCTCTTGGGAAAGTGGTATAGGTGCATTTGCAGCAGACGTATTTTTAATCTCTGCTTTTAGATATTGCTGCTTTAACCAGACAATTTCACAAAATTTTTGGATTTAGACCTAGCATGAAAAATTGAATGGATATAGAAATCCTCAGGATGAACAATTTCATGCTTATTTTGCAAGATGGTCTATTCTGGATGAAAAAACAGTTTGAAAAAATATTCTTCTATTATTAAGCAAGATTTTTCTTCCTGTCCAATATAGGAATACACTTTAAGTTTTCCGTAAGAAAGAACTATGCAAAACAAAGTTTCTGAAATCACATTTTCATATCAATGGAGATGCAGTAGCATGTGTGGAAAGTCATTGTACTGGTTTACTAATGTAATGTATAGGTTAAGAAAACACAAAATAAATATTCAAGGATATAATTCCTTGTTACAAATAACAAGATTAATCACATTCATAAACTTAAACCAATATTTTAATTTTTTTTTTCATTTAGTCTTTGAGACTTCAGGACCCTTTCTTGACACCTGACTTGTCACTGGTGATGTAGCCATGTTTTAGCAATTGCTGATAGGAAGGAAAGTGAAGCTGGGAAAACAGAGAGAGAAGATAATTCTGCAATGCAAGCAAATTATATGCCATAAAGCATGACTGTCCATGGGACAAGCTTCTGCTTAAAGTGAATGGAAATAAAAGGAGAAAAACATAACCAAATCTGCAATTTTCAAATTTTCAAAACTCCAATTGGGAGTGGCAGTTCTCACTCCCAGTCTCAGTTCTTTTAGTATTGGCAATGGCTGTAGTGGCACCAAAAATTTAATGAAAGGACAGACAAGATGACACCATATATAGCCCAAATTTATCAGGTAACAACAGTGAAATTGACAGAATTTTTAGAGAAACTCAGTCTAATAAAGCAAAAGGAAATTTCTGAAAATGAGACAGCCTTTGACACAGGATGTCAAAAGTCACATCCTCTGAAAAATTTTAATAGCTCAATAAAGGTACACAACATAATATGGAAGAAATTAAAAGCTTTATAAAAAGGAAAAAAATATAAATTGGTATAAATATATCTGACTTTCAAATAGGTGACAGAAAACGTTTAGGGTATATTATGAAGACAATCATATTTATTAAATCAAGAAAGTAACAGAGAAGTGCAGTGTGAACTCAGTCTTTTCCGGGCAAAGGGGATGCTTCATCATATCAGACCCATATAAAATTTTCATGATTGTTTAGTGGCACAAGACTTTGGAAGCCCTAATTTTAGCCAGACCGGATATCAAAACCAGAATGAAATATTGCTATTCTAAAACCAGTTAGTTCTAAATACTTGATCTGAATTACAGATTATTTAAGATTGCTGACTTTTGGACAATATCAGCAGTAATGCATATCCCCAGTTCAAAGGAGAAGACAGATTCAATTAGAGAAATAAATACATAAATACCATTTCAATATAGATTTTTTATTTGGAATACTTATTTTTATGTATGCAGTAAGTCACCTAAATCTCTCGCCAAAAACACTTATGGAAACCTGGCTCTCTTCACTCAGCCTGCATGTTACTGTGTGCATAATCCACTCTGTAAAAAACAGTTAAAATAATGTTATTCTCACACTATTTTAAATTCGGAGTAGCCTGAACACAAGTCTATACTCACTGCTTAGGACTCTGAATAAAGACAGGATAAATTAAGAAAAAATTAATTGTTTTTGAAACAGTGACAATGTTTCTTTAATGTTATGTAACAGGGTAACATCAGACAGAGAGGACAGAATAAAAAGGTTCTAACTAAAATTAAAAGTTCTGATTTTAGAGTCTTTCTATCTAAATAAACTATCATGAGCTCTTGTATTATTAGGTTATAGTTTCCTAAATCAGGTAAGCAATCTGCTTCTGAACATGTTTTTTCTACTTCAGATACTTAGACTTGCAATGACATGAGAAAACATATGGTAATCTTTCAGTGCAACTTAATAACTCCAAGTTAATGGGCTTTTAATAAAATAAGGAAAGGTAAAAAAATATTTCCTTGAACAGTAGGTAAAACAGCAGGTACTAAATTTTCATTAGAATATGAAATTAGAGTAAGGTTTGATTTATTAAACATAACATTACTTATTAGATTGAGTCAAGTGTCAGGGTGCATGAAAAAATCTTTCAAAATAGAGCAAACTATTAAAATTTGGTTCTTAGGTAATATAGGGTCATTAATGTTTAATTTCAATGATTACTTGAGTGTAGCCTGTTCTTCCATGTACAGTCAGTTATTTTTGTTTATTGTATAGTCTTGTCAAAGATACAGTAGCCTACAACTGCATGATGTGTACTCTTCTTCATTGTACACTTACACACAAATGGATACTTCCAGAACAGCCTGAGTTGCATGCCATCTCAATCAAAAATCAAGGTTCCAAACCCTATTGGATGCATGAGCCACAGTGTCAGGGCCTGGTACTTTGACTCTAGTTCACATCTTACTGTAATGGCATCAATTTTATGGGACACATGCACTGATTAATCTTCTTTGTATTTAAATCCAGAGATCTTAGTCTTTGCCATCTAGGAGGCCATTCTATATAACAGCTATGACTGTCTGCCTTAGCAAGTAGCAGAAAAATTGTATTTGATCTCAATTTCTGTCCTTCTCCCTTCCAAAATAAGTCGATATTAGCAACAAAACAACAAAACACCACATTGTAAAACTTCTAACATTCAGAACAGAGCATCTGCATTTAAAACTACTGGGAGTTAGTGGGGTGTCTCCAGACAACCTTTATTTTCAGGGAAATAAAATAGTAATCTGCTCTACCTCATTTTTGAGTTAGTGTGTTATCCTAGGGTTGTCCAATCAATAACTTAAGACGGGCTAATAGACACAGTCCCTAAGAGACGACTCATTGTGAACAGTTGCAACTAAAAAGAACTGAAGGACAATACAGCTTTTTTTTTACGTCAGAATTTGCCATCCATTGCATTCAGGTACTAGCAATGATTGAGCATATATTAAAACCCATGCAGTCAAATAGTCTGACTTCATGACTCTTCATGCACACAGAAGTCACCAGATATACTTACTGTGGGCAGGAGCAAGGTCTTAGACACTAACTTAAACTTTATTTGTGAACTAAACCTTATTTGAAACTTGATAAATTTACCAGTTTGGCTAGGTTTCTATGGCAAGCAGACAGTCTAAGATGATTTAATGTTAGTTTACAGAGTGGTCAGCATCATAGATTTTGTCACAGGTTGTAGAGTAGACTATACAGATATGTTATTGTCTATTATGTAATAAAGATCTTGGAGCAAGAGTCAAGCGAACAGCTTGCTTACAAAGATAATAATTCTCATCCCACACAGTTAACTTGTGTAAGGATATTTTCAATAGAGTTGCAGAAGCATTTGGGTAATAAAGCAAGATCAAGTAAAATAAAGATATGAGGAAATATCCAGTGTACACAGAAAATTAGTGGGGACAGAAACCAGAGGAGGACATAACTGTATAAATATGTTGTATATGGTCTGTTCACGCAAGCCCATTAACAGTGCAATATATTATAATATTTTCGTCTTGATGTAATTTCTTTGAGACAGAAAAGTGTTTATTTGTAATTATCCAGGATATTAGAGACCAAAGGTGAAAAGCTATATAAACCTTATTAGTTGCATGATTTAAATACAAATATAATACAATAAGTTGACACTTTTTAGTATTTGCTTTAAAGTAAGTAAAAGAAGTCCTGCTTAGGCTCATGAATCTAAAAGACTAAATCAGATCACAGAGATCCTTTGGAAATTTTCCCTTGATTTCGGAAATATTCACAGGAAAGGTCAGTTTCACAGGGCAGACAGATTAATTGCTGCACCTTGGATAACAGGATTGAGATCAGAACAACTTTTCTTGTATCAATATATTGATAGACCAAGTGAAACAGTGAAACCACAAAACTCTCTTGACACTCTAAAACTACCACAGTCATAGTTTCTAGCTAAATAATAGGTAGCACTCTTGTCTTACAGAAATGCCAGTTGTTGTACAGAATGAGTAGCATATTGCACAAGGCTATTTCTTCTGGGGTTTTTGGCACATGCAGAGATTTCCACAGAGAAACTTTTCATATGATTCTGCATCACAAGTACCTAAGAAGGTCAAGTCCTTATGTTACAAAGAAGTTAATATCAGCTGCATTGATTCAAATTAACAAGTAGGAAGACAAAGATGCTTTTCTTAGCGATAAAGCTTTTTCTTCCTAGAAGAAAAGACTTTTCTGTGTATCACTCTGTGAAAAGACACAATGCAGGGAATACTATCTGCACACTGTAAGGACAGATTTTACACTGTACCTACTGACTCAAGTATAAAGAAACAGCTATAGCAACACATTAAAAAATCAATTTCTTGTTACTGGCTTTTTACAATTGTGCTAAAAGTGTCCTGAAAAGATCTGTTAGTCTCACTGCAGGTGTAAAAAGCATTGGCAACTATTCATATACTTTAGCAATGACACCTAATAAATCACTTATTGCAGTAGCAATAATTCTCTGCTATACTGAGACATGATAGTAGCACTTATCTAATAAGGTAGAGAAATGATCACTGTGGGAAAATGAGGCTTAGCGTTTATTTTAACAGACTTTTCAAGTCTTAAAAAACCCCAAACTGTTATTTTGAAACCAAGTACAAAACTGAAGGAATCAACATGACAGATGTTACATATTAAGAACAACCTGGGCTTGGTTTTTATTTGTTTTTTTGTTTTTGGTTTTGTTTTTTAATAAAAATGCTTATTATAAATATGTGTACATCGTAACAACTATTATATCCACTCTTGCTGTCTCATGTGGGCACCAGTGATACAGCCAGGAGCATTCTGAGGACCATCAAGATGGGTTACAGAGCCCTCTGAGTGGTGCTGGAAGACTTGGGAGCACAGGCAGTCTTTTCATCCATCCTCCCATCAAAGGGAAAGAGTTTGAAAGGGCAAATCATGTTGGGAAAATCAACAAATGCTTGCAGAAGTAGTGCCACAACAAGTGCTTTGGCTACATAAACCTGGCACAAACTTAAAGAAAACTACTCTACTAGTGCCTGGTAAGGTTCATCACAGAATCACAGAATCATCCAGATTGGAAAGCACCTCTGAGATCACCAAGCCCAACCCTTAATCCACTACCACTGTGGTTCCCAGACCATGGCACTGAGTGCCACATCCAGTCTCTTATTAAAAACATTCAGGGATGGAGAATCCACCACCTTCATGGGCAGCCCATCCCAATGCCTGATCACCTGTAAAGAATTTCTTCCTAATATCTAACCTAAAACTCCCCTGCCACAACTTAAGTCCATGCTCTCTTGTCTTGCTGAGAGGTGCCTGGGAGAAGAGATCAACACCCCCCTGGCTACACTCTCCTTTCAGGTAGTTGTAGAGAGTGATGAGGTCTCCCCTGAGCCTCCTCTTCTCCAGGCTGAACACCCCCAGCTCCCTCAGCCCTTCCTCACAGGACTTGTGCTCGAGTCCCTTCACCAGCCTGGTTGCTCTTCTCTGGACCTGCTCCAGGACCCCAATCTCCTTCCTGAACTGAGGGGCCCAGAACTGGACACAGTACTCGAGGTGTGGCCTCACCAGGGCTGAGTACAGGGGAAGAATCACTTCCTTGGACCTGCTGGCCACGCTGTTCCTGATACAGGCCAGGATGCCATTGGCCTTCTTGGCCACCTGGGCACACTGCTGGCTCATGTTCATCTTCCTGTCAATCCAAACTCCCAGGTCCCTTTCTGCCTGGCTGCTCTCCAACCACTCTGTGCCATTTTTAATAGGAAAGGGGAGAATATCTTTGGTAATAGGCTTGCTAATCTACTAAAAAATAACTTTAAACTAGACTTGCAAGGGGAGGAGATCCTCAGTCCATCACACTGCCACCACTTCAAGGCCAGTGCCAGTAATAGATGTGTTGGGCCTGGATAAGGATCACAGGCCAGCAGGACAGCACCTGAAGTGTAGGAAAATGTAATCTGATCCAGTAAAGAAGCTTCAACAGGGGCTCAAGTGAAATGTGTCTATGCAAATTCACAAAACATCAGGAACTAAGAAGAGGAATTACAGACTTGCATAACTGCAAGGCTTCAATGTTATAGGCATCACTGAGACATGGTGGGATGACTCTACAAATGGAGCTTGGGAATCATAGAATCATAGAATCAATTGTCTGGGTTGGAAGGGACCTCAGAGATCATCAAGTCCAACCCTTGACCCACTACCGCTGCAGTTACCAGACCATGGCACTGAGTGCCACATCCAGTCTCTTTTTAAATATCTCCAGGGACGGAGAATCCACTACTTCCTGGGGCAGCCCATGCCAATGCCTGTTCACCCTCTCTATGAAGAAATTCTTTCTAATATCCAACCTAAACTTCCCCTGGCACAATTTAAGACCGTAATAGATTGGCAGAATAGATTGGCACACACTCTTTAAGAAGGACAGGCAGAGGAGAGGAGGAGGAGAAGGTGTTGCACTCTGCATCAATGGTCAGCTGGAATCCAAGGAGCTTTACCTGGGGATGGATGAGGAGCCAACAGAATGCTTATGGGTCAGGGTTAAAAGGAGGGCAGGGGCAGGTGATATCATAGTGGGGGTTTAAGCAACTAGTAACTAGTAGTAGTTAGATGTTCTCCAGGTGTTCCTTCCAATCTCAATAGCTATTTTATGGAATGCATTTTATCATTTCATAAACAGAGAGAGACAACTCTCTCACTGCTGTCCATAAGATGCTTAATTCTTTTTTCCACCCAAAAGTAGTGAGATTCTTACACAATGTTTGGATTTTGCTGAAAATGCAATATTACAATTGGAAAATATTTGAATATCTATTTTTAATTAATTTTTTCATGACTGTTTTCTGTGGAAAATCAGGCAATTTCTTCTGATAGAGAAAATTCAAGAAAATAGACATCTTTAATGATGTGAATGCATAACAGATGATTGTGTATAAAGCAGGTATTAGGAGTCAAGAGACAAAATTGTAATTCATCTCACACTTCTGCCTTAGTTATTTTGAAAAGCTACTGAGTTAGAAAAAATCGTACCTGGTTGTTAACCAAAAAGTCACCGTAGGTCAAATTCTTACACACAAGCGCATGTGCAGACACGCTCAAACACCGCAATGTGATTAAGGTTCCAAGTAATTACAGCCTGAAACAGTTTGAGAAACAGCAGCTACATACAGGTAATTAAGTCGTCAACAGAGTATCATTATAAGGTATCAAAAGCCTGCAAAGTGCAGGTGGTTAGAGCAGATGTCCTGGACTGCAGAAAGCAGAATGCAAACAAAGCAACCACATCGACAGATAGGCGGGTATAGACATATAACTTGTACACTTACACATAAAAGAGACATGCATATTCTTTGTCTTTTCAGGCTGAAAACATGAAAGATGAGAAATCGCCCATGCCCCAAAAAAGATTCATAATTTCTAGGTACAGTGACTGAAAGTATGCCTTCTTTTTATATCTCCTTTTGCATTTAATCATTCTTTTAAATTCAAAGAACATCTAATTAAATCCAGTATGCATTTTATTGCTGAAGAGAATGGATAGTAAGTGATAGCAATAATAGAGAAGCACCAGAATTCTGGTTTATTATGATACATAGAAGGGCTGATAGCAAAACCGATTTTATTTTCTTTTTTATATTTTAGTATATGAGGAAATTAGAAGAAAACAATACAAACCAAACCAAACCAAAACAAATAGCTAGGCAAATAATGTTAGAATCTTAGGCAAATATCTCCAACATGATACACACATATATCAGGAAACATAATAAAAAAATACTACAGAATATTGAAAAATTATACTTTTTTTACAAAACTGCAAATGAAATGTTTATTTTTCTTCATTGTAAACACTAACGATGGGCCAGACTCTGACACTCATCTCTGTTCTTTCTTATGTTGAGTAGTATTTTATTCCAAAAACTAAACCTCATTGAAATAAGTGGCTTTTCTAAGGAAAAAAAAAAAATCACACAAAGGATGTCAACTAGTAATCAATAATATCTTGATCCTTTCCTAAGGTAGCTCAATGTCCTCTTTTCATCTTACTGTGAAGGTACGTACTCAAAAACCTTTGTCCCTGAAAAGATGAAATTCTGTTTCCCAAAAAACATTTAACAATATGACACATCTGTCAGGACCTTGCAAAGCACACAACAAGGTCTGCAACACATTTTATTGATAAAATGCGATATATTTAACCTCCTATACTCGATTTCTCTTTCTCAGTAGGTGCCTACAATACCAGGCACAAGAATGGACAAAAAAATAAACTTTCAACTGAGTCTTCACATCATAGCAAAACAAAAGCAATTAGGAATTGTACTTTATTAGCTGGGCTTTGCAGGCATTTGTGTTGATATTGCCTATTGTCATTCAAGCCTTGGTTAACATAAAAATGGGTCACCTGTGCTGGCATCTCTTTCTTGAAAGGATTTTAATTTGTCTTGACTTCAGTTGTATGATAAAACATCATTCAACTTCTATGCATTTTTTATAGAATCAGATAGCAAATAGCAGACAATAAATGTTCTGCTCAGAATTCCTGACATAAGGATGTAGTGAGTCAGATCAAGGGGTGGAAGGTTATTTAACTAGTAGAAAGTAATTCTGTGCTTAGCAAGGTTGATATTCTTTGCCACTGGTTTCCTTGACGGCAGAATTTCATTCTTAACTGGGGGACAGCAGTGTGGAATGGGACAGTGATTTACACAGACAGTGATAAGAAGTGTGGTAAATGAAGAGGAGGTATGAAAAGAATACTCAAGATTAACAGAGAAATCTAAATTACAAACAATGGCTGTTTATATAAACAGCTGTGAAAAGGAAGGAGGGTAGCAGTTCTGATTTTAGGCATGTAATCATAGCCCTGTCTTAAAAGGTTTAAGAGAGCAGGAGAAAATAAATACAGATGGTATGTTATCAGTGCTGAAGCATAAAACTGAACCTTAGTTTTGTTACTGTAAATTCTGTAGCTGAGTTTAAGCTAGTTAAGCAAGAACAAGAAAAATGCTATCTTTATCTTACTGAAAACTTCATAAAATGTGTTTCATTAAATAAATGCTTTGCACTAACAGTAACCTCTAATAGTGTCATGGGATCTGTCCAACCTCAGCTGGACAACATTAAGCCCATGTAAATACATATGTGTGTGTGAATGAACAAGCTTGCATGTTTATTAAAAATATGCATACCACTTGTGTTATTTATATAATCTATTGTTTAAACACCTACAAAATATATGTTTAAAATTGTTATGGAGGAAGTATAATCTGTCAAAGTATATTGCTGTTATTCCAGCACTGTACTACTTAACATGGAAGCCCTCTTGAAGATAAAGAGCTATCTGATGAGTAGATCTCCTGAACTGAAAATTAGTGATGTCCATCTAAGCAGAAGTACATTTAAATCATACTACAGGCATACACCCCCATCCCCCCCAGAGCACAAATGACAGTAGCAACAGTATTGATATAGCAAGTAAACCAGAAACTACATGAAAAAGATGTTACACGTTCTGTTATTAAACAGATCAGCAACACTGACAAAACTCAAGAGGCTGAGCCGTATACTAGGAACAGTGCTGTTTGAAGAAGATAACCAGCATAAAAGCTGATTGCCAGTGTACCTGGAAGTCTGAAGTATAACTTTCTTAGAGACTGTTAAATTGTCTTCCTTAAGTAATAACCTTTACAATGCTGCACAGAATGTCCTCCTTGGTTTGCAGTGTTTGCTGCATCGTAACTTTGGCAGTGCTTCTTGTATGTGCTTCTATCTACTTAAATCTGAGCTTTCATGAAAGCAGATGTAAAAAATCCTATGGATTTTTCTAACATCAACAAATCTAGAAGAAAAATACATTTTCAGCTTTTTTACATGGTGTCAGTCCTTACTGCCACATGAGCTGGTTGGAAGACAGTGATCCCAACAATCAGAAATTTTGCACAATTGGTTGCTTAGAAGACAGCAACATCCAAACTTTAAAAGCAATGAGTCATTTAGAGTCTGTCTCCCTCAGCCTTACTACCTGCACTAAAAGGATAGTAGGGAGCTGGAAGGGTTTATATTCTGAAGGTCTGACTGAAGGGAAGGTGAAAGTAAAGGCAATGTTTTCCAAATTCCCCAAATTAACTAGTTAGAGGGCTGAAAAATTCCTTTACATGTTAAACTTGCCGATAAATTACCCAATTGTTTAACAGATAAAACTTGTCAGGAAATCTGGCTAGCCTGACATTCCTTGTACACAACATGCAGTCTGGTAGGAGCAAAAATTGTGTTTCCTTCAGAGAGCAGCTGAATGACTTCCTTGTTTACAACTCTACTGCAGCATGGCAGATAAATCCAAACCTCCATTTCTGTATCTGTAATTTTGCAGGAAAACTCCTGAGTAGACAGGTATTTATGTGCCTGATTTGCAGGCTCCTGCAAAGCACATATAAACCCTTCTGCCTACAGGGGGTTCAGCAAGATTTATGTAGGTAGCTACCACACAGACTTAGGAGTCTGCCTGCACACTTTGCACAGTATAATAATGCCTAGCATACATTGAGACACCATATTGGTATCCAGAGAAGTGTGGGGGAAAAAAATCTATGTCTTCAGAAAATTTGATCCCGAATATCAATATTTAAAGCAGCAATATTACAGAATATTAAAGCAGCTGCAGAACCTTTGTAAGTATTAAAAATAAATCTCCATTAAATTTATTATTATTAATAATTCATACAACCCACTAACTTTGCATGATCCTTGAAAGAGATTGTAAAAGGAAAAAGTCAAAAAAAAAAAAAAAAAAAAAAAAAAAAAAAAAAAAAAAAAAAAAAAGAGAGGATTTAGAAAAGAAGATTAATAAAAACTGCCTATTTTAAGGTCAAAAACTATAAATATATTTCATTGGACATAGAGATTAAAGGTACAACAGAGAGACGGCATGTGAAGAGAAAATCATGGAAGTAACTAAGCAGGAAGAAGTAGATAGGTAACCAAAAAAAGGACTCTCAGAGAAAACTGTTGCAAAAGACAGTAGCACAGATACTAAGAGTAAAAGATACACTCTGAAAAAATAGAGCAACAGAAGAAGTGAGAAAGCCTGAAAAGTTCAAACAAAATTAAAAGAAGTTAAAGAACTCAGATTTTCCAATGCCTCTTCTCCTTCTACAAGAAGCTGTAGTTAGAAAGATTATTTTGCTCACTGACTCTCAGCTGGATCTATTTCTGAATGTGACATCTTTTAAATATAATCATCAGGAGACCCTTCTCACAGCAGTGATTTTGTGAGGGAGTTCAGAAGACTGGCAAGGAGCACTATGGAACCCAGGTACCAAGAACATTCTGAATCCTACTCTGGGAACTATTGGTAAAGAGAAAGGTTGTTACAAACAGTATATCTAATACACTAATTAAGAAAGGAAACAAACATTATGTGTGTGTTTTTTCTGGCACGTGACAAAAATACTTGATGACAAGTCGATTACTGTTCAGTCACAGTAGAAGAAGTATGGCTGGGTGGTTTAATTAAAAAAAGTATTACAATAAAATTTACCAACTTCCTTTTAAAATATGGGTTTCCTCTTTAAAGGAAGATAATAAAGGAAGATAATAAATATTTTTGATTGTAATAGACCTTGAATTTTCCTAGATTCACAGAATATAAAATGCCTCAAATTTGGACCTTGAGCTAATCATCTGTGTATGTAGCCTCTTAAATCACAGTGTTCTGTGTTTACAAGGGCTTAACAATTTAAACGTGCATCAAAATTTAAGATTTCCAAACTTTTGCTCTCTAAAACATTTTTTTTATCACTGACTTTGCATGGAGTCCAAATATCATCTTTAAACAATTACAGGTGGATTTCTCCATAAACTTTCCCCCATGTTTTTCTAGAACTGAAGAAACCCTGTCACACAAGGACTTTTGAAACATATTTGTCATTTCACTGGACTGAGCATGAACAGGATGATAAATTTGGCATGGTTCAACTACATTTGTACTTACTTGCGCTGCAGAACACTAGAGAATTAGAGTAACCATTAACCAGATGGATTAGATCTTTGAGAAAATAGTTTATTTAATATACTCTGTTATGACTATTGCCCCTTGACATACAGAAAAAGATTGGGTTTTAATTTAAACATTTAAAATAATTAACATGTAAAATATTTATTTCTAATTTAGCAATGCAAGATGTACATTATTGTAAATAAGCTGGATTTTTCTCCTTCCAATGACTCATAAATCACAGTGGTTTTTTTCCTTTCTCTTACTATATACTTATTAGCACCACATGTAGGTGGAACATTATGTCAAGTAGTGTAAAGCTATAGTGAAGCATACTAAGAGTTAACACAACTTCTTAAAGGTGAATATATGATTAATGTATTTTTAGCATGCTGTATGTTCTTAATTACACAGTACAAATTTTAAACAGGTTGTTCTGACCTCTGAGCCCCAAAACTACAAAACTAGTTGCTCGGGAGGTGGGGGGAGAAACATGTTAAATATTAATTAAGAAGTCAAGAAAATAGTTCAGACACTACATTATTTCAATTACTTACATTAACCAATATGAAGAATATATTTTGAGTTAAGGTTTGGAATATTATTTGAAATGGTTTGTAGTTATAAAATAAATGAATGGCAGATGTGCATAAGCAGAAGAAAATGTGATTAGCACATAATGAACACCCCTCAAAGTCCAGAATAATATAGGCATGCAACACAAAGTCCTATCTTATAAGCCACAGGAATGATGTCTCCTAACAGCAAAAACAACTTTGATATTAACCCTGACTGACCTTCTGCAAAGGATCAAAGAATCCCATGCTCAAATTTTTGCATTTATTCCCTGGTCTCTAACCACTACTACTCCAAAACCTTTCATAAATAGTGATTTTTATTTTTTTTTTACTTTTCCTGTTTATATATATATATTTATTTTTTTTTAAACTCAGGTAATACATTTTTTTCATAACAGACACAAGTGATCTAAATCAAAGGTTCCAAATTTAGCCTTTTATTTGTATAACCTGCATAACACGTCATTTGGGGGAGGAAGAAAAATTAAAATCTTTGCCTTTTTAAGTAGCAGTGAACTACCAGGAAGCCAACAATCTGTAGCAGTCATTAGCATAAGAACTATTAGTTTGGGTTTTTTTCAAAGTGTAGATATTGTATTACAAAGTCAAAATAAAATAATCCTGAATATTGACACCATGCTACAGTTCACATCCCTGGTGAACCTCCACCTGGAATGCATATTGCACAGTATTTAACTGTGCTTTCTGCTATGTAATGCAGTATCTAAAGTACTTATACCAGTGAATGCAAAAAAACCCCTATCTGTTCCTTTTTTTGTTATCTTACTGTCTCACTTTCCCTCCCTTTCTTCTCAAAGTTTTTCAAGCTTTTTGTCATCTGTGACTTCTACAAAGCTTGCCAAAAAACTTACCCACAGGAAAAAAAATCTCCTGGATCACTTCCATTAGACAACACCTCCATTAATACTCAGTTCATCCAACTGCCTCATGGTGACAAATGTTTGCTCTCCTGGTAAACACTCCCTTTGAAATTTTCTTCCCATGAGACAGTTCTTACAGACTTCATCTTTCAGCATAATTTTTCAGCATCATGCTAATTTAAGGAAACCCTGGCCCATCCTTTAGTTAAAACAAAGATTGCTTTTCCCTTTTTTAGAAGTCTGTTGGCTGAGGACAGAAGTGCAAGAGCACTAAAGATGTGCTTCACACCATGTAACATCAGACTCAACAATATCCAGGAGGGAGCTTTTCCAAGGCAAAAAAAGTAAATACTTTTGGAACACGTGGGTTTTTTTGGTTTGTGTTTTGGTTGTTTCCAAAGTTGTGCTTTTTGTTGTTCTCTTTCTTCAAAACCCCTCTCCTCCCTTCACTTACTCAACTGTGTATCTTGACTCACAAGATTTTCTTGTAGCTCTTCCAATTCTGTCCCCATCCCATAGCATGGAAGTGAGCAAGTGGCAGGTGGGTGCTTAGCCAACCCAACACACCAACAAAGCTTCACACAACTTTCCCTCTGCTCTCTGCTCTTACTACCTCTGCCTCGTATCTCTTCTCTTGGTAGCTATGCTTCATAGTGCTTTTTTCCCTATATTCTTGCCTCATTTTTTACACTGGGCGCATGTTGTGTGAAGCATGGCTAAAGGGATAAGAAGCAGAGCAGTGAGTAGCACAGAACAGCAATCAGTCAGGATGGCAGCATGAGAAGAAGAAAAATCTTTCCTAGCTGAGATCAATACACCAGCTCAGCTTAAATGCAGCCTTACCCCCCACCAGGACTTGAGCAGCGAGTGCCAATTATTAACAGGAAAGAAAAAGTAAGTAGCTGACCCAGCACTTACTTCCTCTGTATAAAACACAGTAAAATATTATTGGTATAGTTATGTTTTAAGAATTAAGTACCAGTACTGTATTTACTTAACTTGTTTGGGTTTTCTTGTTTTCATTTAACAAAAATGTGTTTGTTTACCGTTTGATCTGCATTTCATAGATGCCTAATATCCTTCACTACAGAATGCATTTTTCACTCCAATTTACACCCTGTATCAATTCCTGTATTTAGAGTAAGCATGATTCAAACATCTAAATGAGATAATTTTGTGTAGCCCTTTAATAATAAAGACATGATTTTTTAATTTATAAATTATATTTTATATTAACATTTATTTCATATTAAAAATAAAAAATATTAATGTTGAATAATAAAATTAAATTTTATATTATGTTGCATTATTATTATTATTTTCTATATTAAAATGCCAGTTTCAAAAATTTTGTGTGACTGGTGTCCAACCTCTTCCATTTTGGTATAAAATGAAAGTAATGTCTCTACAAGCTACCTTTCTATTAACATTCTTGCTGTCATATTATTGCTTAAATAATCAGTCACTAACACATAAGTGTATTTCACATTATAACTTAAATTATGTTTGGTGCAATTTTACACCAATGACATGACTCCCTAAGAGAAAGAAACTCTATTTTCTTATACTGTGATGAAATTAAGAAATTTCAAAGTACACTGAAAGAATTGTTGCCATTCATAGAGTAAGCAACAGGGAAGCAGCAAAAACTGGAAAACCTGCTGAAAATAGAGCTGACGATTTTGTGGGGGCTTTTCTGTTTGTTTGTTTGTTTGTTTGTTTTGGGTAGTATGTTACTTGATTACCAAGTCATTCAACTCAAGCTTTGTTCAAAATGTCCACAAAAAAGGGAGTATTAACAGAATGTCATGTTTATTTTATTACTCCATCAATCTGATGTCTAAGGAAATTGCTTATTTTGGTCATGTTAGTCCCAGAAACAGTGATACAGTTATGCAAACAGCTTCTCACTAGGTGCAGTGGGACACTGGACAACTAGTGCTGAAAAATCTGGTCATTTATTGAATTAAAGGACATGTTTCTGTATTCAACATGTTTGTGCACTTGACAGGAGAGGCACATCTTGTTCCCTGATTGAAAAGGATGTACTATATAATTCTCTGAGATTTTTCAGGTTTTTTTCTTTTACAGGTTTTGTCTGGGATGGAGCTAATTTTCTTCATAGAACCCACTGTGGTGCTATGCTTTGTATTTTTGATCAAAATATTGTTGATAACCTAGGGATATTTTAGCCATTGCTGAGTAGTGTTTGCAGAGCATCAAGGTCTTTTCTTCTTCTCAAGCTGCTCTACCAGTGAGTAGGCCGGGGATGCACCATAAGGTGGGAGGGGACACAGCTGGGACAGCTCTCCCCATCTGACCAAGGGATATCAACCTATGGATGTTGTGTTCATCAATAAAAGATGGGGAAAGAAGGAAGTTATGCTCAGAACTGTGGTGTCTGTCTTCCCAAGTAAGCGTTACACATGATGAAGCCCTGATTTCCTGGAAATGGTGAAATACCTGCCTGCAGATGGGAAGTCGTGGATTAATTCCTTTTTTTTGCTCTGTTTGTGTGCACAGCTGTTGCTTTCCCTAACAAAGTATCTTTACCAACTCACTTTACCATTCATATTCTCACCCCTATCCCGCTTGGTGGGAAGGTGAGCAAGTGACTGTGGATTCTTAGCTTGATAGAGTTGACTCAGCTGTTCTCATCAGGTCAGAAAACTTTTTTTGAATCTTTTTTATATATTCCTGAGTAGTGTAGTATAGCACTGACTTGGAAATAAAAAGAGAAAAAAAAGCCAAAATCAAACAAGAAAACAGCTAGGTGTACCTCTCACTAACCATTCCACTATGCCTTGTTTTCTACAACTATCATAAAAAAAATTATGAGATCTAGTATTACAACAGTATCTCATTGTCTTGCCCTTGCGCTGGTTCCCATTCCAGTCAATTAAAACTCCCTTTATTTGCTGTGTAGAGCGATGCCTTGGACTACTTGCACCATGAAGGAAACTACCAGGAAGCTGCAGACCCTCATTGATCAAGAGAAACTTTCAAAGAGCACCAACCAGCTTAAAAAATAGTAGTATCTACCAGCTCTTCCTTTGGAGACCATGACAGGGAAAACTCTCAGAACAGTTCAAGGTGCTCTTTCCTATCATAGCTGTGGATTTATCTTTTGTGATTATTTACTGAAAAGAGTACATCTCCCAGGTGTCTAAATTAAAACCTATCTATTTGTTCTTTTATCACTGAGTTATTGTTCTAGGTGGCCTGTCACATATGGTCTACATAGTATGATAAAACAGGTTTTAATTCAGGAGACCAAAAGAAAGAGGAAACATAATTTTTCATTAATATTACACACTCTGAACAGAAAGTAATATCCATAACTACCTGCTTGTAGCATTTTAGTCCACATTTCTTCTGAGCACTACTTGAAAAAATGGTTCTGTTTATCTTATCACATTAGCTTGGTATTACTTTTTGCTCATAACCATTCAGACATGTTTGACATTTAACACACACTATTTTGGAAAAGATTCTAATCTTTTAAATAAGTTTTAGGCTTATCTGACAACGCATTTTTCTTGCATACTGCTATCTGCAGATGATGTGATGAAAGATCAAAAAAGTCAGCATCTCTCCCTTCCCCACAAGGAGCTCCCACTCCACTAATCTTAGCATTTACCAAGAAGGATGAAGAGACCCCGCATAATGGTTTTTGGACTCTAAATTGCCAATTTTCTGTTACAGCTTTTAGGTAACTTTATTTTAAAGTTTTAATACAAGAATACTGATACTGGGAATCTGGACTGTGAGTTACAGTTCCAGTTACTTTATTTAGAAAAGGGAGGTTCTTCTTCTGAAGAGGAGAGGGAAAAAAAGAAAAAAGCAAAAAGCCTAGGGATTCTGTGACCATCTCAGGCAGCAGGGAGCCCCAATACTTTCAGAAGTTAGGCTTGTCAAAATCCCCTCTTACAAACCACTGCTGCTTTAGCAACAGCAAGTGCCAGCAGGCAGCTCTGTTCCCAAGGATCATGAACATAAACCCAGCAGATGACAGCTTGGTAGTTCTTTGTAGGAGATGAAGCCAGATAGATGTACTTCCTAATATACTTCATCTGTGAACTGAGAATTGCAGGGATCTTAAGCTTTTGTGATTTTATTTGCATAATGACCAGTATAAATTCTCCTTTCAAAAAAGGAAATGGACTTTCCTGCCTGTAGCCACCACAGTCTGCATCAATCACCCCATCATTAAGCGATCCTGCTTAAAATCATCACCCCTTCAGGAAATAAATTCCTTATCAGGAGCTAGGGAGAACTCAGTAGCAGAGCAGATGGAATTGTATTCGTTACTAGAAATTTGCTGAGGTGTGAGTCAAATTGATGAGGCTTTTTTAAGAGATGACAAAACATTAAAAGCCCACCTGAGTTCTGTTTTTCCAACACCTTATTTGACTGTCCCAAAGTACTACTTAGCTCCAGGTAATCATCTCCAAATAAATTAAGAATATTGACACAGATACATATGTAGCCAGCACAACCTTTCTCATGTGGTCAGTTCATCACACATTGACTCTGCTGCTTCTTACTTCTCAGCAGAAGGACTCCTCAGATTCTTCCCCTGCTCTGAAGTAAGGTCCCTCCCATGGGAGACAGTCCTTCATGAACCCCTCCAAATGAGTCCCTCCCACAAAGTTCAGTCCTTCAGGAACAGACTGCTCCAGTGTAGGCTTCCCACAGAGTCGTGGCTTTCTGCAGTCTCAGTCACCTCCTCTGGTTCAGGATCCTCCCTGTGCTTTAGGTCCACATCTACCCCACCATGGTTTTTCAAAGGCTGCAGGTTCACATCTGCTCCACTGTGCTCCCCTGTGGGTCTCAAGGAGATAAATGCCACCTAACCATGCGCTGCTGGGAATTTTGCTTGACACCTCTTTGACTTCCTCCTCAATGGCCTTGGTGTCTCTGCTAAGTATTTCTCTCATCTACCCAACTCCTCTGTCCTGCAGGTCTTCTGGAAGTTTCCTCTTCCCCATCTTAAATATGTTTATCGCAGAGGCGTTACCACTGCCACTGATGGGCTTTGCCTTGGCCCAGATGTGGGTCCAGTTTTGGAGCCAGGGGAGCTTCCAGAAGCTTCTCACAGGAGCCATGCCTGTGACTTCTCTCCCAAAGCCCCACCATACTGACCCAACACACTTTCTTTTATTACTGCATGCAGACAAGAAACCTCCTAGAGTCCTGCTCATAGTAAGCAGAACATATATCACTACAATTTCAAAATGGTTTGCACATGACTGCATGTCCAATTATGCAAACTCTCATGAAAGTAACTCAATAATTTTGAAAATATTACAGAACAAGGCCTACAGTAATGCATTCCAAGAAAAACTGTTTATCAAGCAAGATAAGGAAGAATCTCCAAAAACATTCAGAGAATTATTCTCTGAAGTGAGTGTTACCACCACATTCCATGTACTTTTCCATCTCCATTTTTTAAGTGTTTCTCGCTTTAAGTAATTGAAAAAAACCCACCAAAAAAACAACCAAACAAAGAAAACAAACACAAAACCAAAAAAACCCAAACAAAACAAAAAACCCAAACCAAATGTCAGTGGCCACTTGCCTGGGAGAAACATTTTCACCACTAATTTTTCCAAACTGATATTTAACTGGTGAATTCAGAATTAAGCAACTGAAACTTTAACAGGAAAAAACAAACAAACAAACAAAAAACCCCAAACAAAACCCACCCTTTTATTTATATCTTCCTGTGACAATATACCACTTGAATATTTACTAGTATATCAGTGTATGATGTTTACTAGTATCATCTCTTCATACATTAAAAAGGAGAAACATCATAGGAGTAGATTTTAAAGGTATTTAAGCACTGAAATATGCAGTAAGTATTTAGTAAGATTTTGAGACAAGCCTACAAGGTTAATATAGGTCACTACTTTTAATGTAATAAAAGTTAGCCAACCAGACTCCATTTAAGATGGTTATTTAGAAGACTACTATGTAACATCTAGAAAAAAAACTGTCTTACAGAGTATCTCAAGTCTGACTGCCTACCCTGAGCTTAAATATTAAGAAATATCACACTCAAACAAGGAGTTATTACAAAGGAATCTTGGAGTATGACAGGATAATTTTTGGAAAAAATTCTTGATAAACTAGAGCACGATCACAGTGAAAAAAACCTGATGTACTGAAAAACATGCTTTATAGTCTTCTGTGAGTTCTATTTGACATGTCAGAAAGATTAGTAACATAATTTGTTTGCAAGGGGAAAATACCTCCAAGGAAACAGATATTAGATAGCAGAGAGTTGGTACAAGTGAAATATAAGACTCAACATCTGAAAAGGGAATCTAGACAAGAGCATTTAATAAAAAATGCGAAGCAGATAATTTGATATTGAAGAGGATCAGGGATATTTTAACATCAGCTAATAACCTGGCTCTCACAGAGGATCAACACATCAATTTTGGGAACAATGAGACCTCTGAGGTTTCTCTCTGATCAATCCTCAAGTGCAAAAAGAGCAGATGACAATGTATGTCTACTGCTCTGATCTATAGCTATACCGTTCTCTAGCTTTATATTTCATCGTAATGACACCTTAAGAACTATCTCACTGCATGACTGGAAATAGCATGGCTGTTGTGCATCATAATGCATTGGCTTAATAACAGGTTGACATAGCTATTTAAACAAAACAACTCAGTAAATTAAAGGAATTACCAACTCCATTAAAGGATGCCATAACACAAACTTAATGTCACAAAAGTGATCAGTTTTTATGAATTTAATGAACATTTTACTGAAACAGGTAAAATAGGTAACATCACCCACTCCTTGAAATGCCTTTGTTAGGAAAAAGAAATATAATCCCTTCATCTTTAATATTTAATTTGGGTAATTTAATTTAGGCAATTTACTTTTCCCTTTCATCTGCATATGAATCTGCATGCCATAGTGTTTCTTCACAGTAATGCTTTATAGAGAAATATAGTAATTAGATGCACTCACCTTCAAATAATCTAGTTCAAACACAGAATGTCTGTTACCAATTTTGTAATGTATTTAGTCCCTGTAGTTGGTGGAATTAGTGAGATTAAAATTGATTTCAAACTTATTACACAGATTGTTTCAGTAAAAATACCACTAGGATGCATATTAATAATTTTATTCTAAATTTTCATTATTTTTTTGCAGGAAATTCACAATTCAAGTCCTATTTACATCACAGAGACTTGAGTGGGAAATATAGCAATTGCTGGCATTAATAATTTTCCTTCAATTGAAGAAACAATGCTTGGGCAAAAATGTATGTGACTAAACAAAACATCACTGGAGAAAGCTGTGTTGCCACTGTGAAGTCTACAGACCAAAAAAATTGCTCCATCAGGATTTGAAGCATTACAAGTCTCAAGGTAGAGCTGATTAATCTTGATAAACACCTAGTATTTATAAGGTATGGAAGAGAAATTCATCACCATGACACAGAATTGTTTGCAAGACTGACAGAAAAATGTCTTCCGTTCAAGTAGATACATTGAGAATTACAGTGGCTTAAGAGAGTGGGTCTCAGGCCTGCAGAAAGGTAGAATCTGATGGGAGGAATAATAGATGAAAGGATGAACAGATGAGACCTATGTGAGAACTATGTGGAGAATATTAACATCCAGTTCTAGTAGCTTTTGGATTTCAAACAACCAGATTCTGTATTGTTCCTCTTAAGAGAAGGCAGCTTAAAAGAACAGGTAAATAGAGAGAAAAAAAATGTTTATACACCTGAATGGTATATTCTGTTTACACCTACATGATCAAATAGTTTTTTATTTTCCTTCTCTCCAAAATCTCTATTCCACTATTAAAACATTTTTAGCTTCCTTCCAAGGGTGCTCACTCTTTTACCCACCCCATATGCCCTGCCCTTCCCCTACTCCCCCCAAGACAACATCTAGATGAGGTACACACCATAGCTCAACTGAAAGATCCAGCCTTTCCTCCCAGATGAATAAAGATAATTTCTTATCAACTTGGGTAGAATGTAATAAGTAAATTTGAAGTATGGACATGGAATTAAGGATCAGAAATGGTTATCTCCCTCCCACCCCCACCCCCAAACGATAAACAGTAACATTAATTTATCTTCTTTATGACCTCAAAAACATAATTGTTTCAACTGCCAAATTAAGGAATTAAGTTCATTAGTATAAATAGACAGCTAATCTTCAATTTTCTACTATTTCTAAAATAGACAGAAATTCATTTTAAAAAATACGTTTCCTGGAAGAAGGATTTGGCACAACATGAACCTATATTTCCCCTGGGTTCTCAATATCAAAAATACAATATTTTTCTGTGTGGCTTCAAGGATGAGCTCTGTTCAGCTTGAGGGTAGCTTCTACTTTACACAGAAGAAAAAAAAATTATCCTATTTCTGTTCCATCATGTTCTCCACTAGCAAAACCAGAGAGAGTTGATTATCTCTCAGTATCATTTCTTCCTTTGAAACTGAAAAAGGAAGAACACAATAAAAACTAGACAGCCATGATATATTCATTAAAGGAAGGGGGAAAACTGGTATTTAGGGTGAAGAAAACAACTATGATATAGCCAACATAGACATAAAACCCCAGAAATTAAAAAAAGTAATTAAAAGATCCACAGATAGGCATCACCGTAATATAAATGTATATCTGTATAGTGGACTTGCACACACATGGTATGACAGTCTTGCTGTACTGATGGCAAGAATATCTTTTTTCCCTCTGCCAATGTAGTCTGAATTGGCAGTGTTAAGTAACATCAACAGCTAACAGCTGCAGAAAAGCTGACATCTTTATGACTTAAAATGCAGCAAAAGTAACCTATGGAAGCATGTTTTAACACTTAAGACCAACAGATGGTATTCCCACCTGGATGTCAATTAGCATGCTTTTTTATCTCAATTTCAGCAAAATTAGTATTTTATGATTTGATCAAAATTATCTGTTTATTCATCCTTTACTGATTGATTTTTTTCCCCAAAATAACTTATGTAAAAATTATAAATACATGTGTCCTGTTTTTTTACCAAAATTCAAGATCATCCCCTTTTCTTTAATGAGATTCAATTTTTTTCCTTTGGAAATGACAGAAAGGGATCCAGTGAAAGTTCCAGTATGCATGTCTTGTGTTATATGACTACATATTTTCAGTTACTTTAAGTCTGCTGATGCATAAAAAGGCTGTTGCAGGTCACAGAATTTGTACAGGTGCTTTTACAAGAATGTCCGGACAGACATGTTGGACCAAAAAAGTGTAGTGTTTTCTTCCTTTGCAGAAGAGTTTTATGCTGATATAGATTTTATCTTTTCATGAAAATACTGCTCATAGTTTACTTAAAAAAAAAAAACCAAAATAATGAGTATTTCCTTCTATCGATATTCAGTGGCACCATGAACTCCAGCTGGCACAGTATTGAGTTCATTGGTTATTTAGAGTTGATGGGTGTATCTTGGCTTTCTTCAAAACAGTGATTTAAAAAAAAAACAACAAACAAACAAAAAAACACCACCCAACGAAAATGTAGGGGGTTTTTTTCTGGCTTGATATCTAGAGATTATAAGTTTTACCTTCATGAAAGCATGGCAGGAACATATTTATCCATGCCCCCCAGAGAAAAATAGGTAGGCATAAATGGTGGTTTAAAGGATTACATAGTAGTACTCCCTGTTAGCTATTTAATACCTATAAAACCCACAATGAAATCTTGTGACTTTCAGGCTGCCTTTATTTAACGACAAGGGATTTTTTTTACCCCTTTAGAAACATTACATTATTCAGCAATATGAAACACAAAACTTCTGCAGTGCAAGTACTGGGAAGATTTGTCCTCTTTCTCTAAGATGTTGTGGATTGCTGAGTTAAGGGTGAAGAACCATAAAAAGAAACCATTGGGGGAAAAAGTAAAAAGGTAGCAAACAAACCAAAAAAATCAAAATGTTTTAGCCCATCCTGTTCTGTCACAGGACAACTGGAAAGAGATTTTTTACAAAGGCATGTAATGATAGGATGAGAGGCAATGGGTAGGTTTAGGTTAGGCATTAGGAAGAAATTCTTCACTGTAAAAGTTGAGACACAGGAACAGATTTCCCAGGGAAGCTGTGGATGCTCTCTCCTTCCAAGTGTTCAAGGCCAGGATGGAAGGGACTTTGAGAAACTTGGTCCAGTGGAAGGTGTCTGGGTCCATGCAGGTGGGTTGGAACTAGATGATCTTCAAGGTCCCTTCCAGCCCAAACCATTCCGTGATTCTATGAATTAATTTATTACCAGTGAATTTTGCATACTAGGGCAAAACTTAGAATTAGTGGTTGAGATGTGCTCTTTTCTCTTCAGACAACTGTATCTTTTCCCCTACTTCCCATTATTTTTTCCTTTTTCACTCATCTCAACCTGAGGATATCAAAGTCTCAGATGGACTGCGGCAAGTAGCAAGACCCAAGAACCACTGTTCTCTTTTTTTTTTTTTCCTCACAGAAAGCATGAAAATATATGGGTTTTTTTTCCAGACTTACTCCAGTCTGCAAAAAAAAAAAAAATATACACACCTGTCACTCACTAGTAACTTCAAAGAAATTTATCATATAACATCTCCAGAAGATGGATCACGCTGCCATAAACCATGTTTTTCTTAAGTGCAATTTTAATTAAAGAAAAATAAATTTGTGATAAGTCACTGCCTTTTACTTTAAGCTTTTCTAAGTTTTGTTTACTATATTAGTCTGCAAACAAATGACATTAGCAAAAATCTATACTTCAATTCATGTTTATACTGTACATAACCATACAGAATGATACAGAACCATAAGTGAAACATTATTTTCAATATTGAATATTATACAATCAGGGGGTTGTAGAAAATTTCAAATCTGTTTTAGACTTGAATTACATAGCCTTATAATGTCAAATTTAATCCTGAATTATATGGATATTTGGCTGTGACATTGTGAAGAACTTTCCCATTTTTTATTAATTTACAAATAACTCAGAGATATAATATTTATAATTAAATATTCTAGCTGAACATCATTGTTCTTTGAAGAGAAGAGTGTCATGCTTGCATTGAAAGACTGCCTTCCCAAACGTATGGGGGCCTGGGAATACAGGCCTCTGCCTAGAGCCATTCCTGTTCATGTCAGGAGCAGACTTCTGTTTCAAGCACAGAGGTCTCTCAGCAGTCTGTCTCTTATGAAACATTCCAGATTCAAACTGTATCATAAGTCATCTACAGAGTTCTCAGAATGTTTAATGCCTACATTGTCAGCTGCAAAAGTTAGAAGTATTGTATTGCACAGCACTTGGCAAGGAAGTTAAGTTACATAAGCATTCCAGTTTGCTTCTCATTTAGGGCTTTTCTTTCTCTTTCCCTTTCCCTTTCCCTTTCCCTTTCCCTTTCCCTTTTCCCTTTTCCCTTTTTCCAGAAAGGACTTTTTCCAGGTACCAATGGTATTTTCTCATAGGGTAATAACAAGAAAATCCTATCCGGTATTTCCTTTCATGACAGAAAATCTCACTTTCTTTATTTTATCAGGAGGCTTTTCAGGCTTTTGCCAATGCCATTTTTCCATTATACGTGTATTATTTCTTCTTTTTTTTTTTTCTGATCACTTCAGGCAGACAGCTCCTGATTCTGACAGAATTTATACTTGATACAAGCTCCAGCTAAACGGTAATTTTTCTATTGAACATAATATGTTATTCTGCTATACATGAAAACATGAGCTGTATGATTACTGACTTCATTCATCCTTATGTGAAGAGAGCCCTTATACCCTGTCTTTCTCAGCAAGTCATTAGGGACATTCTGGCTAAGACTTAGATCATTCTCTTCATATCATTTTATTAGCTGCATTTTGGCTGATGGCACAAAACTGAGGGACTTGTTTGGTATACCAGATAGTCAAGCTGCTATCCAGAGGGATCTGGACAGGCTGGAGAAATGGGCTGACAGGAGCCACATTAAGTTGAACAGGGGAAGTTGCACCTGGAGAGGAGTAACCCCATGCACTAATACATGCTAATGGATGCCCATCTGGAAAACAGCTTGGCAGAAAAGGACTGGGGGATCCTTGTGGACATCCAAGTTGAACATTGTCACAGTTCAACATTGGGCTGGCAATTAACCAGATGACAAATGCTCTCATGAAAAATGCTCTCTATTCATCCCCCTCCCCGACAAAGGAGAGAGAATAAGGGAAAGAGACTTATGGGTTGGATGTTAAATACACAGCTTTAACAAAACAGGAATGATTAAAAAAAGAAAATTAAATATATACAAATATATGGGAAAAACAATACCACTTTCCTCCCCCCCTCCCCCCAATAACTCTCACGTCACCACCGAGGCTGCAGGGCAGCCCTGGGAAAGTCCAGGCTGGAATCCTGGAGTCGGCAGCAGTCAGGAGCTGGAGGCAGGAACACAGATTCAGGCTGGCACGGATCAGGACCACAGGCAGAGGAATGGATGGAATCCTCCCAGAATGCCAAAGCAAACAGGAACAGGTGAAGAAGGGCCAAAGGGAAGGGTGAAGGCAAAGGCAAAGGGAGACTGGCTCTCATGATCCCTCAAGTTTATGCCGAGTATGATGCATATGGGATGGAATACTGTTTTTGGTCAATTTTGGTCATTTGCCTTGTCTGCTCCTCCCTAAATGAGGGCTGCAGATGTGACCTCTCTACTCCTTTTCTCTTTCTGCATAACATGTTCCTCAGAACCAAGCAATCGCCTTGGTTCTGAATAGCATTCTCTAGCCATAATTATAAACACTGAGAGTTATCGGTCCTAGAAGCAGGCACTGAATGAGAAACTTACCGTTAATTTCAGGGGGTAAAACTACTTACAAGTAACTTTGCTGAAAGAAAAATTACAAGACAGAAAATTAGCTCTATCCTGGCCAAAACCAGGACAAACACGAGCCAGTAATGCACTCCTGTGGCAAAGAAGGATGACAGTGTTGTGGGCTACATGAATGAATGTGAGTGTTGGTAGCAGGTTGAGGGAGGTGATCTTTCTCTTCTTCTCAGCACTGCTGAGGCCACACATGGAGTGCTGTGTCAAATTCTGGGCTCCTGGGTACAGGAGGGGCACAGACATACTGGAGAGAGCCCAGCCACAAAGGTGAATGACTGGAGAATATCTTCTGTGGGGAAACTCTGAGAGACCTGGGGCTCTTCAGCTTGGAGAAGAGAAGCTTCAGGGGGTAAATTATCAATTTATGCAAAAATCTGAAGGGAGGTCATGAAGAGGACAAAGCCACACAGTTTTCAGTGGTGCCCAGTGCCAGGATCATGAGCAATGGGCGTGAATTGAAACACAGGAAATTTCTTGTAAACATTAGGAGATATTTAATTATTTTGACAAGCCTGAGCACTGTCACAGCTGTTCAGGGAGCTGGTTGAGTCTCTTGATCTTGTGACTGGTCTATCATTCAAAAGATGTCTGGAGATGATTCCAGGCAATTAGGTCTACCTGGCCCTGCTTGATCAGGAATAGATTGAACCAGATGATCTCCAGAGTTTCCTTTCAACCTCAACCATTATGTAGGATGTACAAGATCAATTAATTCTTCTATCTAGCATTTGAGTGTAAATATGTTACTCCAAAAAGATTTAGTGCTATAGATGCTTATTATTTGCAAGTGCTTAGATACTATCTGTTTATTAAAAAGCTTCGCCACCCAGTAAATTAGTCTATCGGCATCATCATATTTGTTTCTTCTCCTATCAACCTTCCCTAGATACTACCCTGAATATACCCACTATTATAAATGTAAAAAAATACAAATAGCAATGACATCACTCATTAGGCTCTCCATAATTTTCAGTTGCATGTGGCAACTAATTAGATTGTTAATTGTAATTTTTACTTTGCTTTCTTTAGCCTAAAGAAGGACTCTTTATTTGGTAATGTTTCTGACTGTTGTAACTGTACTTCTAATAGTTTTAAAACAGATTCAAGTTGTAAAGCAGGTAAGCAAAATATCTATGTGCTTAGGTATTAGTCTTAGGTATTAGTCTTAGAAGTGTTTTTCACCCGACCTCTATTTTTATGTATTAACAACTTTAGTAGATGCTTATTTGACCCCAGGCACACTGGCTTTCAGCCATATACGTGACCTAAAGGCTATTCTGTTCTCTGGTTTAGCCTTCTTTAGCTTAACTGTAGTTTCGGATACAAAGTAAATTTGGTGAATGCCTTAGCACTGTTCTAACAACACTTTCCAAAGGCAAGACATTTTCTCACAGCTGACTCAGATGCCTAGGAACAAATCCCAGAGCACTGCAGCACAAAGCAGCAGTGCTTTGCTCCCCAGGGCAAACAAGTACATTGGTTCAGGGACAGCAGCACACAGAAGGCATTGCTGTGGGAAACTTACACTGAGGTTAGGCTAACTAGGACACTCTGATCACAGTACTGACTAGCTCAGATGAGACTGCAATGAAATTATTCCCTGTGTAGATGCTCATCAATGCTTTCCCACACAGTTCTTATATTTCTTTTCTGGGAGTAAACGGTATTGGATGGCCAACGGTTACAAAACTAATTGTGACTGCTGGGAATAAAATATTATAGAACATAAATATATGAATGGAATTGCATTGGGGAATGAAGTTTGAATGTAAAACACATTTATAAAATATTAGCTTTTCACCTCTATGAAGGAGGATAGAATACACAAGCACAAGAACCTGAAAATTCACTGCAACGAACAAAGAGGCCAGGAAACACCTGCCCAGTATGTTGAAAGAGCCAACATAATACATAAAACTGCTTTTCCACCCTAAGATATGAAAGAAATATTCTAGACAAAGCTGCCAGGAGAAAATGTCTGTTATCTCTGTCATCATTTAGGGTTGAAACCCTCCTACTGTTCTTTGAGTCATATTAGACAATTTAAAGTGCAACTCAAAAGCACTAAAGTTGCCAGTTCAGGCTTGTATCAGAGTTTGCCTCTTCCTTTTTGAAAAAGAAGCAAAAGTGAAAAAAAAAAATCCCCTGGCTTAGCTTTACAATAAGTCAGAAATCTTATGGACAATTCTATTCTTTGAGAGACATCCTACTTTGACCTACAGTTTTTCTCTGCATGCATCACATCAATTGGAGAAATATGAATCCTGACATTTACCTACAGAACATGGTGTCATACCCATATGCTAGTCAGCTGCAAGCACAGTCCCCTTTCACCCTCTCATTTCTATACAGGCCAAAACCTGTATAGGCTCTTTGCTCAACAAGAAATGCATTCAGACACAGGGCTTGGACCCTCCAATCAGAAGTATCAGGTGTGCTAAACAAACAAGGTCTCCATGAAATCCCACCAGAGGAAAAGAGCTGCTTTGGAAAATAAACTTGTTTATGCTGTCCAAACATATATAATTTCCATTATATAAACAAAAAATCTAGTACTGTTTGACACCAATTATTTTGCTGGTAGCTAGAACTTATCTTTCCCTTATCTTAGAATTTCTTCTTCTCATAGAAATATGTCATTCTCTGCTCTTCACTTCAAACTCTAGTGTGATGTGGTGTTTTCCCTTCACATCTAGATTGTAGTGTCCCTGTAAAAAAAAATAAAATAAAAAAAATCTAAAAATCAAGCACATCATATTCAGTTTTCATTGGTATTTGTTTTTTGCTTGCTTACTCCTCTACCCCATGTTGTCCATTCTGACTTTGCAGCTTTAGAGGTACTATTGCAGTATGGCTTGCAACTACAGAATAAGGTTTGTGACATTTTTCCTGGAGCCCTATTGCCCCATTTCTATGAACTTCATGCCACCACTTGAGGTGTCCTCAGTCCCATGTTTCTGTTTTCCTTACAACTGGATTTTTATTTCACCATTTCCTGAAATTAATCTGATTCAATACTGCAGTCTAGCAGTTCTGTACCGGCATCTCCCTATTTTTACACTAACCATTTCAATAAAGTCATGTAATGAAAGATTTTATTTTGGAAATAGTACAAAACAGTGGTTCAGTGTTGATGAAGCATACTCTGTGTGAAAGTATTTGCTTTAATTCCTCCCAGTCATTTGTGTGCAATGAATATGTTCAAATTAGTACTATTTTCTTTTCCACTTTCTGTTTTCTTCCTTACATTTTGGAAGATGGAATTTCATATAGTGCAGCTTAACTACTAAAATACAAACGTATAAAGTACCACTAATTCTCTTAAGATTGGAATCCTTTGGCAAACGAGATACAAACTTTAGGTAATGGTAATCACATGAACATCTGCTGCTGAACTCTTTATAACAATTATTCTCAACACTACGTACAATTCCTATGAGAAGCTGAGAAAAGCATTTTAATTCATTAGTGAAAGATTTACTTGAGACAGCAAGTATAACCACCTAGTTTATTTCCACTTTTATTCTAGTTAGAATTGCCTACAGAATCAAAAAGGGATATTGCCTACAGAATACAAAAGGCCTACTGGCATTTTTATCAGATAGAAATAAAGGCTTTCTTTTCATTTGCCTTATACAGACACTATAATGAAAGTTTTACTTTAAATGTGACAGATTCAGAGTAAGTGCACAATGATCTGCCAGTCAATAAAATGGTACTTTACTCAGTGAGGGTGTTATGAGAAAGAGGACAAAATTGCAAATAAGACTCCACAGTAGCCTGAAAAGCCCTATTTAGATTTCACAGATTAGGACCCAGCTACTACAGCATGTAAAGATTACTTCACCAGTGCTAAAAATTTTCTGCAGGATAACTCAGTAGATGACATTTTTCTCACAACTCTTCGCAGCCTTCCCCTGCTCAGGCACCAGGTCTCTTTCATGGGAGTCCTTCACAATCTTTCCAACATGAGTTTCTGCCATGCAGTGTGGTCCCTCAGGAACAGATTGATCAAGCATGGGCTTCTGACAGTCACAGCCAGTTTTGAGAACAGTCACATCCCCTGGGTGGGTTCTTCCAAAGCTGCAGACCCACATCTGCCTCACCATGATCCCCAAGGACTGCTCCACCATGTTCCTCCACCTTCCATCTCACCATAGGCTGTGGGGACATCTCTCTGCTAAAGCACCTCCTCCACCTCCTTCCTCAGTGACCTTGATATCTCTGGTCTGGCACTGCTCTTACCTCCTTCTCCTATTCTGCAGATCTTTTTCCAGTTTCATTTTTCTCTTCTTTGTTGTGTTACTTAGAGAGGTGCATCCAGCTTCTCATATCTGCTTGGCCTTGGCCAGCAGATCAGGGGCCAGAATTGGAGCTGGGAGAGCTTCCAGCAGCTTCTGACACACAGCACCCCTGTGACTCCAGCTGTTACCAAAACCCTGCTGCACTAACCCAAAACATGTGGTAATGAGATAATATACTTCATTGCCAAGTGGTAGAAATTTAAACAAAGCAACCATGAAAATGTTAATCCACCTAATTTTTGTATCTAAGTACATACTCCTATTGTATAAAAAAAAACAAACACAACAAACACAAAACAAAAAAAAACAAACACAAAACAAAAAAACAACAAACACAAAAAAACCCCACAAACAAACAAACAAAACCCGCCAACATCAAGAAAACAGTTGTTTATTTGGAAGACATGAACCCCTGATATAAAATTAGTTTCACAAACCTCACTCACCTGCAATAGCATTGCCTTCAACCAGTGCAGGTTGTTAAGGGTGAGTCATTTTGAGAGGATAAGCACTCCAGTAACTAATAAAGAAATGAGACTAATTCTCCATTCTGAAGGACAGATTTTACTTCCATAGCACCCAGATGCAGAAACAGAATGCTATTTGATGAACACAGTTAAACTAGTTAGGAATGAGGATACACCCCAAATAAAGGAAAACCACTGCCATGTTTTCATACCATAATACTGAGTCTTTGAAATGATTATGTGTTCATTCTGAGTCTTCTGAAAAAGCAGGGAGTTGCATGTTTCTACTGGAGAATAGGACCACTCTACCAAAAAAACATTTATTATTGTTCTAATTTCACAGAGATGGGAATGGTGTAAAGGCCATCTTAGTACATTGCACTCTTTTACAGGTTGTTCTTATGTTTCCTCTGTTTAGTGGAAAGATTTGGTCAGTCACATCACAGAACCTGGTCTTGATAGACCTTGCCCGTATTAACAGAATTTACTACCACTATTACTTATGGCAACAGAAACTTCTTAAGCAAAGTTCTGCATTCCTGATTTTAAAGGAAATTTTTTTTCACTTTATCAGCTGGACCAGGATTTCGTTGTCACAACTAAAGACAAAAATAAGAGGCTTTACTCTCAGTAGTTATAACAATTAATATCCTTGTCATGTACATGTGTCACAGTTTAACAAGATATAGTCTTAACTTCCCTGTTTATAAAAGGACACTGTTTAGAGCCTGTATAAATAAATGTAAAAAGGAAAAATACGTACCCGTAAGGGGGAAGTACCCAAAGAAACATGACTTGGTTTTGACTCTTCCATAAAACAGAACTGGATTCCTAGGAAGGAACTCCCCAATAAAAAGAAAAAAAAAACAACAACCAAAAAAAGTAATTTAGAAATTTTAGACCTTGAATTAGAAATACTTCCTAGTGCTTCTCAGATGGCAACATGGTTTCTTCCACCCAACCTCAATTCAGCTGTCTGTGAGATTTGCAAGAGTAAGCATCTTAAATCCACAAATACATATAAACTTTGTTCTTCTACTAATTATTTCTCTAAGGAAAAAATGTGGCCACTCTTGGGGTAAACATTAAAGCAGATGTTAATTGTTTAATTTCAGTACTTCTCAGGATTCAGAGGCAGTTACAGATTTGAGTGTTATCACCAGCTGAGCAATTCTATTAACCTTTACACCCAGACTTTTGCATAAAATAATACTAACAGCAGAAGAGACAATAAAAGAAGTGAAATCCACAGAACAGTAGCATAAATCTATATTCAGAAAATATTTCTTAGAACTTGAGTAAATTTCACCCAGAAAAGTACATTTTAGCATCATATTGATTTGTTTTTTCTTTCCTGTGTTTGTGTATTTTGCTCTGGTTCTGTTCGTCCCACCTGCCAAAGATCTCCTTAAAAAAGAAGGTCTCCCTTTATCTAGGGAATTAAAAACACTGAGAAATATGGACATTTTACTATGGCACATTTTGCACTGTTTTTTGTGAAGATGTTTTTATGAGATATTTAGTTTCATCAGTAGTGGACAGACATTAGAGCTAAACCTCTCAAATCCTCCTGTCTCACACTCAAGTCTAAAGGAAGTTGAATGACAATGGCCAAAAATTAATCTGTAAACCTCTACCCACAAGTAAACTAATTACTATTTTGCAGTAAGTAATAAACAAATTGCAGGATATATTTTCCACACTTAAAACAAATAAATTAAAGAAAATAAATATGGTGCAGAGATGATGAGAAAGTTTCAGTACCTCACTAATTACTGTGTGGACAACCTAAGCACTTTATACTCTTCTGTCTGAGACAGAAATGAAATCAAACCTATATCTTATGCACATTGTAAAAGGCAAGTTCAGTTTGACATGTACTTAGAGATTCATTTCTTATTCCTTTATTGGCTGTAGCACTATTCTAGTTTAATCCCAGCTGAGCCCCACCCTGCTGCTCCCTGTCTCCCCTCCAGTAAGACTGAACAGAGAATGGGAATGGGAATGGTGAGAAAACTTGTAAATTGAGATAAAAATAAAGCAAAATAGGGAATTAATTCACTACTTCCTATTGGCAGGCATGTATTCAGACAGGACAGCAGGTCTTCATCTTGTGCAGTTCTTATTTGGGAAGACAAATGCAGTAACTCTGAATATACTGCACTCATCCTTTCTTCCATCTTTTACTGCTAATGTCATAACTTTGAGCTTACCATCCTCCCTTTGGTGAATTGGTGTCAGCTGTCCTGGCTGTGTTCTCTCCTAGCTTCTTGTGCACTCCTGGCCTACTCAGTAATGGGCACCCTGAAAAACCTACCATGAGATACAGAAAAGGCCTTGTTGATGTGTGAACACTACTCATGATGTTTATAGCCCTGCGTTAACAAGAGTGTTTTGGTCACCACTCCAAAACATGGCATCATTGCAGCTGATATGAAGAAAATTAACCCCATCCAAAACAAAACCAGTAAAAGCATCCTTCCTATTGCAGGGAATATTAAAATTTCCACAATAGTTTCAGACTAGTTAATAAAACTCTCAGTATTGACAGATGAGCAACCTGAAAGGTTAAGTGGTACTTGTATTGATTAGTAATTTAATTTACTTTCACTCTAGCAATTAGCAACCTTCATATTGCAGGACACTGTCAGACTGTTCTAGTCTTTCTGTGATGGGGTTTCTTTTGGACAGATCAAAGATCAGAGGCAAATCGGTTAAGTCCCTAAGCCCAAATGCCTACAAAGTTACATTGCTGTCTCCCTGGCTGCACACAATAATTTGGCTCTCAATTTCCTGCTGATCATAGTAATGATAATAACCATAGTATGACTGATCAAGAAGGGAAAATATTTAAATTTCTGGAAGGAGAGAACACAAAACATCCCAACATATTGGCCCTTAATTTTTACTCTATCCATTTCACAGAGCCCCCTGAAGATTTTTGCTAATGAGTGTAAACCACTCACATCTCAGCAACAGAGTATAGATGAGTATTCATGAGAAAGCCAATTTGTAATTTAATTTAAGCCCACAAGAAAATCAGAGTCTGAAAATCATTTCTGCATTGTGTTGAAAAGTTGGAATGTCAATCAATCCATGAGCATCATGGAAATTACTACAATGACTATTCAATTTATCTATCAACCTAGTATCCTTGGCAATAGTTGATGAATCATTGCTTTGCACTGTTTATAACATGGCATTAACTTTGTAGTGCTTTTTGGTGTGCTATAGGCCATTGTGTCATTCTGTAAATGACAACAGAGAGGTAGAGGAGCTAATTTTGTCATGGCATCAGGAGTAACAGATTTCTCATCAGGGAAGTGTAATAAGTTAAAAAAAAAAAATGAAGGTGGCATGAGTAAATTTCTTAAACGAGATGCCTGAAGTGATATGCAAAATAAGTTTTGAAGATATGTATGCACTGATGTTTTGATACAGACACTGAGTTCCCAGACAATTTTTTTTAAGTATCCACTTCTCTTTTTACTGCACTCATAGGTCTTTCCTCTTCTTAGTAGCTTTAATTTCTCACCTAGGCCATGCAGTTTTAACCTTTCTTCTGCACTGCCATGTAGCCCTTGGATTTCTTTCTATGAAGTCCACTTATCCTTTGCTTTAAGAACAATAGAGTCTATTGCTCTCCCCACGCTGGCACTCAGAGCTCCTTCACAGAGTATGAGGAAGCTCATAGGGGAGCACCATGGGGGAGGAGAGGGAAATGGGAAAGAAAGAAACATGACTATTCATTCATCTATGAGGCACACAGGGCAACAATACCATCTCTCATATTACTGTCTGATATTTTATGGTCTTCTCTAGCTTGCCCAGAAAACCATCAAGAGACGAGAGGTTTTTCCTCTGCTGTGTCCCTTACAGGGCAGAGTGCTGGTACACTGTCAATGCCATAACTCCCTACTGTGAACTTGGACACTCTCCCAAAAAACGCCCACTACATTTATTAGCTTAGTCACTCCTGCCTCTAGTCTTGTCTGTAATATTCAAGCATGGTTTGCATCTAGAGTAAAATATTATCTGAAATTGTTTAATGTCCTCTTGTTATATTAAGAGACTGGATGCCTTTGTTTCTCATTTTCACTAGCTGAGAGTAACCATAATCTTTACTTTGGTACAAAAGACTTGAGGATTTGCTATAACTATGTCTCATTACAATTTACTGTCTTATTATTGTACAGTTAACACTAGCCTAGCTGAAATGAAAAAAGTTTTACAGATTGTTATATTTTACAGGTAAAGAATGTATGCTATCAAATATTAACAAGTAAACATGGAAAATAGTGAAGACAATTCTCATCATACAACTAGATTCACATAAGACTTAGTTTATTCATCATAAGAATGTACTGACTCCAAAAGGCACAAATAAAAATTACCTGCCAAATAATATCTCCTCTGATGTAAAGTGTTAATGTTAATATTTTTATATCTTCTTGCATCTTTTGAGAGATTTCAGAAGGAATGTTAGGATTCTTATGGTAAAAATTCTATTTATTATTCTTTTTTAGATCATTAAATCTTAACATAAGAAAATAATGTTATGAAACAACACAAAATATGTTCAAGGGAAAATAAACATATGCAATATAATCTGCCTTTTTATTCACTTCTTTGTTCAATGGAAAAAAATAAATGATTTTATAAATCTTTAGTTTCCTTCACTTCTTACCATTTTATTTTAGGAAGAAAATCCTTATTAGCTCCTTTTTTACACTTAAAGAAATGTTACATCACTCACTTGAATTACTACTGTGGTCAACCTATGTACTTAAAAATGCATTGATTTTCTTCTTTTAAATATTGCGTAAGAAAAAAATAAATTAAGATTTATCACGCTTTGAGGAAGAAAATTATCTGATTTTATCACTGGTTTCCATTTGACTCTTAACTCAATAAATCTTAATATTAGAAGTCAATACTATCTCTTTAAAGGGATTCTGCTCTTCTGGATGATGAATCCACTGTTACATAAAATACACATTGCCCTTGAGAAATAGGCTTTAAGTGCCTAACCTAAGCACCAGTTCAACATGTTCCTAAATGCATGTCTAATGTTTAAGCGTGTGTATCAAGCACTTCTTAAGTAAAATGCTGTCATGTGTACTCACTCACTGAATCATGCATCTAGTTTTGTTTCTATTTTGGAGGTAGTTTTGCAACAGTTTTACAGTTGCTAGACTATATGTACAATATATATGTAAGACCATATGTATATAATGTAGTACAGTAAGGAATGATAAAACTGTTAAAAGTTTCTGAAAGAAAACCAGTTTTGTGATCTTCAATTTTATCATTGCATTGATGATTAATCTCGTAAGTATTTACAAGACTTTGTAGCAAAAGTGAATCATTACAAGACCCTCTAGCAATATTTTATATTCACTGCAAAAAACCCTAGACTGTGGAGCCATGTGTATCACTGTCAATTTGACTATGTTTTAACCCTGCTGATAAAAGCAATCAGAACCAAATTTTTCTGCCTCACCAGGTTGTCATGTTTACTGATGCATCGTCTAAGCCCAAAGGAAAACTGGTTAACATTTGGGCACAATCCTTTAACCCTTTTTCATGCACATGATGGGAATTACTTGCACCATGGATTATGATTATTCATATGCAAGAAAGACTGAATTTACAATGCTTTCTCAGTTCCATAGAGAGTTTTCAGATTCAGGTTCTTTTCTCAAACTGCAATTTCTTGCATGATTTTAAATGACAGGTAGGGAGAAAGAAAAGAAATTCTATAAGGAAGTGGTATACTGACTATTGCTTAAGAAAGGATGTTAGATTTTCCAATTTATTTTAAGCAGATAGTATTTAATTGCCCCAATAAGGCTATTAATGAGAGGAAATCAATCTATAAATTAACAGAATATGTTCCGCAAGATTAACTCACATAGTTTATACTTCCATGCTTGATTATGTTGTCCTTAAGAAATAATTTAATTAAAAAGTAGGAACCAGAATTTCAATCATTCTAAACGACTTTACTGGATAGTTATAAACATTAACACTAACGATTTGTAGACTCCATACTGACATACAACTCCTAGAAAAGGAAGAGAAGGGAGACAAATGAGGAGCATCAGCAATACTTTCCCCTCCTTCAGAGATTACAGGGAATGTTTAAGCATGGCAAGAATAAATACAAACACTGTCATCTAGTCCTCCTTGGGTATGTAGCACAACAACAGAACAAACTGAAATAATGGAAAGGTGGATCTACACATTAAAAAAACCAACCAAACAAAACTAACAAAAATACCCTTGATGAGTGTTTTGTGAGAGAATATGTTATTACTCTGTTCATTATCACAACATAGTTGTAAGAAAGAGATGGCTGGTTAGTCTTTTTCAGTGTGCATTCTTAAATTATAAATCAACCAATGTCTACATAAGAATACAGAAGAAAACACTAAGTTTTCTTTCTTTCGATAATCCAAGAAGAAATTTGGAAAGGTCTGCCTAGCTTGATGGAAAAGTAAGACAGAGTGAAATTACATTTCTAGTTCTATTTGTACATGGAAAAACTAAAAATGTCACTGGCTAAGTTAAAAATGGTCTCCCATATTGTAAAAATGTTATCAAACCAGCAGAATGAAAAAAAGGTCAAGTTTATGACTGGATGCTTCACTGAATCTGTTTCCACATGGACTTGCCATTTTATTGAAATTATCAAGCCCACAGATCAAGGTTTCATAGGAGTGAATTACTAGACATGGTAAGAAAAACACATCTTAAAATATTTGAAGGTTGGTGAAGCACAGGTTAATTGTTTCATTACCCATGAAAAAGGGCAAAACCCCCACAAGTATTTTCTTCTCTAAAACCATTATTGATAGCACTGAACAAAACAAACCAAACAAAAAAAAGTGTCTCGAAAGACATGCAGGAAAATGAAGAAATACTAGAAAAATTGTAACAAAATGGAGCAGTGTGAAATACAACAGTTGTTTATACATATCAATGCTTTTGCTTGAGAATTTTAGTTAGGGTATCGAGATATCATTAGATTTTGCTTCTTTGGCTTTTTTTTCTGGCAGTATGGTTCAAAGTCTGTGCAAATTAAGTACTTCGAGTGCCCCATGAGATTGGGATCATAATTAAATCTCACCTTAACATCAGCTAGTTCATCTGAAAACAACTAAATCATGACAAAGAAAAGAGCACATTTTAAACATTCTCATTTGAATGCATAAAAAATTGTTCATGGACAAGCGATTGTTCTAATGCTGCTCTGATTTTTGCAAGGAAATTGTGTATATATAGAGGAGAATCACATAATGAATCACATAATTTATAGAAGTAACAATGAGATAAAGACAACTCAATTAAACATTAAATATTTTCTATGAGTACTGTTAAAAATATAACTAAAAAAACCCAAACAAAGCAAACCACAATTTTTTTAAGCGATGTTCCGAACTGCTACCGGAAATGAGCTGCTTATAAAATGTTTGACTGACTTTTTCTTATAATTAATTTTTTTGTGTTACAAATTGCGTGACTCACATACATAGACTCTCCAAGATATAGTTTTCCTTTAAAAATCAGAGTTCCTAGAGCAGAGACACCTATTCTCAAAGGCTCTGTTCATGGAATAAAGCAAGTGGCAAAAGCTGGTTGATATGTATTTGTCCTGGCATTGAGTTGGCAGTGTCAGTGTCTGGTGACCAGTTGGTGGTGTCTGGTTGTCCTAGATTCCAAAGGACATGCTGCTTTGGATGACAGGATCACAGAAGAAGCAAAAGTGGAGGGTGGCCTTCACAGTTTCCTTAGCTTTTCCTTCTACTGCAGGACAGACTTGCTTTACAGAATTGGCTGTTGGTAGAGAGAAAATATTAACTGATGAGTTAATATCAGCCAGTCTCATAATTCAGGAAACTTTCAAGGCTATCTGATTTTAACTCTTCAGTAGATTCTTCTTGTACAGCTTGTAATTAGAAAATTATTTATTAGATACTATGAGTAACAGGACTTGACACACAGAAAGCAACTGTGTAGGACTTTGTGGACCTGTATCTGTTATAAGAGCCCAGGCATTACAGGTAACTTCCAAGAACAATTTTATGACTTATATAATTTATGAAAGAACTCAAGCAAAATGTGTATCTATTTGTACTTTACTTTTCTGACTTTTGTTTTGGTTTGTTTGGGTTTCTTTGGATACTGCTATTTTATTACTTCTTACATGCATTTAAACTTGAAAAGAAAGCATCTCATTCAGTTATTGAGAAGAAATGCATATTATTACCTAGATATTTTTTTCTGTGTACTTACTTTAGCTAGTGCTCTCACTATACACTGAACTACCGAAAATTAAACCATTGCCATGTAGTTTATCAGATGATCAGATGTAAAGATGCATTGAAAGAAAAAAGTTCTTTCAAAGTTCTTTCTAACACACTACACCAAACCATGTTTCTTTATATGAACATGTAAGATGACATTTAAACAATAATCAGACAAAATACAAAACCTAGAGACTGTCCTTTCCAAAGGTGACTGGATGAGATAAAACACTGCAATTAATTTATGACTTAGACTTCAAAAGATTTAGTTCACATTCAAAAATTATGCTGCAAAAGTCAACAACAATGATCCAAGAAGAAAAATTAATTGTAGATTGGAGATACAAAATGGTGTCCAAGAGCAAGAAATTATTTACTCTGTTGTAGAGATCCAGTAAAATCCTTTTGTCAAACATACCTAGATTTAGTGGAAACAATCCTGACAACAATCCAACTGAAGAGCAGTGTTAGCTGTTTTTCATATAATAGTAGCTAGGTGCATACCATGTCCATGTTCTTCAGTTCTCCAGTATGTTGTCATTTGACAGCAAAGATATTTGTCCTCTTCATTTCCTAGTTCCTTATTTAGTCATCACAATTTTCTGTCCTATTTCCTTTCCATGATCACTGTTCTTACTTATTAAACTTTTTGCTGTCCTAGTACGAATGCTACGAATTAAATACTATTACACTCTTTGTCTCTAAAAGAATTAAGTACATTTTTCATTGTGGACGGCATATCAGATTGAATGCATAACTATCACACAATGTATAATATTGCTGCAGTTTAAAAAATAAAAAATAAAAAAAAATAATCCCCAAACAAAGAAAAAAACCCCAACCAACCAAACCTAAAAAACAACCAACCAGACAAAAAAACCCAGAAATTGTATCTTCATGATGTTAAAAAGCTTGTTTGGTTGGTTGTTTTATGATAAAGGAAAATGCAAAATCAATCATAATTCAGAAAATCATAGTATTGCCACAACACATGAAGAAATATTTTAAAGACATTTCCTGGTTTAAACTCTTGTTTTAGGTTTTGCTTTTCATGTTCTAAAGGGAACTTCGGCTTAACTTTGTTAATGTCACTAAGCTAGCTTGCAAAAATAAAACAAAAATTATAAAGCTTTATATAAATTTATATAATGTTACGATAAATCTATAATATTAGGTTATCAATTCCACATTTAATATATGAATTTGAGCCAAATTCAAAGATAGAGACTCCACAAACGCTGAGAAAGATTTTTTCCCCCTTTTCAATTGTTCCTACCTAGGCCAACAAACTTCCATTTCATATTTATCACATCACATCAAAGGGAAAATCAACAAAATAAATAATGTGTTTTCATTTCCTCAACATTCTAACCCAAGATGTTTAATTTTCATAACTTGTTTTATATGACCATATAGTAAGACAATATTTGTAGTGATAAACTGTCCTTTCATAAAACTGCTTTTATGATTATAGTAAACTTCAACATTTTCTCCCTAATAAAAGTGATTTCTTGCTTCCAGTACTCTGTGTATGAAGCAATTCATAAAAGAACCCTAATGTTACTTCCCAGTGATTTAATTTAACCAGCTGTAAAATAGATACTAAATTATGTTGCCTTTTAGATTCAGAGGTTATATATGTCCAGCCGGCCATGAAAAATCTAAATGATCTTACCTTCTATAACCATATACCTTGCTTATATTGCTAAGTATGAAAACAGGAGAACAAGGCTCTTAGTTTTACTGTGCAGAAACCTATTTATAACTATACTAAAACTAAACAGCTGTAATTTATGCAAATGCAACTTGAATGTTAAAAAGTTTTCTCTTCCTTACTCTGAAAAAGACCAAAAGACTTGTGCTCCTGAGTTTCATCAAGGCTGTTATCTTGCTAGTTAGAGACAGAACGCTCGCTTTGCTCTGCTTTCAAAATAATGTTCCCAGAATTCCAGGAACAGAAGGATGAGAAGGGTTGGATGTTCAAATGGTTGTATAACAATGATCATCTAACATCAAAAACCTAGTTATGCTAATATACTTTTTGTCTTAGGACTGCTTTTCCATTAACACACAGTAGACACTAGTGAGTACTAAACCAACTGCCTTGATACTACTACTGTTTATATCTACAAGAAATAAATACAAAGGATAAGAAAATCAGAACACTTCTAGTAGAGAAATAAAGGCTAGGCAAACTATCAAGTGTTAATAAAAATACATAAAATTGCATATTACGTCTAGGTGGTAGGTGTTCAGAGGCATATAAGTCATATTCTAGCAGCATCATCCACTTAAGACTGATCTTTATTTTTCCTCTCATTTCTTTCTGACATAGCATCTATATTTACATTCCAAGCTCAGTTACCCTCATGTGAAGGTCTTAACTAGATCGTATATCTATGCCCACTCTCCCTTTTCTGGCTCAGTTAACCTTTAATTGGTTTTGCACAGTGGAACAGATGGGTGAGGGATATGTTTCTGGGCCATGGAGACTGGAATTTGAATTAAATTATGGCAGAGGTATTTTTCACTCTCTGAGTCCTCTTGTGCTCTTGAAACTGTATGATGAGTAATAAAGAGAAACAATATATCTTCTGTCATAGTTTGAAGTTTTGAAGGACTTCTGACAACTTCTATTAAGTTATATTTAGAGAATGCCTTTTAGTGTAACATCAGAAAACCAAACCTTTTGGGAATTCATGGCTTTCAAATCTAGGATAATATCTGGCTATCGACTCCAGGAAAACAAAACCAAAAAAACCCCCCAAAAACCCCAAACAAACCTGAAAAAATGTTGAACATGAAAAGTCTTGGGAAAGTCTACCTAACAGCAGCCACTTCAGTTGCATTTGAAGTTATGCTCCCAAGTTATTACATGTCTAAGTTCTTTTTTGACAGTGACACCACAAAGTGAAATGTCCAGAATTAACCCATGTTGCATGGTTTTGTAAGCTATGGCAATTCTTTAGACACAGTAACATAATTCCTTCAAGTTGAAGGAGTTTGAAGGAGTATTGAAGACTGACAACGTCTTCAATAAAGTATTTGTTTAGCTACACCTGTTTTAACTTTAAAAAGAGATTTACTGCATATCTAGATGTCAAAATTCAAAATGCAAAGGAAAAGAAAATGAAAAACACATAGTATGAAGTAAAAACTGCAAACAGGCAAGAGAAATAATTATTTTTCAAGGGGATCATAGGATCACACATTGAGTACGTTTACAGCAAGATGAATCATAATGAGCCATCCACTTCAGAACTACCTCAGCTAGTCTTCCTTTCTGCATTTGGATATATTTTTTTTAAGTCTAACAAAATAATTGAGAGGTATTTCCTTTCCTTTGAAGAAAACATCCAGTGTGTACTGAAGTTTTGCTATCAGTTTGAATACATGTTGACTGAGGATGAAATGGTTGTCTTTTTCCAGTGGACATAAATAAAGCAAGAGAGGCTTTTATCTGCAAAAATGACAAAGCATATTACAACCATCCCTGAACGGCCAGGTAATTTCAAAAACTTTATTCCGAAGTCTGTTGTATCATGCACCCATAGTACTGCATCTTACACTACTTAAAATAAGGGTAAGAAATATATATGAATTAAATGGGATAAGCAGTTTGTTCCCATTTAAAAGTTATAGAAATGGTTTACATGCACTATAAACTCAAAAATTATCTCTGATAAATTTATTTTATCAATTTGCATAGATTTTAAGAAAAACTTTGAAACTGCATAATAACCTTGTTCATAATTATCTGTGAATTACAAAAATATCCCCAATAGAAGATTACTAAGACATTTCACATGATCACATGACAAAGTCTACATGTGTAACTCTCCTGTAATTTTGTGTCTCTGTCATGAGAGAGTATGTCATGGCTCGGAGTAATTGCTGATACAATCAATGTGATTCGAGCAAACTCATTTATTCACCTCCATAGCAGTGCTTATATACACTCAAGCATGTTACTAAATATGGAACATTTAGTGATTGGTCATTATGCAGTGATTACATTCCTGACAATTAAGCTAATTGGTTAAAGGCTATTGTCCATGCCCATGCCGGGGGCCGTCCCGACTTGAAAATAGTTGTTATTGCCATTACTCTGTTATCTTCTTTTGCTACAAAGCCAGTTCCCTTGTTATCTCCACGCCAAGGTCAGTTTGTTAACACATTCCTGAACATGGCTTGTTCAGTACATGTTTGCTTCTATGGAAAAACCCCACGTCTCTAATTCTTTTTATATTAAAATAAAAACTCTGTGTGATGCTCTGACTATTGTATAAACCTAAAATCTGCTTACATTCTGAATCAATTCAATAAAAAATTAAAAAGCTTTTGTAATTCTTTGTGAAATTGTGTTTGAAATTATGAAGCTCTGGAGAAAATGGGGAAAAATAGGACATTCTTAAAATACAAATTAATTTTTCGTCTTTATGGACAGACAGAGGGGATGTACTACCATCTTTTGTAACACAGACTACTGCCTCTCATAATACAGTTACCTGTGGCTCATTGCTAAAGAGAACACTTTTTCATTTAAATTTGGTTTTTATAGCCACTTTAACATTAATAGTCATAACCACTTATCTGAAGTGAATTATTTATCAGTACAAGTTAATCACATTAGTTCCTATAGCATTTAAGACAGAACTATGCATATCAAATAGAAGGACAATTTGTAGCTCTCTAGACAGTACAATATTTTTTTTAAATGTTCTTGAAACAAGAACTGTGCTACAAGGATATTTTGAGTTCTTCATCTTCTCTCAATTGCATCAATTATTCAAGAAATAAACACTGCTCCTTCTACTAAGATATTAAGGTGCCCAGACTACAAAAAACTCATTAAGGCACTTTAAATTACCTGGTAAGACATTTGACAATAAAATAACAGTGTTAATTCTTTATTAAAATTGAGAAAGAGGATTATTTAGGGTTATACATTAAAAAAACCAAAACAAAACAAAACTTTGACCAGGAGATACAGAATAATGATGCAGATTTTTATATATTACTGTGACTCCATATCTCACCAACTTCCTTTGAGATAAAGAAGTTCCCAAATACTGCTTTATTACCAGTCTTTTCTCCCTCATGCTCCCACTTGTGGACACCCAAAGAGCTTTCTTTGTTTTCAATTTTCACTAAACAGCACTTTGTCATGGTTTCTAAGTGCCATACAGAAAAACTGGGTTATTTCCTTTTCTCCAGACACCGCATTCTACTTTTCAGTCTACAACAGTTCCAGATGGCATTTACAAGGTCCATAGATAAGTTTCTGTCCCATAGGCACAACTACAAAGGAGATTTGTCCTTAGCTTTCTTCTTAAACACTCCTGGCTTTCAAGGTATGGAGGATCTTCACAGATTCTTTGAAATCAAGGGAAACTCTTACCACTTGCCCCTCAAAATGTACAACAGTGTAACTATTGATCATATCTAATAAGTACAACTAAACCAAAAAGACGCATAGTTTTGTGACAATTTTAATGAATAGCAAATTCCACATACATAGCCAAATCTATATATATATACTGTTCAGTGGTCCTGCTTGGCTACTGTTCTTAATTCCCCTGGGAATATTCTAAGAAATTCAAAAAGAAAGCCACTCAACAAGACTTCACAGTACATGGCATGACTTGTCCTGAATAGGCTGCACTGCATCTGGGACTCAGCTCCTGTATTTGGAGCTTTTATTTTGCAGGTTTGGGAATATAGAATTAAATGTCACACTTTACATTTTATTCATGCAACTATATTTGCTAAGTGGCTTAATATGCATATGCTGAGTATAGGTATAGTCCCGTCAGGAAATGTAAAACACTATTTAAAACAGTGAAATTACCATAATTGAAAGAACACAGATGCTCTTTAATAATCTAGTAGATTGCACCCTCAATGGAAATGCTCGTTAATTCTATTTTAAGAGAGTATGATTCACCTGTATTTCAGATAATTATCATTGAAAGTTAGCTAAGCAGAAAGTTTACATATTCTGGTTTGACGACTCCATCACAGCATATGCAACATTTTCCATTTGGCAGCAATATAACTGTTGACTTACTTTCCCCACATCTTGTAATTGTTAAGCAGCAAGGCGAGAAAATTCAATTCCTCTTCCACAAAAAAAGTAAATACATTTCTCAAATCAATCTGTCTTCCCACTGACTGGGAAAGGAGAGACATAAATCTCATTTTCAAAATGGGAAAATGTGAAGACTTGGGGAATTACAGGCCAGTGAGTCTCACCTCTGTGCCCAAGAGGATCATGGAGCAGGTCCTTCAGAAGGCTCTGCTAATGCACATGGAAAATGTGGGGGTAGTTGGTAGTAACCAGCATGACTTCTCCAAGGGCAAATCATGCCTGACAACTTTGGTCACCTTTTCACAACACAGGTGAACAAGGGAAGAGCAACTGATGTCATCTACCTGGACTTGTGCAAAGTGTTCCACACTATCCTGCATGGCATTCTGGTCTCTAAAATGGAAAAATATGGATTTGATGGATGGACTACTCCATTTATAAGGAACTGGCTGAATGCTCAGAACCAGTGTTGTTTGACATCTTTGTCGTTGATATGGACAGTGGAATTGAATGCACCCTCAGCAAGTTTGCAGACAACACCAGACTGTGTGTTGAGGTTAACGTACTGGAAGGAAAAGAGAACATACAGGGGGACAGTGAGAGGTGAATCCATGCCAAGCTCATGAAATTTAACAGCACCAAGTGCAAGATCCTGCACACTGACTGGGGCAATCCCAGGCACAAGTACAGGTTGGGTATAGAGTGGATTGAAGCAGTCCTGAGAAGAAGAACTTGTGGCTGATGGTTGATGAGCAGCTCAACATAAACCAGCAATGTACATTTACAGCCCAGAAAGCTAACCATGTCCTGGGATAAATTAAAACAAGTATGGTCTGATGGTCAAGGCAGGTGATTCTCCCCATCTACTCTGCTCTTGTTAGAACCCATCTGGAGTACTGTTTCCAGTTCTGGAGTCCCCAACATAAGAAAGACATGGAGCTGTTGGAGCAAGTCCAGAGGAGGGTCATGAAGATGATCAGAAGACTGGAGCACTTCTCCTGTGAAGACAGACAGAAAGAGCTGGAGAAGACTCCGGGTAGACCTTAGAGCAGCCGTCCAGTACCTGAAAGGGGCCTACAGGAAAACTAGAGAGGGACTTTTTACAAGGATATGTAGTGATAGGACAAGAGGCAATGGTTTCAAACCAGAAGAGAACAAATTCAGGTTAGACATTAGGAAGAAATTCTTCATTGTGAGGGTGATGAAACACTGCAACAGGTTGCCCAAGGAATCTGAAGATGGCCCCTCACTGGAAGTGTTCAAGGCCAGGTTGGATGGGACCTTGAGCAACCTGGTCCAGTAGAAGGTGTCCCTGCTCAAGCAGTGAGGATCTTTAATGTTCCTTCCAACCCAAACCATTCTATGATTCTATGAATTTTAACATTTTCACAATTTACTTTGTGCCTCTCCATAACAATTTCTTTGACAAAATGGCATAGATAAATGAGATATTCTGACTTACCTGTGAGGGTAATACTCATTTATCTTCTATTTCAACAATGTAGGTGTATGTAATACTGTATTATTAAAATCTTGCCTTAAACACTCCTAGAAAATCTGCTCAGGCTTCTCAAAACAGCCTCCCACATTCCCACATGGCAACTCAACAAAGGTGGGTTTAGAGGAGTTTATACTTTTCTCTGCCTAGACCATTGTTCCTTGCTGATGTTCAAAGGAAATAGTACAGGAATATTTCATTGAGGTCAGACATTTGACCCACTCAAACAGAGCACCCTCCCAGCCTCCTAATGAATTATCCTCCAGGGTAATTTGGATATTATCTGGGAAATAAAAGCTTGTTTCATTGAACTCTCACTGTTTCTTATGCTCCCCTGCACATTAACTGGCCAACAGCTACATAACAAAAAAAAGGGGGCACTCGTAATCTTTCTACATAGCTCAGTCTGATACAGCACTGGGAATCCAGTAATGAAAAGTTTGATATAGAAACTCCATGAGATGTCACAGCTGTATTGTTGTTTTAAGCACTCCCTTTAGTTTTTCAAATAACAGTATTTTTATTCAAGTGCCCCATCGCCTCACAAGATTAATGTTATGCTTGAAAAGCATCAGCTATTTACATTTAATAACCCTGAAAAGATAAAGAAATACAGCAGAGTTCAATCATATTACTATTTCTTTTATTTAAAATTAAAAGTAAAATTCAGGATGAATCATAGAACCATAGTTTACAAGGTTGAAAGGAACCTCAAGGATCATCCAGTCCAATCTCTCTTGGCAGAAGTACAGTCTGAACAAGATGGCCCAGCATCCTGTCCAGTTGAATCTTAAAAGTGTTCAGTGTTGGGCAAAATTAAATTTAACATTAAAAAATCATCATAATAATAAAATTAACAAATATAGATAATTTATAAATGTACTAGGTAGAACTGTCCCAAAAACTGAGTTCTGGAGAACACCACTTAGAAGAAGGAGGAGGTGGGGTAAGCAGTAAAAAGATCAACTCAAAACCAAATTAAATACTTTTTTTTTTTTGAGGCCCACAGATAAAATTCACACTTTCCATCATCTAGCTAGGAACATGGGACAGCATGAGCACACAAGCAAATTATGAGAACCAAGGACAGACTGGCTGTTTAGTTATTATGCTGTAAGTGACCTAGGAAGGGTAATGCAATTTTAATTAACAATCTACCAATCTGTCTAAAAATAATACACTGTATCATATACTATTACTACTGTTAGTATCAGTCCTGCTTTGGGGTAAAGAAAATATAAAATTTACCAGAAGATATTACAAAGAAGATGGAATAGCTTTTTTTTTTTTTCTGCTTAGTACATATACTGAAGTATATTTATTTAATTCTAAATTTCCTGGTTTCTTAACGATGTTATTAGTGTGGATGATTTGCAAAGCAGAAACAAATGTGAATCCCCAACTGGGGTCTCAAAAAAGAAATACTTACATACAAGAAGTTGGTCTAAGAAAATATATTTCTTCTTATGAGAAGTAACTTTGTAATAATATGACTTTTTTCTCATTTTTCTTGGCAAAAAAATAGTACAAAATGCTATAAGATTCAGCAGAGACAAAACCACAGGCTTAAAATCTCAGGAAGATATTAAATTGTGCCACCATTGAGATAAGATTCCTTAATAATAAGTGTATATCAAAATGAAAAATGACAACACTAGTTGCAGGTTCTTTATAAATGCATTGCTTCCTCCTCCAGGATATTTCATGAATACCCAACAGAACTTAACCCCTTCAGATGTCCTGTCTCTAATTTGCCAAATTTTACTTTGTTGCTGTTGTAGTGAAACAACAATCAACAACAAAAAAACTATAGTGCCAGTAGTGACCATCACTGTTGTTCAACATACCAGGTCGTATTTACATGTGAACACTCCTTTTTGACATACAAGTTTAATTTTTTAATTTAATTCATTTTAATATATATCTCAAGATAACTTCATCTTTAGGATTATTAATAATGCTACTGAGGTGTCAATACTGATGCAACCACAACTTGTTGTACAGCTGTGATACTGGAGGAAATGTTCAAATATTCCAATAGGAGAAAGTACCTGCAATGCTTTTTTTGAAGATCCTGAAAAGACCATGGAAATGTAGGAAATAAGGAAGTCTGAGGACTTCCTTAACTGAGGAAGTCAACGAGGCCTACAGGCAGGTGGTAGCAGCCCCATAATTAGGCCCTGGTTCTCACTGGAGATTTTAACTACCCAGATATTTGCTGGAAGGCATGCTCAGCAGCCATTCAAAGTTCAGGAGCTTCCTCCAGTGCACTGATGATAATTTCTTGATGCAATTGGTAGAGGAGCCAACTCTGGTGCATTGCTGGGTCTTGTCCTAACCAACAAGGATGGCCTGGTTGAGGCAATGAAGGTTGAGGGCAACGTTGGGTGCAGTGACTACGAGATGGTGGAGTTCAGGATCTTATGAGGTAGGAACCAGATTCCAAGTAGAATCAGAACCCTGACCTTCAGAAAGGCCAACTTTGCCATCTTTAAACAATGTGCCCTTGTGGCCAAGAAGGCCAGTGGCATCCTGTAGTGCATTAGAAGGGGGGGGGCTAGAAGGTTGAGAGAGGTTCTCCTCCCCCTCTACTCTGCCTTTATGAGGACACATCTGGAATATCGTGTCCAGTTCTGGGTCCCTCAGTTCCAGAAGGACCAGGAACTGCTTGAAAGAGTCCAGCGCAGAGCAACCAAGGTGATGAAGGGAGTGGAACATCTCCCTTATGAGGAAAGGCTGAGGGAGCTGGGGCTCTTCAGCTTGGAGGAGAATGAGGGGCAACCTCGTTGTTTATAAATATGTAAAGGGAGAGAGCCAAGATGATGGAGTAAAGCTGTTCTCAGGGGTGACTAATAATAGGAAAAAGGGCAATGATTATAAACTGGAGCACTGACGGTTCCATATAAATATTAGGAAGAATTTTTCACTGTGAGGATGACACAACACTGGAACAGGCTGCCCAAGGTGGTTGGGGAGTCTCCTTCCCTGGAGACATTCAAAGCCCATCTGGATGCATTCCTGTGTGACCTGCTATAGATGACCCTGCTTTGGCAGGGCGGGGTTGGACTAGATGATCTTTCAAGGTCCATTCCAACCCCTCCCGTTCTACAATTCTCTGATTCTCTGAAAGCTCTAGTGAACGTGGCATCACACAAAAATGACAGTAAAATACTCTTTTCTACCAGTGCAGCTGAACAAAGAAGTTTAAAAAAGCCACCAGACATAAAACCACAACTTTGACAGCTAACTATATCCTCAATTTACCATCCCTCTTGTCTCTGAGGTGTAGAAAGATAATTTTCATATAGGTCCACCTCATCCTCTTGCTAAATGCCACACATAACTCAAGTTCTCACAATATATTTTGAAACAAAAGGTTAACTAAAACAAGCATCTGAGAAACACTTCATTACCTCCATCCAGGTATTTGTTGGTTTTACTCTCCTGTTAAAACTGTTAAAAGCTCAATTTCATACTTCTATTATCTATTGTTCTTGAAACTTGTAGTTTGGCGATGTTTCTTGTAAGATAAACATTAACATCTCTCATGTCCTTAGCTATGAAATAATTAAATGAGCAGGCAGCTGGGTATTCCAGTTTTTTCCCAGAGAATAGGAATTTTACATACTTCTGAAACACCAGCATGTGCTAAAATTCATGTTGATACTAAATAAAAAGACTGTGCAAAAACTCTATGCCAATGGATTCCTAGCACCACAGGGTATATACCTTAACACAGTTTAGTCCTCTGAAATAAATGGTAGCTAATAGAATAAATGTGATTAAAACAAGATTATTTATTTAACAATTTTCTACTATGTGTTCATTTTTCACACAGCAATTATTTGCAACAATAAAAAGGAGAATTACAGAAAAGTGTATTTAAGTTGCACTGCATGAAACAAAATGCTAATTCATTGCTGTAAACCAGCACAAGGACTGCAAGTAAATTATTTTTCTCTGTTCTATTAAGGAACACAACAACTGCTGTTACTTTTAATTTCACTTCATGTATGGAAGAGAAGACCCAGATGTCATGTGAAAACACACTCTCTAAGTAAGTGAGCTCTTGAATTTTGAAACGATCTGTGAGAAAAGACGTGATGTCAATTAGATGACTGGAAAAATTGAGGAAAAAATGAGTAAAAACTTGCATAAATAGTCATGTGAAAACATTTTACACAGTGCTGTTTCAGACTATCTTCTGGTAACTTCAGACTATCAACAACATTTTTGTGGTATTAATTATATAGATTAAATAATGCTACTATGTGTTCATGAGTCCCTGTATTACTTGACTACCAAAACCAGTAGCTCCTTCATATCTTTAAAAAGTTATAGGAGTTAGTTATAGAAGTTATAGAAGAAAGTTAGAAGAAAGAAGTTTGTTATAGAAGACAGGCATGAAAGGTGTATTACTTTATTACTTTCTGTAATAATCTGATTATTACTTTCTGTAATAATCATTCCAAATGCCACCCTGTGTCTCTTTCTATAGATTTTAAAAATGAATCACAGATGAGAAATGCAAAGAGGAGGGGAAGAGTGAAAAGCAAGAAAGACAGGCAAAAAACCTCCACTGAATAAAGTACTTGCATACAATTTGTGGCCAGTGCTTAGACTAAATTTTCCAGAGTTTCACACAAAACCAAGTTAGGTACAAGCTGCATGGATATCATATTTTTATTTAGTAAATATATACTATGTTATTAAAAATTTTAGGTTTACTAGTAATGTATATTGTGAAGTATTCACAAAATTTACAAATTGTTAATTTAAGCAATTAGTCTTCAAAGACTGGTTCTCAAAATATACAAACGACTGAACATTCTGTGATTCTGTGAATTTACTGATAATGTTTTTTTAAAGACTTTCCTCACTCTTCCCATAAAGATCAAGTACACACAAAGAGGACTAGGTCAGGGTCAAAGGAGATGCCATTAAGGTTGCTATTTTGATAAGGCATTGTTACAGATCACCCTATACGATGATAAAGAATAAAAATTATTCTTTGAACAACTTAAGAAGGTCAATGGATCATAGAACCTATTCTTATGAGAAACACCCACATCTTACCGCAATCTACTGGAACAGTAACACAGATACAGCAAATCAATTAAGTGTAATTTTGTCATGTGTCCTCTTCTTATTATACATTTGCTCTATAGGTTCCAATGGGAACAAGTTCATAGGTTAGATGAATTTTTGGCCTCACTCACTACAATCTTTTTTTCTCTTGTCTTAATGACATCTCCTGAACCTCAGCTAACACATTACTTTAGCGCTCTTAAATTTTAGTTGAATAAAATCAACAGTACTATTCAAAGTTCACTTTATATCTGCCATGTGGAAATTGCCTCTCTGTACCAGTGCATTAATGAAACAAAAAAGAAATCTTCACATAATCACAGGCCAGAAATTTCTGTTTTACCACATATGCTTTCTAATGAGAGTAGGGTTGCCTTCATATACTTTTTTAACCTTTAATTTTCTTTTCTATTCAAAGATATTGGAATCTTATTGTACAATAGGATGTGAGTATACACAGTAAAAGATAGTTCTTCACTTGAAAGGATTTGCTGAATTAAAGAGATCATGCAGCAGATGTGAGCATGTGTATAAAAAAACCCTCTATCTCCACAGAGATAGAAATAAGATAGTTAACGTAGGATCTAGAGGATAAGAAAGCAGATTACAAGCCAAATTGAATCTAGTTCTATACGCTGTCGATAGACAAAAAGTACTAGTACCCATAATGGGCCTCTTGTGAAAAACTGAATTGTAGTTACAATAAAGACTTAATTTTGCCCTGGAAGGAGAGGAAGTTAAGGAGAAACTGCTTCTAAATGTAAGATAAATAAAGCCACTATAGCCTAAAATCTTTCCTTCCTCAAGATGTCTCGTGTCTCTTAATGCTGAATAAAAAAGCAAAAGAGATAAAGACACTGCAAGGTCAACAGGGATTTTTCAAGGCAAAAACCATCACAGACCTTTTTTTCTGCTACACTATACAGTGTAATGTCATGAAGAATTACCTGAGAAAAGTTGAAAAAACTTTTTGATGTATCAAAAGTAATATAGCTGTGTTTGTGGGAAGACACAATATTCACATACGGTTATATTCTTTTGGAGTTTGTTTTGTTTTGGTGGTGGTTTTTTGGTTTTTGTTTTGTTTTTCTTTGTTTGTCTGGGTTTTTTTGTTTGTTCATTTTTCCATACCTGAACTCAGAGTAAGCAGTCTTTATTGACAGCATTTGCAATGATAAGAAATTCTGAAGACCTGTCATATATAATGATATGTAATCTGTCATCTATTCAATTCTACCATGTCACCTTTGATGCAGGTGATTAAAAAAATATATATTTTTAAGTACAAATTAGATAATTATTTAGCAGAATTTTACATAATCTGAGTTAATATACAAAGGCCAGTCTCTCTTATAGCTGTCTCTCCATTTCAAATGGAAAGGAAAAACTGTAATTTTACTATTAAAGTTACAGGAACAATTGAAAACAATACCAATGAACATTTAAGAGGGTTACTCTGCCTACAGACACATCTAGCAAATACATAGGGAATTAAAGAGTATATAAGCACAACAGTGGAGAAAAAATATGCATGGAAAGTCTTAATGATGTACAGAACAGAGCAATGAACCACAAGAGGTCATGCAGTTCATAATTTCCCAAGCCACAATTCATTAAAAAAAAAAGAAGGGAAAATTTATTCTGACATTTTGAAAAACTATTGAGACAGACTTGCATGAACAACTGCATTTTCTAAAAGACATATCTACAAGACTAACTGTGCTGAGAGAACAAACAGGAAAGCTGAAGAAGAAAAATGTGCAGAAGAATTCTGTAAATGGTATTTTTCTCAATGTCTGGAAATAGTATATTATTTCTGGCAGTGTCTCACTGGATATCAGGTATCACTGAAATAACATGTCAGCACTGATAGGAAAGCTTTTTTTTTTTTTTTTTCCCTTCTTTTCCCTGTGCACCATGCAGGTAGGAATATTTGATTTCACACACCATTTGCAAATTGCTTTGGGGATTCCAGAAACCCAATTTAGCTTCATGAAATTGATGAATGAGAAAAAAAATACTGCTGGTTTTGTGTCTGTTGTTTTTGAAAGCTGCACACCAGGGACTCTGGCATACTGGGTATTGCCAATGATTCATTGTCACAGCACTACAGAGAAAATGCTAAAGTTTCCTTTAACCCCCAGGGAACTTGTTCATCAAAATGTGTAAATTATTTGCATTTTACTGTTCTTTTACCCGTCACCTTTAGTAATAGCATAAAAGAAACACTGCAAAAATATTAAATCTATTGAATCTATTAAAGCTTGTAAATGAACATGTTCAAGGAGCAAAACCTAAGAGCAGACGCAAACAGGACTGCAAGGGGGTGTGACACAGAAGAGATGCTGCATCATTCATGGAGAGCTTGTTTGCATAACTCTGTACATAAGGCTAGCGGGAAAGGTAGCAGTGACAGATACATTAGTCCACTTTGGTTTTTAATAATTTTAACAGAGCTACATTATATATAAGCTCAGAAGAAACTTGTAACATCAACTGATCTGTTACATATATGAGCCAGAACAAAATCCATTTAAATTTTGTTTGAACGTTAGTGATTAGCATTCAGCATTCTAAATGAAACAGACTTCCATAAAATAGTCAGCGAACTGCAAAGCAATCATTCACAATTCAAAAAAGCAAAAATGATAGGCATCCTAAACCAAAAAGTGTTCCATGAAGATTTCCATGTGCTAAGAATACTCAATTTTACAAACCAGAGACATCCATATTATTTTACATAGAAGGGTGTCTGGTTTTACTGCTTTACTGTATAATTACCAATTTGTGTTCTACTGACAATAATGTGCAGTAATTAATGAAAATAGTTAAACACAAAATAAATATCTGAGATATGCCATCTTTATACAACCGTAAGTTTAAAGAATAAATTTTAAAGACTTTAAAGTCACAGACAGAGGAAGTGGTGTTGATCATCAGCAAGTGACTATTGCTGCTTCCAGCTCAAGGGAAGTTGTTATGGTCCTGCTTGGCCAACCTGCTTGGCTGCTACGGAGGTTATGAGACAGATGTTCCTGTGACTGCTATTTTTCAGTTGCAGCAAGATGAGAAGGAACTTGCCCTTTTACATGTTCCCTGGGAATTCAGTTACAGGGTCCTGAAACTTGCTGTCATCATGTGTATTAGTCAGGATCAAGAAAGGATTCCTTTACATAGGACATATGGGCTACTGTGTAGCCTCAATGGAACAGAGTTAGGTAACCTGATGATTAACATCGTAACACTGTCACAGCTCTGTATGTACCTTAGTCCCAGTAGATGGCATTCAGGACTTAACTTTGGTGGTAAAAGATATGGGACCTAGACATCAGGGAGCTCATTTATGAACAACAGCCAGGGCTGTTCAGCTTCACTGAAGACCTTGCCAGATTAACCAGTCCCCAGGAGAAGGACAAAACAGATGCTTCCAGCTCACACTGATCACACTACCATCCCCACCCGCACAAAATCCCAGTTTGACTGGAAAATTCTGGGTGTCAAAATAGCCTTCACTAAAATTACTGGTTAAAATGTATGACTGATTCTTCAACACATATATCAGAAATCAAATTTTTGGGGGTTATACTAAATTGTTTGTGTCCTTTACCTGTACTTCTAAATTAACAGGTATAACTCAGTTCAGCTTCTAAGGAGAGCAAAATGGGAATGTATCATTGCCTAACCCTATGCACTGAACTGCAAAAAACAGCCCTGCTATACAGTCAAATGTTTGAATACAGCTCTTATAACCTACTGAAATACCCATGGAAAATTGATAATTACATATGAGGTGAAGAACAAAATCTTAAAAAAATTAATATGGGAGTTTAAGCAACGCTGAGGGTATATCAAATATAATGCCAAAAGAATGCATTATATTACACCTTGAATTTTTTTGGAATTCTTATTTTAAATCTGAAAAAATATCCAAAATCAGATAAATCTACATTATCAGTAACATTAACAACTACTTTGTGCATCCTTGAAATAAACAAAAAAACATGAGCAAAAGAATACTACATCAGATCTCGCATATCTAGGCATATAGGGTATATATAAAAAATCCCCCAGGCTTCATATATATATATATAGCCATCTCATTTAATCTTAATTTGTCCAGGATGACTTCAGAGTGCTAGAAAGTTAAATTGGTGAGAAAAGTATGGGCTTTTTCTTAAGCCATATGAAAACAGAAAGTCAAGCAGAAATCCTCTCCCCAGACACAGAAGTGCAGTATCCTCCATGATTTTTCTTCCCATACCATGACTTTTTTTTCCAAAAAGCTACAAAAAAATCTCTCAATAAGCAAGAATAAGTATGGGCTGTCAGTGTGTATTGGGTTTTCATTGCAAATTTTTGGTAGTGGAGGGGCACCTACAGAGGGGTGGCTCCTGGGAGAAGTTGCCAGAAGCTTCCCTCTGGTTTTTGGAGACAATGCCAGCCAGTTCAAAGATGGACCTCCTGCTGGCTAAAGCTGAGTCACTCACAGATGATGGCAGTGCCTTTGAGATATCGTACTTGAGAAGGCTAAAAAAGTGCTGAGCCACAGCAGTTATAAGAGAGGACTGAAAATATATGAGAGAAATAACTCTGCAGATACAAAGGTATCTGAAGAAGAAGGGGAAGGAGATGGTTCTTGCTCTAAACTCCCATGTTTTCCTGATTTTGTTTTTGGTTTTTTTTTTCATTCTGGCTGTTTCTTTCCAGCTCTGTATATGTTAAATTTAATCTTTTACAAGAAAAGTTTATTTTATTTGCTTTTCCTTAGAGTTTCTTTTACCTCATATTTTTGGTAATTTTATTGCATTTGAGAAGGATTATCAAGAAAGATTTTAATATACATGAAATAGGAAATGTCGACTGTAGAGCATGTTTATTTTTCCAAGTAAATCTCAAAATTAAATATGTCATCATGTTTTAGGTAATTGAAAGAGGTAATAACAACAGGTTTATGCTATTCTGTGCATTAGAACTGTTAAAAGATGGAAAATCCAGTCAGAGAACTGCATAGGCTTTTCTCTGTTCTGTGAAGGTAAACTTGAAAAAAAACACCAAACCATATAAAATTTATTTTCCTTTAGTTACCTAAAAATTAGTTTAAATTCTTTTAGTTACCTAAAAATGTTCTAATAGTATACATTAAGGAATTTGCAAAAGCAGAAGTACTTACTATTTTCTATGCTGAGAACATACACTCTTCTCAACACATTTCAAAATCTTTTTAGAAAATTGACTATACATTTTAAATCACGGCTCATTTCTCAGATCAGTCTGAATAATCCATGAGTTACAAACGCTCACTTTGTTTTGAAATCACTGAATGTTATTTGATTAACAGAAGACAAACAACACATTAGAAATATATTCTACTTGCTTTGTCTCTGTCTCAAGTCTGTGTATATTTTTAGGAGCCACAAAGTCCTGTGGCTACCATATAGCTGAGTGGCAGGAGACAGTGAGAAGGCTGTGTAGTATCAGGAAGGCAAAAAATGAGCTGGAGAGTGTGATCTGTGAGATGACTGCCAAACACAAAACCTTTGCCCAGTCAGCCAAATTCTCCCCTTGCCAGTCTGGTGACAGGTGTGTCTGGTTGACACCTTCCCTTGGAGGGAAGGGATGCCATCCAGAGGGACTTTGACAGGCTGGAGAGGTGGGCCTGAAGTTTAATATGGCCAAGTGCAAGGTCCTGCACCTGTGCTGGCACAACCTCAGGCACAAATGCAGGCTGGGGGGAGAATGGATAGAGAGCAGCCCTGAGGAAAAGGACTTGGGAGATGGTAGTAGGTGAGAAGCTTGACATGAACCATTGCTGTGTGTGCACAGCCCAGAAAGCCAACCACATCCTGGGCTGAATCAGAAGAAATATGGCCAGCAGGGCAAGGGAAGTGATTCTGCCAATGTACTCTGCTCTTGTGGGACTGTACCTGGAATACTGGCATACAGCTTTGGAATCCTCAGCTCAGGAAAGATACAGACCTATTGGAAAGGGAAGGGCCACAAAGATGATCAAAGGTATGGAGCACCTCTGCTATGAAGATGGGCTGAAACAGTCGAGGCTATTCAGCCTGGATAAAAGAAGTTTTCAGGACACCTTGTAGTGGCCTTCCAGTTCGTGAAAGGGGCATACAGGAAAGCTGGGGTGGAGCTTTTCGCCAGGGAAGGTATTGACAGGAAAAGGGGGAATAGTTCTAAACTGGAAGAGAGTAGATATAGGTCAGATATGAGTAGAAAACTCTTCACCATTAAGGTAGTAATATACTGGAAAAGACTGCTTAGGGAGGTTGTTGATGCCCCTTCCCTGGAAGTGTTCAAGGCCAGGTTAGGTGAGGCCTTGAGCCACCTTATCTAGTGGGAGGTGTCTCTACCCATGCAGGGGTGTTGGATCTTGATGATCTTTAAAGTCCCTTCTAACTCTAACCATTCTATGATTCTGTGATTACCATACTTCTCTAAATTTTCCAAATGTTTATCATTCTTTTCTCTTGTGCTAATGGAGAATTGTACAATGTATGCATCATCTAGAAAAGCTTGTATTTTTGAGGCTCACTACTCCTTGACATCTGACTGCAATGATTTGCAATCTACTTTAAATGACAAGTTAGGTTTGTCCACTCTCTTTGCCATCAGTGTACTTTTACATTTATCTATACTGAATTCCATTTTATAGTATCTTCTACAGGAGCTGCAAGGATGATCAGGGGACTGGAACATTTGTCTTATGAGGAAAGGCTGCAGCTGTTTAGTATTTCTGTGGTAATATTTTGCCGATATAATTTGTCAAAAAGTTTCAAATTCAATCCTGAATTGTTTAATTTCAGAAGTTTTTAAGAGTAACAAATAAAATACAAATTTGAAACAAGCTCAGTGTTTTATTTCAAGTCAAAACTAATCCCTTTTTTCCCCAGGTTTTCTCATGCAGCAATAAAACCTTCAGTTCTCATCAAACCTACCCAATACTTCTTTCTCTTCCATTATATACTAATTCATGCTTTGAATGAACAGAATCCATTATTGCAAACCACATACAGAAGCTAGGGTGACTACCTTTTTCAAGAAAGAAATAGAAGTACAAATCTCTCCCTGTTCCTTCATGGCCTCAACATGCATGCTGTTACATGGGTTTTTTCCTTTCTCTACAAATCAATACGCATATGAAAAAACAATAAAATAACCAAACAAATAATTATGTAAGTCCTTATGAAACTTCAGTCATAAGAGTTACAAATAAAATAAAGAAAGTTTGCATAAGTTTTAAGGATGTATCCCAATCTCTTCTTGTTTGACATTGTGATCAATCAAACATATTAAGATTAAAAAATCAGATTTTGCATAAAACATTTCTGTTGCTGAAGGCATCCCGGTAACTTTTTAAGAGTTCTACATTTATTTATCAAATTGTACTCAGAATGGATTTCACAAGAATTATCTCAAACACGCATAATAAAAGAAAGTATAACAAACAATGTTAGATCAGTCTGTCATGGCAGGGTTAGGGTTTTTTTAATGCATCCCCCAAGATCACTTGAAAATTTTCTCTTTAGCAATGTCCTTATGAAAGAAGATCAGCTAAAGAAAATATTGTTAAATAGGTAAATGTCAGAGAAATGTACCTGCAGGGTACATCGTATTTACTTAAAAGAAACCCATAATAAGAGTGCAAGTGTATAAATATGGATATTCATAAATAATTATGATATAGGTGGTGATCTTTTTATTACCAAAGCACGATAGGAATATGATCCACCATAAAGCATATAAGTCTTTTGCAGATAGAGTTATTCTTATGAAAAGAGTATGCTAAAATATTCTATTATTTTCTTTATACCTTATTAGAAGATTAGAAATCCAAATCCAATTTAAACTTCAGAAGGAAGTTCTGCTCAGCAGTCACCCCTCTCCACAATAAATATAAAATATTATCTTTTTAAAATGCTGTAGACCTACTTTACTTGATATCAGTGGTGAACGCACACAAAGTTTTCGTGAATAAATGTATTTTAGGGTGGTTCATGTTTGAATGCCACTAGGCTTTGTTGATTAAATGGCACAAAAAATGCATCATTCCAGCACTACCTTACACAAGCTTAATCAACATCTTTTTATTTGAATTTCATGTTATTAAATCTTTCAAGCATTAGAACAGCAAAGGAAAAAAATAATTTATGTCTGAATTAGTGATGAACTTTCTTTGAAATGACTTGGATAAAAAACTTGCAGTGTTTGTATTTTTCCACAATACCTTCTAAGTCCTAAAGTAATTTTTTTCAGGCATTGTGAAACTCTAGATTAATCTTTTTGGTTTTAGGCTTCAGTGATTAAAATATCACATACTGCCTAGTTAATCAACAGTTCAGCTTGTATGCATTTGTTCATACCTTTGCACCCAGGTAAGGATTTTTAACTTACATTTTTGTACACTGTTACAGAGTCAAAGTTAGATTTACCTCTATGGAGATGATTTCCACATATTGGAAACCTTTGCATATAAGCTACCGTAATCTTCAAAATTACTCTAGGTTTACCTCCCTGTTTTAAAGATGAAGAAGTAAGAAATAAGGAATTAAAGAGATTTGACCAAGACCCACCACCCTCCCAAAAAAACCAACTAAAAAACTCTTTCAGAACTCATACCACATTCAGTCCTCTTGTATCTCTATCTCACATCCTGACCTTATAAGCAGACTTCATGCCACTGCTGCAGATAAAGCTGTAGGGTTTTCATAGTAAAAAATAAAATAAAATAAATTCTTTGAGGTCCTGAATACAGTCCATCCCAGATAGCATTTAGAAACAATAATTCATCTGTAAAATAAGCATAGCTAGAGGGAGGACATAGGGAGAATCATAGAATAGCTAGGGTTGAAAGGGACCTAAAAGACCATCTAGTCCACCCACTCTGCTTGGCCAGGGACACCTCCCACTAGATCAGGTTTCTTGAGGTCTCATCCAACCTGGCCTTGAACACTTCCAGGGAGGCAGCAGCCACCAGGGAGGCACCCACCACACTGTACACCAGTGTCCACCCACCAAGACCTAACATGATTACAGAATGGTGTTGGTAAGTGATAGTTATCTCCTTGGAGAAAAGTTTGCAGAAGTAGTTCCTTCTTTTTTATGTTCCTTACCCTTGCAGCAACTGGGACTGGGTCAACTTGGCTTTCTCCTGTAAAGTGAAAATACTTGGGAAATTGATCTTTTGGTCTGACTCAGCATTACTTTTATCACCTTCTCCATAAGTTGAAGTGAGAAGTCCCTGTGAGAACTTGAACAGGCATGATGACTCTGTGAGATGAGGTGTTTCTAGAAGCTGCTTTTGACAGCAAGCTGTTTGTACAAGATACAATTGAGCCCAATGAACAGCTTGGGAGAAAGGAAAGATAGACAGAAAAATAACACCTAATGCATCTCCTCGATTCAGAACTATATGTTGTACAAAATGACCACAAAAACAGATTCTACCCAAACTGGGAAGATAGATCAAACTGACAGGAAAAAAAAATATGATAGCAATAATTATTATAAGTCTCCAGGGCTCAATAAGGAAACTGGTCAGAGATTTGGAACTGAATTATGAAGAACGAAGATAAAACATTTATCATAGCAAATTTCATTTAGCTTGACAGTCAGGAACAAATGTAAGATGTGGAAATGTTAAGTGATAGAACAAAATTCAGTGTCCTCTCTGTCCAGAAGAGTATGCAAAACAAAGAATTCATTCTTTTATTTGTTTTAATGATAAAGTATATGAGGTCCTTTTATAATATACTGAAGTTTATGAATCTTTGCATTTTAAGAAAAAGTAAAGATTAAGTTGTATGAAATGCTAGACATAGTGTATTATGTTCAGGACTTTCAAAATTAAAACTCATTTACAAGACCAGATCTATTGTCATGTCATGTCACATGTAACAAAGCTTACATAGTAACATGGTGCCTTACATCAAAATCAGGAAAAAATACATAAACATACAGCTAAAAAACATATGACTATAGTGAAGGATGTACACAGGAATCATAATAAAATATGCTTTTCCGACTGGAAGGTTTTTGACATAATTTCTAAAGCAATTGTATTAATGAATGAAATGCCAGTATGTAATTTATCAACTACTAATTTCTTTCAACCACTTTTTTAAAAAAAGAAAAAAGAAAAGCATTAAACCCCCCCCAAAAAAAAACAAAGAGAAAGAACCAAGAAAAGAACCAAATAGCAGCAGGCAACTCATACAAGCCTTCTGAAAACCTCTGTCAACCAGCAAAAGTAGTATGAGTTCTCCTACAAATTTACCATGTTCCTACTAAAATAAAAAAAAATAATAATTTTTAATTGGATCTTTAAATTTTGTAGCTATACTCCTTATGTGGGCACATCTTTTTGGACCAAAAGCTATATATTTTTAAATTTTCTTTCCACTCCTTACACTAAACAGTAATGAAGATTCCGAATTCAGATGATATGCATATCAAACAAGGTCATATCTGAAAGAATAGTGAAAGAATAAAGGAAGCAGGCAGACATTAGCTCTCTTTGGACAATATGATATAGGATACAGGAGGAAATAACACTAAGAGAATCTGGAGAAAGTAGAACTTTCTCCAGAAAGAAGACATGAACTCCAGAAAGAAGACATGATAATTTAAAAAGTATTCTAAGACCAAGGAAAAGAACGAAGCCTTAACAATAGTGAAGGAGCATGAAGATGTAACAAATTAAAGAGGAGAGGAAAAAAAGCAAACACTGTGAAAATTAATAGACAACTCAGCCATTTGAGAAAAAAAAGGTTACTGGGGAAACAGAGAAAGAAGTACAGGCACAATGGAGACCCAGTAGATTTAGGTTTTGGAAGCAGCTTCTTTAGTAGAAAACTAAAATACCAGGGTGTTATAGAATAAACTCCAATCAATTCTTTATAAAAATAAAAAATAAGAATGGATGTTAAAGTGGAAGTGTGGAAAATACTGAAAGTTATCTCAGAGAGAGTGTTTACAGCTGGTTCAGAAATGTCAAGAAAGAAAAATATTACATTATGATTTACATTCAGTGGGAAGATTCTGGGAACAGCACTAGAAATAACACAAATAAGCTGCTATGTAGAGAACTGAAATTGCATGCACCGGTGTTAATGCTCAGATTCATGTTGTTTGAGTCTTCTTAGGCACTGATATCCACTTTGATTTTGCTGTAAAATTCAGCACTGTAAGAAAATGGAAGTAATCAGACCCACATACAGTAGCTGAATAGTGAGGTCAGACCAGGGGCAAATGAAAATTGGTGAAAAATAATACTTCTAAAATAAAAAATAGACACAAACTGTTTCTGACATCTGGGCAACTCAGTGATGTCCCACCATCATTCCAAGATAAATGAAGCTGGAAGTTTTTCTACATTAAGTACTGCTGACCACACACACACACACACAAAAAAAAAATCGATGCATTCTGCAGTGACAGAAATGTAGTTATTTCAATAACAGTGGTTGGAGTTTCAGTTGTACAATAATTTTTTCAGGTAATTTTCTTCCAGTTTGTACAGAAGATAAAATGTAAAACAATGTATTAAGAATGACAATTCTCATGGTATTACATGCAGTTTGCAATACAAATCTTGATATGGTTACTCCACAAAACATTCCTGTTTCTTGCAAAGTTTGCACAAAACTGATGTCCTACTTAAAAGCTGTTTCATGCAATGTGATTTCTATTAATGGATAACAATTATTTAATAATAACATTCATCCTTAGAGAAGAAAAATTAATCATATAGATTAGGTGAAATGCAAGCAATTAGTTGTACACCTTAGTGATCTTGTAAGTCCTACCTACCTAATGCCCCAGGGTTATATGTGATACAGAAAATTCTGCCTTGAAGATGTCATTAAAAAATTCAGATTTTGTACTCTTTGAAATGCTTGGTAAAATAGAAAAAAACCCTGATTTTTAAAAATTGTTGAATAATATGTGTCCAGCTACTCTGTCTACTGACATGGTGTTGCAGAATAAGGTGTTCTGGTTTGAGCCAGAACAGAACCAAATTTCTTTTTAGCAGTTTTAAATTTCAGTGAAATCTCTGCTAAATAACTGCACTTTCCGATATTAAAACCATGGTTTTCAGTTAGTGTCTGCTTCTAGGGCTGATAATGCTCCATGTTTACACTTATCACTGGAGAGTGATATGTACAAAGGTTCTTCCTTATACTTACTTCCATAGAAATCTTGTCTCTGCTATATTACTTGTGTTTTGGAAATGAAAGGGAAGAAAAGGAGTCACACCTGTGATGTGCTTGTGAGGACAAGTGGGCTGACTGGGTGATCGAAATCAAGCAGTATTCCTTCCCATGTGAATTACATGCAGCATAAATCTCTGGGATCATGAGGACTAAACTCTATTCTTCTATGTTCAGCATCCTGGGAGGACTCTGTCCGTTTGTCTGCCTTTGATCTTAATCTGTGTGTTCCTGAATCTGTGCATTCTTTCATCCAGCTCCCATTTGCCACTTGGCCCAGGAGTCCAATCCAACACTTTCCCAGGGTTACCCTGCAGCTTCAGTGGTGACATGTTACTGGGGGGGAGTAAGACATTTGGTTTGTATGTCTGTGTACATGTCTGTATACAGATCTCAGTGTTTTCCTTATTATTACTTATTTCATTAAAGCCGTGTGGTTTAATTTCCAATCCATGACTCTCTCTTTTATCTTCTTTGGCTTTCTTTGAAGGCAGAGGAGTTAATAGACAGCATCTGCTGTCTGCCAACAGCATCCCATTGTTTAATATCTAGCCCAGTATTCATTATAACAGAACCACTCAGAAAGGGAAGAAGATGACTCCAGGCACTCCAGAACTTTATACATTGGTCACAAGTGGTCAGTTACTAAAAATTACTAATAATTCCAGGAATACATCTTTGCAACTGAGATAAACTGAATTTAGTGATAACAAATAACTCTTTAATGTATCCATAGAAATAAAACTAGGAGGTAGCATGGTGTTATGAAGCAATTAAATAGAATTCCACTTCCTAAAGAACGCTTGAGACTGTAAACATTAGAACCATAGGATCACTGGAGGGGTAAGCATAACACCATCAAAAGAGGTGGGAACTAAATTTCTGTGTAATTTGTGATTAAAAAACAGACTACAAAAAATTCCTAAACCCTTGAGAAATGTCAAAAGGCAACAGAAGCTACACTACACCATGTTTTCCTTACAAAGAGAAAATGATATGTTTTATTAGAAGGCAATAAAAAACCCTCTACATTTTCCCTTTAATGCGAACAGTTTTTTCTTAGATCTTGAATGCTGTCTATGGCTTTTTGTTATAAGTTTTAACATTAGGCAATCTCTTTGCTTAATAGAGTTCAACATAGTGCTTTTCTGTAAAATGCTACAATTCATGCAGTCATATTCACACTTCAATGCATGCACTAAAAAATCTACTTATATTTCTGGGCAAGTTGATTAATTACACTGGACAATAATGTAGACCAGTTAACATTTTAAAATGCCAAGTGGATTTGTTTAATTGCATTGCTATCTTTGCAGATCAGAAATACAATTTAGACCTTCCGAATGGTCATATTAACATTTAAAACAAACCTACATGTATCAAGCTATGTAGATTATTTGTTATAAAGTTCAAATTATTTTGAATCAAATCATGCAAGATTAGATAAGAACATGCAAAGGGCAGGAGGGATGAAGCACTGCAGATTCAGCTAACTGTTGATTACTAGAAACAGAAAGGTTTCAACCTGAATCTAAAAATCTTAAAAAACCATTATCTCATGTCCAAAATTTACATGAATACTGAAAACAAACAAACAAAAAAAGAGCCATTATATTACAGTTTGTAAGCTATGAAAAAATCTGAACACTTCACTATTAAGTAATATCAAAACTGAACTTGTTTATATTCTAAGAAATGTCTTCTGCAAAGTAGACCATGAGTATTAAGGTGCATTCTTAATCTCCATTAAATATATCAACATATACACCTTGAAACAATAACAAATATTACGGATTTTTCAGTGGTTTTAATTCACACCAAGTCTGCAAAACACATTAGCCAAAATGGTGAAAGCCATTTTCAAAATATACAGGGAAAGATAAATAGAGGCATTATTGAAATGCTGAAGTGCAAATCTAAATCAAAAAGGAGAAGAAAACTGGATATAAATATAGTAATACTAATATTCACCCATGAGCCTGCTTGTACCCAGCAAAGCACACACCCTCTCAGTAGTCATTTTCTATAATCTTTTGTTTTTCCTTTTTCTTTATAATAAAATTTTAGGAAAATACTTATCTTAAGAATGTATTATGTGTGACTATATTATAAAAACGTGAGTGTATGTAGTGCATGTATATTACATATGAACACAGAATATGTCCATCTTGTGAAAAAATCAGGTTATTCTCTGTACCATTTAAGACTTGCAATTATTTACTTTTTTTGGCATGTACAGTGGTAGCTCCCAAAGGCTTTACAATTTATACTAGGTATTTTACACAATAAGAGAAAATGTCCTTACCCTGAAGATGTCATTATGCAAATAAGAAAGGAAAAATAGAGAAGTGAAAACAGAGAGAGGTGTAAAATTATTTGCCTGCTCACACAGCTGCAAGTTAAAAACTTATTACACCATATACCCACATGCCCATTCATAAATCTGTTCTGGGGATTACCTGTTCCAACACCTGTTATTAGCAAATTTTTCTTAAAAGCTGCAAAATCATTCGTCTAGGTTTTGTTCCTATTTCTGGATCTTGTCTTTCCACCCCAGCACCTTTGTTCTCAATAGCATATTCAAAGCCAATGAAGATCATAGTGACTTTGCCTGTGCCAACAATTGCCCATGGGATTTTGTTAAAACAAGATCCTTTCTTCCATTTTACTCCATTCTGCTTAATTTCTTCTAATGCAATATAATCTGAAGATTGTAAAATGATTGCTATAAAAGTTTATGGAAATTGCAATATGACTCATTTCAGTAATAGAAGACAGTCCTGTTGGGAAAAGAATTTTTAGATAATTCCTGAACCATAAGACTTAAAATGGGACATGTAAAATTTTATCATTAAAATTAATGAAAAATCTTTGCACACTTGCTATTTCCCAAGTATGGAAAATCCATTTAATCAAAACAAATAAAAAAGCCAAACCAACCAACCAACCAAAAAAACCCAAACCAAACAAATAAATAAACAAAAAAAACCAACCCAAAAACCCAAACAAAACACACACAAAAAACCCCAAACCAACAAACCAAACCAAAACATTTGCAGTAAGCATGTATCTGAAAAACTCTATAGAATTTGAATATTGATTTGCAAAGTGAGCTGTCACATGACCCTAGTAATAAATGAAGCAAATTACATTTTTTATCTTGGGCTCTGGGAAACAAAATCTCAGAAGACGAAGACTCTGTGAAATTACTTTGGCCTCCAATTTCTAATTAGCATGAACATACTAATTTTAAACTTAAACCCATAAACGTAGTAACAGAAGACCAAAATAGATTCTAACTTGAGGACTGCAATACTAATCTTGAGCAACCAACAACACACTGTGCTAGTGTTACTAGTAACATAAAACACTGTATCACCCACACTCTGTTGGACTTTTTTTGGTGTGCAAAGAAAACATTTATAAAAATGGGGTAAAAGTTCCTGAAATAAAGTTTCTTACAATATGGAAGTTAGGCTAGCTGTGCAATCTGTAAAGTAGCTCAGAAGTGAGGATTTTTTTTTCTGGATTCTATATAATTTCTTAGCTTCAGAATCTCACTGTCTCTGTAGGAGCTCTTAAACGTCCTGTATCTCACACATTATGATCAGGTATCCTGGACTGTATGTCCTTATCTAAATTCTTAACACACAAGCACATTTCTGTTCTTGTTTAAAATAGAAAAAAGGTTGTGCTTGTTTATTTATGAAAAGCTGTGTATAGAGGAAGTAATTATATTTACAAAGAAGTGGTCCTGCTGCTAGAATGAGTAGCCATTTGATATGCTGCACCAGCAATATGTTTTCTACTAGAAATATGTTTTTTGCAGTTAAATATGTTCTCTGTTCTATGACTTCTGTATCTGGGTATCAGAAGAAGAAATTTAGAATGAATAGAGTATACATGACATGTTTTTTCACTTCTAAATAATTTTTTTAAAGATCTAGAAATTCATTAAAAAGTGACACGATATCAGAAACAGAAATCTCTGGAAAAAAAAGGAAATAAAAAAAAGCAGAAATATTTCCAGGAAAACATCATTGTGGATTACTGCAGATAAAATGAGAACATTTTATTAAATGACCATACCTCAACTTATTTTAAGCTTTCCAATTAAAGTTGGTTTTGAAATAATTCCTAGGTTTAACCACTAGGGTATTATGAACACAATATTCTTTGAAATTTATAATCTAATCTGTTTCATGAGGGTTCCATTTATAATTCAAGCAAACCCAGCACACACAGCATATTAAAGGACAAGCTTGGTCCGCAAGAAATTTGGAGTAGATACTAATTCTGCATTTTCTACACAGTGTATATTAATGATTCCAACAACTTAACGTAGCAAAGACCTTAGTGCAATTATATTATTAAACACTTAAACAATTATTAAACAATATTTTCTAATGAGATACCCAGTAAATACTAATATAACACTCCAACTGGTATGCTAGATGAGGTCATAAATACCATTATAGCTGAGTAGTTATCCATTAAAGCCAAGTAAATTATACTGGTCATTGTGTTGGCCATATTTCATTGCACATATGTTCAATCTACACACTACCACATTCTACAAAAAAAAAGGTTTAGCTCAATATTTTCTACGAAAAATATTTTAAATATTTTAATAGTAATTTTAATATTTTAACATTAATATTAATATTTTAATAATAAATATTTACTGCATTACATGTATTGCATGTAATTACATGTATTACTGTATTTTCATGTATTAATACTTCCCCATATCAATGTAAATGTTTTACAGAGTAAGACTACATTCTTACTCTTTTTGTGGCAGCATCATGTTTATGACCTAAATCCATGATGTAATACACAAGAACCCAGCTTTTTTTCCTCCTTACTAAGCATCTTACTGTCCTATTCTGTAGTGAAAACTTGTTATTCCTCTGTAAGTGCTATACTTCTCAACACTATGCTACCTGTACTATCATAACAGTTCTGAATATTCAGTTCTTTGTAATTAATATCTCCCTTCTTTGGTGAAGCTTGTCACTATTGTGCCTTCAGGTATGTTTAGCCCATTTCTTCTTTTTCTACTCTGAAGATGTTAAGCTGAAAACACACTTGCAAAAGAGTAAGTTTTTAAAAGTACCTTTTAGGAATCTTCCCCTCTACCTTCCTTTAATTGTGGTATCTTATTTTCTCATATAGTCAGTTCTTCAAACTGAGACACAAAGAAATGGAGTAAATACTAATTCTTCAGTTTAATCCATTATTTCTCATTTGACAAAATATCAGATGCTTTACGGATGACCAGATCACATCTGCTAAATTTAGCTTGGTCAGAATCAGAAGAAACAGTAGAAGATAAGAATCTGACATAGTGTGTCTGGCATATTCAATTTGTCCTATTTAATTCCATACCCTTTAAGATTTTACTTTGAGTTATATGTTCAACCCAGTCCAGTAAGATCTAAATGGTGAAGAAATGTGATATAAAACTCATTAGTGCTCTGTCCTACGTTAATATGAATGCATCTTTCATCTTACATTTAACACTGGGTTAAAAAACATGTTCAAGCACTAATCTACCTTTCCAATGAGAAAAAGGAAAAAAAAAAATCCATTTTAGTTCATCCAACCTTTTAAAACAGTTGATTGTATGAGTTTTGTTGCCCTTTGATGCCTTTTCCCTTTTAACATCATTTTAATGTTGTAAAATTGACCAAAGGAAGCACTAAGTATGTCACTTCATTGATTGAATTAATTACTGCAGATAATATAGTTCAGTTTCTTTCTTCTACTGTCATTATTTCAATAGTAATATATGCCAAAAATGCATGTGATTTATTTTCTTATTTTTACTTCATTAGGCAAAGACAACATATTGAATATTCAGAAGTTAACCTTTTATATAATACTTAAAGGCTTTGTCCGACAATGAAAATAGAACACACCTAATCATGGTATTCTTGCCAAGCTATAAAATTTTTTGCTCAACTTGACGAAAACACTTGTCAATTCAAGGAGAGCTCATTCTTTCCAGCAAGAAAAATTTTACAATCACAAACAAATTCAAGAGTAATTCTGCAGCTCTATGTGGATATTTTTAAAATACAGACAGAAAAATCCAAATAGAGAGAATCTTAATTTCAGTAGTCTCCATCTTAAATAGTGAAAAGTTAAATCTACTTCATATGCTCTAAGTACGTAGGTCACCTCAGAACCTCCTTTTCTCCAGGCTGAACAACCCTACTTCTTTGATAAACTCCAGAATCAACTTATTTAGGATTGTTAGAGATTGAATTTATCTTTATATCCAAAGTTCAAACTAATTTAGAACCATAGTTATTTAACACTCCCTAGGGAAGTGGGAAATTTCATACATTCACAACTATCCACTTCATAAAGGCCTTCTAAAATTAAGAGATCTAATGTACAAAAGTCTAAAAGTCATGGGCCATTTTATATACATAGAAATAATGTAATGCTAACGAAGATGTGGCAAAGCTCAATATAAAATTTTACAGGAACAGAAAGAGATTATTTTGAATCGAATACAGTTTTAGCCATTCACACCCCTACTTTCATACATACCAGAAACCACCAAAACTGATGAGTCCAAGTAGTCTGGCCAGTGGTTAAGCTTCAAGATGCAAGCACTCAAGTGGTCCAGCCAGTAACAAAACACCAAGACATATATCCAGTTGTCTAGACAGGACTAAAAATTATTCTGTGACAACCGCTATTCAGTCCTGCTAATGGCGGTACTATTAAAATCCATCCATTCTTGAAACTTTTTCCATATGGTGCTCTCACAAGCAGACAATCCCCTTCTTTATCTACTCACATATATCTATCATTTCTATTATAAATCTCTACACAAAACACGGACACCTGACATTTTAGAATTATAGTATGCTTAACAGGTTCTTAGATACTATGTTGTGATATTCACATTATTCTCACAGCTGATGAAAATATTGCTTGAGAATGTGGATAATCCCAGAATTTCTGTTCATCTCATTGCCTAAACTGTTATTTCTGAATCACTGTAAATTAAAAAAAAAAATAATAAATAAATTGCTTTATGGTGGCTTTAGAATAGCTGTAATTATAAGAATCTCATTCTTATGATATGCAGTTCTAAGCATTGCAATCAAAGGAATAAATCCAATTCGAATGTGAATTAGATTTGTAGTGGGGTCATAAAAATACATAATCAAGATAGGCTATCAGTCCCAGTCAGATTATAAAGACTGAAGTAAAAATTAAGAGAACCTCTGTTATCATTCAAGATAGAAAGACAATTGGGCTGTTACTACAGAGAATTGGTGAAAAAAAGTGACTGCACTGATGCCAAAACAAACCAAACTTACTTTATGAGACTGCATTTCAATGAAGCTAACCATGGTCTGTATATTTTCCAAACCCTTGGATGTATCCTGCTACATGTATAATTTTTAAGGTCATAAAAAAGGAGAGGAAAAAATAATCTCTCAACAGAAATATCAACATGAACTTTACTTCTCTAGGCTATTGCTGATTACATGACATCACTGATACAACCACTAGCACTGATGTAGCCTATCTTTCAAAGAACAGGTATAAAATATGTACGTAATTTCTACTGCAATTTATGAAGTCAGCAGAGGGATCTGTGCAGCCATAGTGGTTATATCACCAAAAATAGTAGCCTCACTGTGCTAGTCATTCACAATAACATGCCCTCAAATTCTATTCTGATCCATATACGTGTCACAAAAAATGCAGTCTTGAAAAGCTGCCCTAGCATTTATTCTCCATGACATTCTACTGAAACAGAAAGTAGTAAATCTCTTGCTTAAATACATGTTCCTGTATGTATGATGAAACACGAACAAGTCAGGTAGGTAACACAGAAAATGTCAAAGCAGAATAATGAGCACGGCCATTAAATACTGTATTTTTGGAATGGAGCTTGACTGTGACTCATTTTGTGTTCTGCACTGAACAACAGAAGTGCAGGTATTATGATATACAAAATTGCTCTGAATAGCTCTTCTGTTTTAAGGGAATCCATTAACACTGACTGTAAGAGGGTTTATAATAAGCAATTTCTTTTAAAAAACTAATTTCAAAACATCTATGAGACTCTTTTTAAGCTTTGATTGTACTACTGTTGATAACCTTCTCTCTTAACTAACTATATGGGTAATTTCCTTTACCATTTTCATTCTTTTGTAATTTAATTCAAAGCATAGTCACAAGAGATTCTAGAAATACAGCACATGCCGAATAGTACAACCATAGGTTGAAAGGCTGAACATGCTATGTCACCTACTTCTTTTTTTACCTGTTACTTCCCACTGCTTATAATTCTCACCATTGAACCACTCCCTCTAAATACTAGTTGATTTTGTTTGTTTGTTTCCTCAGAGATCTGACAAAAATATATTTCCATTACTTGCTCTTCTCAAGTTTTCACATACCACTTCATCTTTGTTCTTCTAGTCTTTCTGTTTTCTAGGATGCTTATGTTATGGATGAGAAGTCTCACAAACCTTAAATAACCCACCTTTAACCTCCCTGAAAATGAACACTTCCATAGCTTTGTTTAGAACATTCTTAGTACTTGTACCTGGTTTAAAAAAACAAACAAAACAACCAAACAACAACAACAAAAAAACCCCAAATGAACAAAAAAACCAAAAAAGCTTTGTTCTTTCTTTATTGAACAGAAAGAAGAATCCTGCTCTATGAGCAGTAATGGTGGGAGGCAGTAGGCAGTGTCATTAAGCAAAGAAGAAGGTATAAAGCTTATATAATTCACCAGTTATCCACAGTTTCTGTTTGGACAAAGCAAACTAGAATATGGCTATGAAAGGGCACACCCCTGCCTTTTTCTGCATTGCTGTCCTAGTTCAAAATTAATGAACAGATTTGTATGCTCTCTCTTCTTCTTTCTCCCAAGGCAATTATCTGGATCTTTTTTAAGTTAGAAAAAGTTAAGCAATAGAACTTAATGGAAGTGAAAAGAAGGGGTGCTCTAGGAAGCCTAAGTAATATCCTACTCAAAGAAACTAAAAATGAAAATTTGATTGTCTGTATGTCTAATAAGAGTAGAGCAGAAGCAGCATTCTGGGAATCAACTTCATCAAACTGTTTTTGGAGGCAAAACCTGGTTCCCATGCACTTGAGCTGTAATGAGATGATCACAATTCTGTGAGTAACAGAGTTCTTGACTTAATGAAATCTAATTTTGTAGAAGAGATGTGAATTTGACAGCAAGCTTCACTGAGAACCTATAATTTTTTGAAAGGACTTTACTGATAGAATATTTCAAAATGAACTTAAAAAATTGAAAAGCTGTCAAAACCCACCATGCTTAAAAATATTTTTTATAATATCAAATGTTTTAAAAAGATTTTTTAAACTGTACTGAAATAGCTTCTTTTTGTGTTCAGAGAAAGTCAAGTTTTAAGATGATCAGTGGAAGAAAAAATTGTTATGTATTGCTGTTCATCAGAAGTTTCCTTCCTGAGTTTCTAAAATGCTATTTTGAGTTACAGAAACATAACTATAATTAGAGTATTCATTTTCTGTTGGACATTCCTAAACCATGTCCAAAATTAAAAGGACCTTCATGTTGCAAACACCAAAGTGCTTCAGATTTTTAGAAGAGATCTTGATTTAGCTCAGGGTTCTACCAGTATCATACAGAAAACTGTAATAAAGCCTATATCATATTTATTCATGTTGTGTGTTTCAACAGTAGAAATGTCTCTCCATTCAGGGGATTTGTTTTTTCTTCTGCCCTCATCTCTTAATAACTAAGATACTAAACTATAAGTTAGGCTGAACTGGGTGTTAGAGCAGATGAAAATTTTCCCTATAGCTTTGTTTCACTGCACAACAGCAGCCAAAGTTCTTGTATTCTAACAGAGCATGTTGTTTTATAGTAAAACCACTTAAGTTACAAAGAGGGAGAAAATGGTTTTTTTCAGCTTTTTCACATTTTTTATAACACTGAGGAAGTCATCAATCACTGCTGAGAATACTGAATTTAGATGATGTATGTCATGATGTATGTGATAGTATATAAATTAAAACAATGCAGATAGTAAGACCTCTAGATACTAATTTTTAATACACAGTTCCATCTTTAAACTGTTCAAGATATGAAGAGTACATTGCAGTGTGAAGATGCATTCTTCTTCAGAATTCCCAGAGGTCTAAGGAAAAAAAAAATCTGAATGAGGACAGTTTGAGAGAATATATAAGCACGGAAATACACAGTGGAGAAATTAGAAGTTATTTTCTCCTTTAACACTGCTCAAAACCAGAGTATTTTGTTAAGTGAAGTATACTACTTGGGAGCTGATGAGAAAATTGTGCTCTCACTATGAAGGAAAACCCTCACCATACTTATAAAAAAAAGTTTCATATTTACTTGAACACTTGTGCAGAAGTATATGATACTTGCAGTCTTAAGACTTTTTCTACACCTTGGGTTTTTTTTCACTTCCTTGCAATTTTCACTCATGTGGAATTATACTCAAGAAGTATATAAGGTTTTAGTGTTGCTGAATGAAGTCTGTTTTTTAAAAGCTTAGTAAGTCACTTTGTAAGTCAGTAAGTCAATACTTTTTTATTGATGAAAAATATCTTTTTTTCCTGAGAAAATACGTTGTCATTCCAAAATAGGCAGCAAAGTAGCCTTTAGATTTATGAAAACATTAAATTCAGAAATTCAGTTAAATTTCAGATTAGAAAAAATCCAACTAAAATACAACATTACCAGACACAAACAAAAAAAGTACTTTTTAAAAATAAGATTGCCTTCAGTAAAACAGTGTTACAGTCTCAACTCCTCTTGTGTATGAGGTAGACATGGCCCATATGACAATACAGATAATTTATATAATGTTTCAGCACTGACAGTCAACACGTGATTTTTCGTTGTTCTCACTTGTTAATTTTAGTGCTGTGACTTAATGACTCACATTACATTCAAAAACTGGTTTTGTTTTGCATTTTTAATATCTGAAATAAGTTATTTGCCAAAGGCAGATAGGAAAGCCCCTTAAATTGAAACTGTTCAAAGGCTTTTTTAGACAAAGCCTATTTCTCTCATTTAAAGTGATATGGTTCTTGAGGCAACAGGAAACAATAGCATTAGCCATGTCCCATTGTTATGTATCAATTTAGGCACTTGAGGTTTACTAAAATATGCTTGCACTGAAAATTAATTACCTGTGAGGTGTCACTTTAATTGAGTGAACAAATACAAAATGTTAATAAGAAAGCCTCATTCCTATTCACCTGATCCTTCTTATCTTCCAAATAATCTCTAGACTTTCTGTGACTTAAAGGCTATTCTGAAAACGAAGTAACTACAGAGAAGAACTTTCAAGATTTATGATCAGACTTTTTTGGCATATGTTATTATATGTAAAGGGGAAAAAACATAAACTGCTCTTCAGATGTAATCTATCAAAAAGTCAAAATCTACTCTTTAACACACTTTTAAAGAAAACAAATCAATAAGATAGGATTATCCAGAAAAGGAACTGAATTCTAACTCAAGACAGTGGAAAGTAATTCAGTCCTTCTTTTGAAAACTAATATTGACGATGTCAAACAAACTCTTACGCAGAAGATATTTCATTGGGACAGCCTTTTAGAAGTATAATTTAGTGTAATTTAGTTTGTGCATCGTGCACCTTATCTTTCTTTACTCAACTCTTTAATCCTACCTACACACACACCTCTATCCATTTTAGTATGGTTCTGAATTCCATTTCTTTTTTTAATCAACTGATCTCTTGCTAATATTCCTACACTGCATAAAATTGATAATATTATATTCAATTTCTTATTCACACATTGCCTTCCCCTTTTTCCACCATTTTTTTTCACTTACTCTTCAAATTCTGCTAGGATTAGAGCTCCCCTATTTGAATTCCCATTTGAAATCCTATTCTTCCACCTCTAATCTGTTTGCACACTCCCTTCTAGGGCACATAGGTGGTCTCATTATACCAAATAATTTAAGGTGAAATTAGGTCACTTTGCACAGGGAATGGAAGAGAAAGCAATAAATTACCTCTCCTCTTTTATATCACAGTTGTTCCTTTATATATTAATATTGTCAGATATAGAAAGGCATAGTAAGATTCAGCAAAAACTCAAAAACTTCTGTAGTATATTGGTCATATCCTATGCAACACATTTTATTTCCCTGTATTTCCATGTGACTAAGTCGCCTTATAATAGTTATTAACATGCTATTTTTAACAGTTCTTTCTATTTTTGTCTCACATTGCTCAGAGCTCCACTCCACTCTCAGCATGAAATTGCTCTGCTTATGGAGAGTAAGGCAGATTTGTAACAACTAATATCCCTCCAAGATAGCTTGAGGTAGACTGCAGCAATAGCCACATCTCTTGTAATCCCCTTCTGAGAACACTTCAAGGGTCTGATGCATTTAAAAAATATATCCTCAAAATCACTTTATAACACCTCAAAATGGAAAGGCTACATGTGTTTCTATAGCATGATGCTGAAAGCGCAGCTGCGTGTTGATTTGTGTTGGAGGATGGCAGTAGGCAGAGAGAGATCTGGTACAGTACTGCCCTTTAAAGGGGGGAGGAACTTGTTATTTTTTTCTGTATATTTGTATGTATTTCATAATTTTTCCTTTTTATCATTCCTATTTCATGAAAGTTGTGTAGCTTACTTTGCAAACCTAAGTCTCTCTCCCTTATTCTTTCTTCTTTCCTTATGAGGCAGAGGAGGGAGATTAATAGAGAGCATCTGTCACCTGGTTAATTGCCAGCAGTTAAACCGTGGCAAGGGAATGCCACAGAAGGGATCTGCTTTGAAACTGAGACATAGCTCTTATAATAAGAGAATACAGTATCATTCTTTTGACAGTGTTGACAGATCTTCTCTCATATCTTTTCTCAGAAGAACTCCTTTGAACTAGTAGATTGAAATGTCAACATTAAAAACCACTGGATAAATATTTAAGAGTTTTACCACCTTGACCAGAAATATAGATTCTGGGCTCTGTAATCTTTGTTTGTGCCTTTTTTTTTTTTTTTTTTTTTTTTTTTTTTTTTTTTTTTTTTAATAGATCATATGATGAAGCAGTGTGGAGCTATACATACCCAGTCAAACTAGTGTATGCTTGGTGACCAGAAACCATGCTTCGTATTTCAGATAAATTTTCATCAAAACATTCAGATACATATTACTACCATATTTTTCCTAGAAACCTTCCTTTCCATTTTATTATCTCCTGTAGCTTTCAAGACAGTGCACATCCCTTTTAATCTTTGTGATTACAGCCATGTAATAGCCAAAGGCCTTATCTGTTGATGCACGAAGCGCTGGCTATTAAACCCATTCATGCCTTCTATCTCAACACAGAAGTTCAGAACGATTTGAAAGCCCTGCAGTCAACCTGTTATTGACTTGATAATTAGAAGACTGTGGTTCATTTGGCTATTTAGACCCTACTAAGAGTTTATCACAATAAGAAAAATAACAAAATAAAAGGTGGACTGTCCTCACTCCTCTGCACTATTCTTTAAGTATCTTTCCAGAAAGAACCAAACTTAAACAAACAAACAAAAAAGAGTCTTTAAAATCCTAGAAACAACCCTTCATTTAGAAATAAAAGATGCAATGCTTTTCATTTGGAACAATTAAAAGACACTTTCGTGCAATAACTGATTTTCCTCAATGAAGAGTCTATTCAAGACTGGCACAGACTGAAAAAGTTTTTAGACAAGGAATTTTTGGCCACAGAGTCCACATACCTTGGAAAACATGCTGTTTCCAGAAAAGAATAGAAAAAAAGAAGGAAATCCCTGTAGATAATAAAGTTCCAGATCAGTGTAGAACCATAGGTGCAAAAGTCTGTAAGTGCTGGACTTCATCTGCACATAGTTCCAGTGTGCTACCATAAAGCACAACTAGAATCTGTCCCAGCTGAATATTTGTGTATACAAGTAGATCTCTCTCTCTCTTTTTTTTTTTTTAGTGAAACTCAAAACCAGAAAAACTAGCTTAAGTTATAAACCAATGTGGGATGTTATTCTTGTCACTGATTTTGTTTTCTACCTAAATTATGTAATTGCTAGTTAAAAACTGGTATTCTTTCAGAGTATATGTGCAGAATATTTTGAGATAAAACAGAGCAAATGGTAACTTGATGATCACTCATACTTACTTCACCTGTACTAAAGAAACACAGGCACCAAACTGTAGTTTATCCTGTTCAGCTCATTAAGTTAATTCAGGCTGGTAAAAAAAGAGCAAAGCTTCAAAAGTCATATTCTTACTCAGTTTTCTGCAGAAATAAACACATGTGCTATATTTTACACATATATACATCTTCCACACAAATGTATAGCCATCGATTTTTGATAGGATTTAGATAAAGTAGTAATTATCCAAAGTTAAGTATCTAAGTATTTCAGAATTAGTAATGCCACATTTTCAATTACTTCTGCAACCCATACACTTAATTTTTCAGATAACAGTTTGTGAAATGGACAAAGTAACTGTGATAAAAGTGTACCATAAGGTTTAAATGTGTGTCTACAGGTGAGGTAAACAGGAATAATACTACCAATATTGTCTGCTTACATCTTGGATTTTTGGCTTATACCTTCTAGTTCACATAATATTTTTCGGTATAGAATATATTCTTCCAGATACTCTTTCAAACTGTTTTTCTCATCTAACACTAATAAACTCAGAGATCTATTTACTGACCATATGACCAGGCTTTGAACTGTGAGATCATTTACAGCTTCCTGGTTAAGATACGTGAGTGATAGATCATACAAATGTACTGAACAGGATAAAAAAATCCTATCTTCATTTTCATCACAATTATCTCTGCCAATAGTTATAGTAGTCTCAGCACAGGGCAATTTTAACGCTGGAGTGGAACTGTAAGTATTGGAATATATGTGTTGTGTGTTCATAAACTCTGAATAGTTCCAGCTATCTCAACATTTTCATATAGAAAAGACACTCCAATCCCTTAATCAGCTTGGTGGCCCTTCACTCTCTCCACCAGTATCATTTCTTTCTTGTACTGGGGAGCCCAGAGCTGAACCCAGCACTACAAAAGGGGCCTCACCAGGGCTGAGTAGTGGTGAAGAATTACCTTCCTTGACCTAGTTGAAACACTCTTTCTAATGCAGTGTCTCTGTATTTCTCCTGGATCACATGATCTACTTCCACCTTTTAAAAACTGACAGAAGGTTTTTTTCCATTTGTGTGAAGAAGGCCTCATACACTACCTCCTAATCAGGTGGTCTTAACACTTTACACATGTTGGTCAGTCCTTTAATACTGACCCACCAGTTCTCTGATGGCTCATTGTCTATCTCCAGGTAGAGTTCCAGGAATTCCACCTGATCTTTGATATAAAAACCAGACAAAGGCATTTCACTTATTCAGAAAAACAGCATAGAAATACATTTATGTGACACAAATACCTTTGCACTGTTCTTCAAAAAAAAATTTATAAATTCACTCACTTAAGTTCCAATAGATAAAAAGTTTATGGCACATCCTATAAATGGATATTTTTGCCTTTGACCTTGAATAATTTCATCATTAATCATTCCTGAAGTGAAATATCAAACAAACAAAAACATTCACTAAATAACAAAGAATAAATACATATGACAAGTCAAAATTCCATTATTCTAGCTAACAATTAATATTATCTTAAAAAACAATCTCAGTCTCTTCAAAACTGCTGTGCAAACAGGCATACATTGAGAGCCTTTATAATGTCTGTAGCAAATAGAACAACTTCTCTTTCTGCACCACAGAATCCTGTTCAAAACTAGTTTTCCTGCTCTGCTGGTTTTGACAGGAGGACAATGAAACAGATTTGTAAGACAATATAGAAAATCGGGGAACTGCAGAGTTACTTCAGTATCTTCAATTACAATACAGAGTTACAAAAGCAAGGTCTGTGGATGGTTTTCGTCTCAGAGCTCAGCTATCAGCTGAAAAAATCTGTGTAACAGAAATAATCAATTGGATAATTACAAGTACATTCAACATCACTGCATAAGATAGTAATATATCTTATGTGTATTTCATATGAAAATATACTTAATTTTACTGTTATTCTTAGCAAATCTCCACAAGTAGACAAGATTCAAATTTGAAATTTAAGGACAGATCTAAAGCATAAAAATTCACTGGAATGGATTTAATATATGGGAACTTGTGAGCAGACCAGGCAATGAAAGAAGTTTGCTGTGTATTTCTTAGGTGAAACAGCTAAAGTCTCTTCAATTGATCTGCTTCAACAGCCCAACATCTTATTGTGCCTGCTCATAACAGTATTATCATGAGATTTTGTTGCCTCAAGTGGGACTGTGGACATCCCAAGAGATGATACATATTTCATGACTGCTGAAAGTAGATAGCTGCAAATCTCTTTCTATGCAGTAATGTCATTCCAAAATTCTGGCTGGCTATATCAGATCCATGTCAGAGTGAACCTACTGAGCATTTGAAAGCTCCATTTTTTCTGGCTACTCCCTTGCCATGAAATCAGGAATAGTTAGGCAGAACATAGCAGTGGAAGTTTAAAATTGAAATAGTTAAACAGAAATCAGAAAAATAGTAAAGTTTAAGAGAGGCATACTATAGCATCCCAAAAAGAATGATTGCCTCAGAACAGCCACCCTGACAAAATGGACATTGCAGTCTGGTGGAGTCCTCATTCTATAAGCCACCTGGACTCTGTTCTCACAAGGAAAGACCCTCATTTGGGTGGTCATCCTGATAAACTGAGCCCTGGTCTTGCAAGAACAGCCATTACTAAGATCTGGATGCAAGGGTGGTTATAGCTTTTTTATCTCCCCTTTTCTTTCTCTCTCTGTTTCTAACCTTATTTTGGCACATAAGGGTAGCATAATTTCTAAGGTGGTTAAGTTTTACCATCTGGTGCTTTGATAAATTTTGTTAATTGTAACCTGTTGTTCTGACAACTTCCTTAAATTTTGCTAAATTCTGCCATCCATAATCCATTGCTTTGAAAGTACCATCATTTCTAATTCTGCTAGGTGTAATCTGACATGCTTTATAATCTTACTCACTTTTAAGTAAAGCTGTGTTTTGTACAAACTTTGGTAATAATCTTCCTCTTAGAGTAGCATGCAGAGAATTCCTGAACTTAATCTCACTGAATGGGTTGTTAAAAGAGATGAATTAATAGAGGAGGACTGGGCCCAGCCACACCTAGGGTACTATCTGAAGGGGGCTGCCTGATGTCTCTGGGGAGCTGTGCTCCCTTTATAGGATGTGACAGTGGCACACCCACCTTTGAGGTCCTGGCACACACAAAGCAACAAAACTACAGCTATCTCAAAATGAGTGAAGACCCTCAGTGAGGCTCTGTACTAAATATACAGAGTCCGTATCTTCCTATATTTCTGAGAGATATTAATAGATCTAGAGAACTCGTGTGGAGCACTACAGTTCTCCAAGGTTAACATGCAATTTAAACATTAACCTCAAGGTCTTAGCACTTTTGAAAATAGCTGCTGCTAAATACTTATCAATAGATCTGAATGTTGTCAAGAATCTTCACAATTAAATAAACCTCTGTGTCATAATAGAATGGCATATCATATACTACATCAGCTGGAAAAAAAATCCCAAAAACCAAACAACAAAAAGCAACAAAACCACCAAAACGAGGCAAACACTCCTCCTTCTTTGCCCTTTCTTCTTTAGTCCTGTCCTAAAGCAATGGTTGTATTATATTCATGAATATGCTGAATGATCCTGCTACCACTTCCCAAGAACACTCCAAGTAAATCTTTAAAATGTTAAGATGCATCAGACGAAACCTCTACATGGTGTTGTCAGTATGGCAACCACAAGCACCTAAAACACAAATCTTGACAGAAAAGAGGCTTTGCTTCTGTAGATGAACACAGGCAAAGAGCAAGGGACTGATATTATAATTCTCCACTTGTTCAGGGACATAACTATGAAGGTCCCTGTCGTGATCCGAGTTATTATTTTAATATTTTGTTTATGAGGAAATCTTAGCCTCGGCTTCAGAGACGACGCATAGAAATTGCAAGCTAACACGTTTTGAAACTTAAACAAGTTACAAGGATTTATTTTTAGAGAAGGGTAAACAGGATATTACCAAAATAAAAAGGGTAAAGAGACGGGGGAGGAGGGGGTAGGAGTCGGTTTACCGCACCTCGTTAGAGTTGAAAAGTGCTTCGCTGCTTTTCGCCGCTTTTGAGGGGGTAGGAGTCGGTTTACCGCACCTCGTTAGAGTTGAAAAGTGCTTCGCTGCTTTTCGCCGCTTTTGCCCTCGGGGCTGCTTGTTCGCCGTTCTGGGCGGGCTGGCTTTCAGGAGCGGCCTTCAACGTGTTTCCTCGTGGAAACTCGAGGCTGGTTCACGCGTGGTTCCTCGAAGCTGCAGGCAGGCTGCTTTCCGGTTCTTTCAGGGGTATTTTTATAATGAAAAAGGGGAGAGGGCCCCCCTTTTTTCTCCCTTGTGCGAGTTATTGATAAACCGATTTTTTTTCGGAGCGGAGCATTCTCCCGGAGACAAGTTATCGGGTCTGTTTAGATATGCTAATTTCCCAAAATGCCAGGCGCCAGGGGACTTGTTTTCCTGTTTACAGCCTTTAGATATGTAAATATGTGTGATATGTGAGCTTTAAGAAAAAACTAAATGATCCTTGCTCAAGAATCAGGTATTTTTTAAAGTGTTTACATCAGTCCCCTTGAAGTTCTTTAATATTTCCTATTCTCCATCAGTTATTTCCTCTTCCCTTCTCTCTTCTCAAGAGTGATATGAAGAAGTTGCTTTTTCTGTTATGTTTTCTTTCTAGGGCTTTATCTTAGTTTCCATATTAACTGATAGACTAGATTTTGTGAAATTTTATATAAAAAGGTATTACATCTATTCAAAAAATAACTCTTTTTTTTGTTTTGCAAGAACTTATGTCACTCAAGGGGTCATTTCTTTTTCCCCTACCCTGCCCCTTCTATCCATAACAAAAAAAGTGAGATAAGTTATCTGACTCACCTTTCAGGGGAGACTAGTTGATCTTTAAGGTCCCTTCTAACCCTAAGCATTCTATGATATGATGGTATGATTTTCTTTCTCCTTGTATATTAAATCAGTTGGTCTTTTTTTCTTCCTAAGCTGAGTCTATCTCTTTATTACATGTTACTGTAAATGAGGAACAAAATCTTCTCTGTCCTTGCCTGAATCAATGAGAATTTGGGCAGATTTTCTCCTTTCTGTCCCACAGGTAAGCGAGCGAAGGCCTGATTGATGCCAGCTGTGTCTCCCATGAGAGGCAGTCCTTCACTAACTTCTTCAGTGTGGGTCCTGGTCCTTCTCACAGGCTGTAGTTTCTCACAAACTGTTCCAGAGAGTACTCTTGGTAGTTCTTCAATGTTTGATATAAATTCGTTTGTTTAAGTTTAGCATCTGTGTGAAGTTGTTTTCATGTACATCCATCAAAGGAGGACAACCTGCTTCACCATGGCCTTCACCATGAGCTGCAAGGGAACCTCTGCTGTGCCACCTGGAGCACCTCCTGTTCCTCCTTCTTCACTGAGTTTGGTGTCTGCAGTGTTATTCCTCTCATATATTCTCATTCCTCTTTTTTGGCTGTTGTTGTGCTGCAGTTTTTTGCCCAGCTGAAATATGTTGTAACCGAGGTGCTAACACTATTGCTATTTGGCTCAGCCTTGGACAGTAGCAGGTCTATCTTGAAGGCACCTGTAACAGGCTCTATAGGACACTGCGGAAGCTTCTGGCATCTTCTTCTAGAAGCCACACCTGCAAAACCCTGCTGTCAAACCCTTGCTGACTAAGCCTGATACCACAGGAATTATTACTTTGAAAAATTTTGATCCAGAATGTCTTATTTTGCACCTGAAATATGTACTTACAAGATACCAACTATTATTTTATGATTGTACGAGCTCTAGTAACTTAGCATATACTTGAATACTCTATGATGGAACACTTTTATTTACATTTGGGCATTTATCCTTGTTTTCCGAACACAAAAACAATGTAAATGTTGAGAAGATAGCTCCACTCCTGCTTCATGTAATTTATGCATAAAAAATATCTGGAGAAATAATACTAATTTTTAAAGTGATAGCTTGACAAGGGTTAGCAATCTTAGTTCTTTGACACTGAAGATAAAAGCCTGAAATGTCTTTCCTTTTATTCCTTCAAATTTGGTTTGAAGAACTTCTATTAAATATCTTGGCTTAAGGGAAAATTGCCCCAAGCTATGCTGTGGTAACATATGTTGTCCAAAACCTATTGCTGCTAGCTTATGCATAGTATAGAATCAACTTTGTTTAATTCTAGTGCAATATTAATGACAAGGGCTACAGCTGAGGAAATACTGAAGTTGAATGGCCTCTAGAAGGATTCAGATCCTCTACAGCATTCAACTGCAAGTATTCCTTGCTTTAGAAAACTGACATCCTATAGAGGCCTGGCTAAAATATTATTTTTATTGATCTGTGTATTAAAAGCATGCTTCTTCTGTTGGCCATTTCTTTCTGTAGACAAGGCACGTATAAACTCTTCAATAAACTCTAATTTATTAAGGTATTATCCGTTATGCCAGCACTATGTTGATATTTCCTATGTATTCAGTGTTGTGAAGTCTCAAGGATTTTCTTTTAATCTTTTAGTTTTTGTTACACTGAAATATTTCTTTAAAATGGATTTAGCTAAATCATCACACAGCACTCTTACAGCATTCTACTGGAAAAAAACCTCATTGCTAATTCCTTAAACAAGTATATTCTTCTCTGGTTAAAAAAAAAAAAAAAAAGGATGGATAGCTAGGCCCAAAGAGTTGTCAACAGAATTAAATCCAGTTTATGGCTGGTCACAAGAGGTGTTCCCCAGGGCTCAGTTTTGAGCTCAGTTCTCTTTAATATCCTTATCAATGATTTGGATGAGAGGAACAAGTACAGCCTCATCAGTAAGTTTGCAGAAGACACCAAGCTGGGCAAAAGTTGATCTGCCTGAGGGTAACAAGGCTCTACAGAGGGATCTAGACAGGCTGGATTGATGACCCCAAGACCAACTGTATGAGATTCAGCAAGGCCAGGTGTCAGGTCCTGCACCTGGGTCACTGCAATCTCATGTAATGATACCGATTTGGGGATAAGTGACTGGAAAGTTGCCTAGAGCAAAAGGAGCTGGGGATGTTGGCAAACACCAGTTGAATATGAGCCACCAGTGCGCCTAAGTGGCCAAGAAGGCCAACAGCATCCTGGCTTGTATGAAAAATTGTGTGGCCAAGAGAACTATGGAAGGGACTGTACCCCTACACTCAGCACTGGTGAGGTATTTAAAAGAGATTTAGAAATGGCATATAGGGGCATAGTTTAGGGGTAGACTTGTCAGTGTCAAGCTTTTTGTTGGAGTTGATGATCTTCAAGGTTTTTTCCAGCCTAAATGATTCTATGATTACAAAAGCTCAACAAACTCTCCTTACTAATTAAGCTGAGTTTGTTTTGATGTACCTTAAATCAATCAGAAATATGTTTCAGCTGCATTCAAAGGAAGGATTAGGGATTTACAATGTTTAAATTCAATGGATTCAAAATCAACTAACCATGGTCTAGGTTTAAAAATAATAGCAGGGTTTTAAACATAGTAAGCACTAACACCACATTTTATAGGGTTGTTATTTATTTTGCATGATGAATTCACAATATTAAAAATCTGAAAGGGAATTACAGAAAATTTGCTTTGTTATACTCCTAAAAACAGCTAATGAGATACAACTCTTTACAGACACCCTCTTTCAAAGTTATCATGCTGATATCATCTGAAATAGCTGAAAATAACCCAGAACTTTGAACACAACTGAAATAAGTAGACTATTGTTTGCTACATATAAAAAAAACATAAATTCAGCATGCCAATATACCTGGGTATAGATAATTCAGAAACTGTGGTCAGGTATCTTAAAATTGTACTCTTCCCACTTAAGCCATTGCTCAAGGGAGAAGTCATAAAATAAATTTCAAAGCCTATTAGACTTTATTACCTTAAAGCTTATTAGTGAGTGTACTTTCAGAACATTCTTCCCCAGAAAATGCTCATGTCACCACCACTGAGGCTGCTGGGCAGACCCTGGAAAAATCCTAGGAAGGTATCCTGGAGTCAGCAGCAGACAGGAGCTGGATGCAGGAACACATGGATTTAGGAGGGTTCAGATAGGGATCAAAGACAGACAAAGAAATGGAATTCTCCCAGGATGCTGGCCCTGGAGGAAGAAATCCCTCAAATTTATAACAAGTATAATGCGTATGGGATGGAATACTCCATTTGGTCAATTTTGGTCACGTGTGTGCTCTACTCTTCCCTAATAGAGTGTTGCAGGTATGACTCCTTTACTCCCTTTCTCTTTCTGGATCATAAAATGTTTTTCAGGACCAAGCAGTGGCATTGGTTCTACATACCATTCTGTAGATATACCTAAAACATTGAGGGTTATCAGTCTTAGAAGTAGACACTGACTGAGAAACTTGCTGTAAATTTCAGGAAGTGCAGCTATTTACAAGACACTTACCTAGAAGTAAAAAGTATAATAATGAAAATTAGTTCTACGCTGTCCCAAACTAGTACATAGAGGATTTATAAGTATGTATCATAGCGAGAGATCAAGAAAGGAAATCATTGTCTTACTGTAAAGTAATAGTAAAAGCTTAACATTGCTTTCTTCTGAATTCAATTACTCTGAGAAGAAAAATACTGCAATTTGTACCTGCCTAAATTCTGTAATTACCTCTTAATTATAATTCTAAGGATACAGGCTTTGTTTACATTTTCATAATATAGTTATTATTAGTTCATGGCATTGATTCAAATAAAACACATACAATGAAAATGCTGTGGTAAGGGAATTAAAAACAGTTGGGAAAACTCACATTTTTTCCTGCAAAGTATGTGCATCTTCTTTAATTTGTGACACACTAAAGACAAAACACAATGCTTCTCAAGGGCTTTCTATATAGATTTCAATTATACAGTACTCAAATTTTAAATTACAATTAAAATTTGACAGAAGACTTTTGTGTGGCTGCCATTTTGATCCATCTGTCAGAAGGCGCAAAACCCCATGAGCCTTCTTAAAGAAACATTTTCTTGAGTTGTGAAGAAATACTTGAACATCAATAAGAAAGACAAGTCTGTCACTCCAGCTGAGAACAAAGCTCTTCAAGTTTCATAACTGTCACAGGGACACACTTATTTTGAGGAGAAAATCTGAAGTGGCACTCAGGACTTTAAGGCTCCTGCAGAACAGTGGAATTGCTGTGCTTTCTGTTTTGATCCTTCCAGCAGGGATGCTGCACTAACAAAGTTTATTTTTTTGTTTATTTCCATGTATCATTGGAAATAGGAAATCATAGGCATTCTTCTCTTCCCTCTTCCTCCCTCCAGATCTAGATAAATCCCATAGGCTTTTTTTGTCTTTTAAGAGATTTTTTTTAATTCAGAAATTTTTTTAGTTAAAAAAAAAAATAACCAAGTATGGCTGATGCCCTTGTGGGGAATTAAAGTTTTTTCATAAGTTAAGTCAACAGGGGGTTTTTTTTGTCTATTTAAAGGAACACAGTAGCGTACAGATTGAGTAGCAAAGCTGCAAGAATAAATATGAACTTCCACTTAGTATAAGAATATCCAAGATTATATATCTTTTTAATTTCATAAAAATATATATAATTAAAAGATATATAACCTCTAGTGGCATGGCAAAAAATAGCATGCAATAAAAAAATGTAGCATCATTGTGGGTAAATTAGTACCTTACATTATCCCCCTACAGCATTTTTCTTCTCCATGGCATCCGTCTCTGTAAGTAGGAGAGACACAGATTAGATGGGTGAACAGTTAGGTGAATAAGGAATTGCCTGCATAGTTCTATCCAGAAGGTAGTGGTCAATGGCTCAATGTCCAGATGGAGGAGTGACAAGTGGTGTCCCTTGGGGGTCTGTATTGGGACTTGTGTTGTTTAATATCTTCATCAATTATGTAGAGAGTGCACTCTCAGCAAATTTGCTGATGACAGTAAGCTAACTGATGCTGATATACTAGAGCAATAGAAGGTCATCCAGATGGATCTGGACAAGCTGGAAAAGTGAGCCCATGTGATATTCATGAGGTTTAACAAGGCCAAGTGCAAGGTCCTGCACTTGAGTAAAAGCAATCTTCATTATCAGTACAGGCTAGGTGATGATATGATAGCAGGCCTGTGGAAAGGGACTTGGGGGTATTGGTGGATGAAAAGCTGGACAAGAGCCAACAATGTGCACTTGCAGCCCAGAGGGCAAATCCCATCCTAGGCTGTACCAAAAGAAGCATGGCCAGCATATTCAGAGATGTTTCTGCCACTCTGATCACTTAGAATACTGTGCCCACTTGGAGTTGCTCCAGAGGAAGGTCACAGGGCTGGACCACTTTTCCTGTGAGGACAGGCTGAGGGAGCTGGGATCGTTTGGCCTGGAGAGGAGAAGATTGGCTGCTTTATATCAGCCTTCCAGTATCTGAAGGGGGCCTACAGGAAAGTTGGGGAGGAACTGTTTAGACCATATAGCAATAGGATTAGGGGCAATGATTTTAAAATAGAGCACGGTAGATATAGATTAGATATTAGGAAGAAGTTCTTTACTAAGAGAGTGTTGCAACACTGGAACATGTTGCCAAAAGAGGTGGTGGAAGCCTCATCTCTGGAGACATTTAAGGTAGGCCTGACAGGGCTCTGAGAAATCTGATGTAGTTAAAAGGTCTTCCTGCTCACTGCAGGGGGGTTGGACTAGATGACCTTTAAAGGTCCATTTCAACCCAATGAATTCCATGATTTTATGATTCTGTTGGCTTCAGTAATTTTACAGAAGGATAAATTAATCTGTCTAGTTGACAATTGCTAATGTCAATTAACTTTGACTTCTCTTTGAGGAAATCAAGTCAGACAGGGTTGGGTGTTTCATGCATAAAAGGTATATAATAAATTATTTAACCTGTATGAAAAGCATCACTGCAAAGAATATTTTTTTTATTTAATAAAAAAATATCGAAGGTAAAATGGAATGCAGTAGAGATACTTCACAGGCTGCTTGCTTAGACATAGCAGAATTCTAACTACATTTCACATGTTCCAGCTCCCAGCCTTGGTAACTATTCCACCAAATCCAGAACCTTCCTGGTTAACATTAGTCAGACACTTAATCTCACTCTTCACATGTTTCTCTTACATTTTATAATGAGATGTTTTCTGCTACCTTCAAGTGAAAAGTGAATCCTTAAATACAGCAATAGTTGTGAACACCCATAATCACAACCATAAAAACCTGATCCAAAGCCGCCTAATGAGGCTTGAAACTTAATAAAAAGTGTAAAAGAAATCCTTTTGCAAATTCCTTCCATACACATTCTTCCATTAATGTAACTTGAACATATCACCTCTGCATTTATAGACAAACTAAACCATAGAATCATAGAAAGTGAAAGAAAGAAATTAAGATAAATGCAGCTGTATTATTCACTGTTCATGCCCTTTTCTAGCTGAATGGATGGGCTAGACATAAATTTTACATAACTGGAGGCTTAGACCTGCACAGTTTGTCTAGGGATCTTCTGTGTCAGAAAGAGATCACAATGCTTTCCAGCTTTTTTGGTTTGGATTGTGTTGGTTTGGGGTTTTTTGTTTCTTTTGTTTTGTGGGGTTGAGTTTTTTGTTTTGTTTTGCATATTGCAGAGCTTGTGGCTACAATTGACTCTGTAGTTTGACTGTACTTGGCAAGCTGGAATACCATTGCTTTTGATTATTTTTTTCATTAAAGAAATTATCCCTAGTCGATCTCTCCTTACATCATGCAGTCACACATTCCATTTGTAATCTGCTTAATTTGTCTGTCTGGTCAGCTAGCCTCTGTCCTCACACTTTATTTTCTGTAGATTCTGTTGACAGTCACTCTCATATGCTGACCAGGCTCATGAGCCTTCTTAATATGCACGTATATTTTGTATGAACCGTGAGACTTTCTATATCCTTGGGTTTGTTCATTTTTTAAACACGGAATTGAGTAGACTCCTCCACCATGGGTGATAGGAGGAATTACAATTGCAAAAAAACCCTATAGACTTTCTGATTATAATTCTGTTCTTTACTCGTCCTACAGATTCCAAAGAATGTCCTTTATTATGCTCGTTATCTGACATTGTTTCTGTAGTTACAAAATCATGACTAATTCACTTCATTTTACAGAAATTCTTACCTTCTGCACAGTGATATTTTACTCTGCTACGAATATACTCAGAAGTACCCTTCTTAAACCACTAACATCAGTTTGCAAATGAATGTAATCTGTAAAACAGTATTCTATGATGCAAATGTGGGGATTTTAGTAGCTCTCCCTCTCTTCCTTAACCCAGATGACTTGGAAAGGAACACATGTTCTGTGAAAGAAACTTGTTTTTTAGAATTCATTTTTAAACATACAATTTTTTGTACTTTTTACTTTCCCAAGGAGTTATTTCTTCCATGCTAAAGCTTGCATCTGGAAGCAATTAAACACTGTAGAGCTACTTTACCCCATGCAATGCTACAGTCTTGGAAAAAGTGTCTGGAAAGCTGCCTGGTGGAAGAGGACCTGGAGATGCTGGTGGACACCCACCTGAATATGAGTCAGCAGTGTGCCCAGGAGGCCAAGAAAGCCAACAACATCCTGACTTGTATCAGAACTAGTGTGGTCAGCAGGAAAGAGGAAGTGATCTTGCCCCTGTTCACAGCACAAGTGAAGATGCACCTCGAGAACTGTGTCCAGTTCTGGGCCCCTCATTAAAAGGACATTGATTTACCAGAGCAGAGAAAAATAACCAGCCTAGTAAACTGTCTAGAGAACAGTCCTATGAGGAGCATCTGAGGGAACAGGGATTGTTTAGTTTGGTGAAGAGAAGGCTGAGAGGAGACATTGTTGCTCTCCACAACTACGTGAAAGGAGATTGTAGTGAGGTGGGTGTTGGACTCTTCTCCCAAGTAGATCATGACTAGAGAAAATGGCTTGAAGCTGTGTCAGGGAAGGTTTAGACTACACATTAAGAGTAATTTATTTAAAGAGTAGTCAGGCACCAGAATAAGCTGCCCAAGAAGGTGGTGGAGTCATCATCCCTGGAGGTATAAAAAAAAATGTGTTGAGGTGGCACTTCAAGAAATGCTCTAGTGGGCATGGTATTTTATTTGGGGTTGACAGTTGGACTTGGTGATCTTAGAGATCTTTTCCAACCATGACAATTTTGTGATTCTGTGTACTTCCTATCAGAAACTGGAGGTCTTAAGGTACCAAAACCAAAAAGTGCAGTATTAAAAAATGAAATAGTAACATAATACATGGAGACTCCTTTTATATTTGAAATAAATTTATCCTTCCTTTCAGTTAACTGCTTCTCCTGAATCAGGATATAAGCATTGAATATATTACGCCTTTAACCAAAAGAGATTTTGATTACATTTAGATAGATAAACTAAAAATTTCTCTTTGTGTATTCTCTTAAGTTCTGCTGAATACCAGAAATTTATTCCTCAAAATAAAAATATTGACAAATGACTGTCAAGACTGTTTGGAATCAAAACATGAAATACAAAGTCAGATATCGAAAATATCAGCTGGCCTGTCTATTTTAAAATGTTTCAAGCAACAAGAAGATGTTATTCCCTAGGAGATGAGCCCACTGTCACTCAAATTTTGCCTTATTAGGTGTAATCTTTATAATCCTTTACTTGTGAAACTTAAAGTCAACAAGGCAATGTTATGAATGTATAACAGCCTTCTAAGATAGACATTAGGGATCAAAATTCCTTAATCCACTGCCTCCCCATAGTGAATAATTATAACTATGTATGTGTTCTGTCAAAAGTTAGTGGTAGGCACATGTATTTATGCCATTTATAAACTAAGTAAACTTAACAGACTGATAGAGAGTGAAAAGCCTCATCTGAGTTTAAGATATATTGCCCACTGAGGGATAATGTCCCAAAGGAAAAGAACAAAGGTTTTTCAGAACAGAAGCTCACTGTTAGCCAAATAAATTGAGCAGCTGGCTGCTTCTTTAATAAAGATGCATCTGCATATTTAAGAGAAACAATTTAATAACCAGGCTATCTCTTACAATAGGACAGAAAAAATAAGCGTCAGAAATAAATGTTGTCTTCAACTATTGAAAGACTTCACAAGGAGGCTGGTGATCTGAATGAAGAGGTTTCATTAAACAGGGATAATCTGAGTCATTCCTAGACTGAAGGCAAATTGCAAGGGTTGTTAATAAGAACATCTGGTAGAGACAGGCTTTTGGACAAAACCCCTGACTGAGGCTCTCAAATAGGCTGTCTCCAACAAATGTGGACTAGAGCTGAGGTTACACACAGAGACTGATTTGATTCTTTTACAGATATAGTTCAGTAAAAGCAATGGCATATTTCAAATTTTCATGGTGTCATACTCAACACAAGACTATATTTCAAAAAGAATTTCATATAAATGTTCTGCTACAGTTAGCTAGAGGTCTGAATTTTGTCAGAAGTTGGTCAGAAGTACAATACGTAACAGATGTGAAACCGGAGCAGCAATCCCAGGCTGATGTGTCTGTTCACTTAAGTCATAGAAACAATGGAGCACAGAGGAGTTCACATTAAAATTCTGCTATATTCAGGCTTTCCTCAAGTCTTACCAGGGCAAGTGGTAGGATGTAGGGACAGTGAAACAAACTTTTCTGTCTGCTGTAATAAACTCAATAGTTTCAAGGAGTCATTTCACAATTACTTTTGTCAAAAGTGAAAATCTGTAGACTTGGTTAATAAAATAGTGGTCCGTGTCTTATAAATGCTTTTTGTTCCTTCAAACATAAATTAGCCAATTCGCTTGACAAAGACTGTAAGAGTCACCGGATGACTGAGATGCTGGCATGCTTTACATCATATTATTTCTGGAATTTCAAGCTTCATGGTACACATACTCTATGATGTCATTTTAACATCAGTTCATATCACTTCGGGGGGGAACAGATAATATTAAGGAGTAGAAACTATCCCATTTTTTTCCTTTATGCACAAATGCAATAAAAGTTGTAACATCAAGGTTTTACACACTATTATTTTCTAATTCACTAATATTTGTGCAAGAAATTTCCGACCTGAAATACAAACAATCATTTAAAATAAAATAAAAAATCATGATAGTAAAACTATATTTGAAAGCTTAAGGATTTTCAAATCAACTCAACATTTTTATTTCCTAACTCAGATTTTTGACAACTTTCAATATCTCACTTTCAGTAGGTAAATGAAAATTTTAAAGAATTTTCCTTTTAGCCTCTTCTTCCTGGATGATAACCCAAAGTATTACTGTTTTCACAATGGTAAAGGTGACAGTGCTCTTACATGGCCTGGTCCAAGAGAAGCTCTACTCTTTTCTGTTTCTCTTGGGAACTGCTCAAGGCCACAGTTACAAATAGACTACACTACATAAGGATATGGCTTGACACCATACGGCCATTTGAAGATTCTTGTTAGATCATTTATCTAATTCAGGTATTGGGATGAATTATTTAAATTGGTAACTAACAAAAACATTAGATTTTTTAAAAATTTATTCTTGACTTGTTAGGGTAATATAACTAAAACATTTAGTTTTGACTGCCAAATGCATATGCAATTGATCTATAGAGAGCTCAATTTCTTCTCTAATTGGGACGGAAACTTAAATCAAAAAATCTTACTAGTTTCATTTAACTTTGAGACTATCCATTTAAATTTTACCTTCCATTGTCTTACAATGTTTAAATAAGTATGCAAAAGACAGAATCTCTTATGATGCATTGAACTGTTGAATTAAAGAGGATACACCAACCTTTATCAGCTGAGGACTTAGTGTGACATTTTTAGAGCTATATTTTGCAGGTGCACCACAAAAGTTGCAGTTGATCAGGTGGGAGCTTCAGTACTTTAGGAATTGATTTTGATGTCTCATTGCTAAAAGACATGGTGGCAAAGAGAGGAAATATTAGCAATATGCACAGACAGTGAGTTGCATAGTTATTTGAAACCAGTATTGTTAGCGGTCTTTATTACTGGGAAAGAGAATAATTAGAATGTGTCTTATGAACAACACATACATAAGGACAGCCTAGATGACAATGGATGTTAGATTATGTGTGGGTTTGGTGACATAAAATATAATATAAACATTATAGTGGTCTACTGGGCAGGGATACTGGGTCTAGATTCCTTTTTCATGTCCACATGGTCATGGTTTTAACAAGTCTCCTAGTCTCTTAATGATTCAGAGTATGCTGTGAAATAAGGTTCATTATACTGATTACCTGCATAAAGAACTTTGAAATAAGTCTGATGTAGAAAACACCTGCTACAGTTTGAAGTAACATAATTTTGGATCCGTGAGAACAAAGTCCAACCACCAAGGGGTGAGTGCAAGCATGAAGTTCTATTTGACAAATAACACAAGCAAAGTGATATAACCCCATGAAGATAGAGCAATATATTACAAAGGCAAAAGAGAGAGAGAGAAAAGCATGAGGGGGAGGAGGGGCGGAAGAGATAGAAAAGAATGAGGAAGAGAGAGAGAAAAGAGTGAGAGAGAGAGAGAGAAAGAGAGGGATATCACCGTCCAGCAGTGTCTGGCAATCTTTCTTCTTCAGGATGGCGATCCAATTCCAGATGAGGCAAAAGTGTAGGGTACAGGTGGCAGGTCAGTTGTAGGCAATCAAGAATAAACATTTCAGTGTTCCTTATATACATCAGGTTTCCCACTGCTCTTGAGGTTGATTCAAGCCCCTGGAATCTCTCCCTTGAGGAAGGTCCCCTCGCCCCACTGAAGAGGCTATTTTTGATAGGCCCTCAGTTGTTAGCAGTCATTACTCAGTTTGCCAGCTCTACCTGGACAACCTCAACCCAAAGTTTTCAGTCAGTGTGAGTCTATGCCCTAATATTCCATTTGCCACATTGTCATTTGAGGCAAAGAAGGTTCAAAATTCCACTGAATTGAACCTCCCAAACTCCACATTCAATAGCTTTATGTAGTTTTTTCCTACATGATTTTGTCTAGTCATCTGTCCTAACTTGTGTCATATCATAATATTCTGCAGCAATAAGCTGCGTAGTTTCATTAAGCATATTGTACAGAAACACTTTCTTTCGTTTGGTATACTTGTTTCTCCTTATTTTACTCTTGTTCCCTAACACGTAATTATAGACAAGGGGTTGATTTTGTTTTTAACAGCGTGTACATATTGGCTTCAAATGTGGAACAGATGTTTAGTGAGAAAACCTACTCTTCTGATTCAGGATGTAATCAGATTATTTCAGTAAATGTGTAAGAAATTTGCTGCCACTGAAGCTTGTCTCGTGTCTCAGATGGATTCTGTTGAGCGTGAGGGAAGAGTACTCCTGCTGTAATAATAATAACAACAATAGAAAAGAACATCATTACAGATTAATACTAGACTCCAGAGCAAGTTCTGTATTTTAGAAAGGGTAAATTTTAGGCAAAAAAGGTGTGAATCTCCAAGAAGACTATAAATACTATCTTGGAGCTCAGATTTCACACCGGAAAAACACTATGTTATTTTCACCAAAATGTGTAACACACAACACACTGACAGAGTAGATTTAGACCCCTGTGTACCATGATATCTACTGTGACAGTCCTTTTATTCTGAGTTTTTGCTAAATCTTCTGGTTATCCCAAACCCAGAAACAATGATGCATTCATACTACTGCCAGAAACTTTACACAGGTAACCTCACAGAAGCTGCTAAATACAAAAAACTATCCCCAAAATGATGAAATGAGCACCTGCCCTCAAACAGTGCTCTTGCCAGAAGTGAGACCTCCTCATGAGAAATGAAAAATTAATGAGAAAATAAAGGCAACTCAATGAAAGATGAGATACTAAACAAGTGCAATTAAAAAACATCAAAACACAACGTTTAAGTGTGATATTCTGGACTGAAACTAGAAATTAGCTGTTTGTAAGACATTTGATTGAGTTACCCATATCTTAGCATGAATTTTTTGTTTCTTTTGATTGGGTTGGCCTTATTCAACCAAAACCAGCTGCAAAGCAATGTGGACACCTCTCATGGTTGAGCACAATGAAGGTGTGAGATTACTTGACGAGCACGTATTACAAATTGTGTGATTCATACAATTTAACTCCCTTACATATATATAGCTTCCTTACAAAAGTCAGAGCACATTGAACAGAGCAACCTGTTCCCTGAGGCTTTGCTCATGTTGCTAAACGAGCACCATCTGCTGATCTGCTGCAGCTGTCCCCATGGAGAGCCAGTAGTGTGGAAGTATCCTGTGGAGAGATGGATATTAGAGAGCTGGAAGCGGACACTTCTCCGTTTGTGGCTTTCACAACAGCCAGCCTTGAAAGACTGTATGTTCCGAAACACCAAACTTTACAATGAAGATGGGGGAAGACTTTCAAAATAGAGACAGATGTTCAGGTCATTGCTGCTAGCTGTATTTTGTAGAAGGAATGCCAACTCAACAATATCTGCAAAAGATGTATAGCCAAATGTAGATTTATCATCTGGACTTCCATCTTAGCCAACATGGTCAGTTCCAGATACTTTGGGTTACACAAGCCTAGGAAACAATCATATCCTACATAAACAAAAATCAATAATGCTACAGTATGACTGTGAATAATTACAATCACTGTGTAAAGTCATAGCAAATTGAGAAGTTAAACTCTTTTTTTCTGTGTCTTAAAGCTTGCGAATCCGACTTTAGCTTCTATGAAAATTGAATTTGAAATCTTTTTCATTAGAGTTTGTCAGAGTTTAGGCCATATGGTATCAACCAGGCTCTGCTCACTCACCCCCCCTCCCATTGTGGCACAGAGGAGTTCACATTAAAATTCTGCTATATTCAGGCTTTCCTCAANGATTCAAATAAAACACATACAATGAAAATGCTGTGGTAAGGGAATTAAAAACAGTTGGGAAAACTCACATTTTTTCCTGGAAAGTATGTGCATCTTCTTTAATTTGTGACACACTAAAGACAAAACACAATGCTTCTCAAGGGCTTTCTATATAGATTTCAATTATACAGTACTCAAATTTTGCCTTATTAGGTGTAATCTTTATAATCCTTTACTTGTGAAACTTAAAGTCAACAAGGCAATGTTATGAATGTATAACAGCCTTCTAAGATAGACATTAGGGATCAAAATTCCTTAATCCACTGCCTCCCCATAGTGAATAATTATAACTATGTATGTGTTCTGTCAAAAGTTAGTGGTAGGCACATGTATTTATGCCATTTATAAACTAAGTAAACTTAACAGACTGATAGAGAGTGAAAAGCCTCATCTGAGTTTAAGATATATTGCCCACTGAGGGATAATGTCCCAAAGGAAAAGAACAAAGGTTTTTCAGAACAGAAGCTCACTGTTAGCCAAATAAATTGAGCAGCTGGCTGCTTCTTTAATAAAGATGCATCTGCATATTTAAGAGAAACAATTTAATAACCAGGCTATCTCTTACAATAGGACAGAAAAAATAAGCGTCAGAAATAAATGTTGTCTTCAACTATTGAAAGACTTCACAAGGAGGCTGGTGATCTGAATGAAGAGGTTTCATTAAACAGGGATAATCTGAGTCATTCCTAGACTGAAGGCAAATTGCAAGGGTTGTTAATAAGAACATCTGGTAGAGACAGGCTTTTGGACAAAACCCCTGACTGAGGCTCTCAAATAGGCTGTCTCCAACAAATGTGGACTAGAGCTGAGGTTACACACAGAGACTGATTTGATTCTTTTACAGATACAGTTCAGTAAAAGCAATGGCATATTTCAGATTTTCATGGTGTCATAATCAACACAAGACTATATTTCAAAAAGAATTTAAATGTTCTGCTACAGTTAGCTAGAGGTCTGAATTTTGTCAGAAGTTGGTCAGAAGTACAATACGTAACAGATGTGAAACCGGAGCAGCAATCCCAGGCTGATGTGTCTGTTCACTTAAGTCATAGAAACAATGGAGCACAGAGGAGTTCACATTAAAATTCTGCTATATTCAGGCTTTCCTCAAGTCTTACCAGGGCAAGTGGTAGGATGTAGGGACAGTGAAACAAACTTTTCTGTCTGCTGTAATAAACTCAATAGTTTCAAGGAGTCATTTCACAATTACTTTTGTCAAAAGTGAAAATCTGTAGACTTGGTTAATAAAATAGTGGTCCGTGTCTTATAAATGTTTTTTGTTCCTTCAAACATAAATTAGCCAATTCGCTTGACAAAGACTGTAAGAGTCACCGGATGACTGAGATGCTGGCATGCTTTACATCATATTATTTCTGGAATTTCAAGCTTCATGGTACACATACTCTATGATGTCATTTTAACATCAGTTCATATCACTTCGGGGGGGAACAGATAATATTAAGGAGTAGAAACTATCCCATTTTTTTCCTTTATGCACAAATGCAATAAAAGTTGTAACATCAAGGTTTTACACACTATTATTTTCTAATTCACTAATATTTGTGCAAGAAATTTCCCACCTGAAATACAAACAATCATTTAAAATAAAATAAAAAATCATGATAGTAAAACTATATTTGAAAGCTTAAGGATTTTCAAATCAACTCAACATTTTTATTTCCTAACTCAGATTTTTGACAACTTTCAATATCTCACTTTCAGTAGGTAAATGAAAATTTTAAAGAATTTTCCTTTTAGCCTCTTCTTCCTGGATGATAACCCAAAGAATTACTGTTTTCACAATAGTAAAGGTGACAGTGCTCTTACATGGCCTGGTCCAAGAGAAGCTGAGAATTATTGCTCTACTCTTTTCTGCTTCTCTTGGGAACTGCTCAAGGCCACAGTTACAAATAGACTACACTACATAAGGATATGGCTTGACACCATATGGCCATTTGAAGATTCTTGTTAGATCATTTGTCTAATTCAGGCATTGGGATGAATTATTTAAATTGGTAACTAACAAAAACATTCGATTTTTTAAAAATTCACTCTTGACTCTTGACTTGTTAGGGTAATATGACTAAAACATTGAGTTTTGACTGCCAAATGCATATGCAATTGATCTATAGAGAGCTCGATTTCTTCTCTAATTGGGATGGAAACTTAAAAAAATCTTACTAGTTTCATTTAACTTTGAGACTATCCATTTAAATTTTACCTTCCATTGTCTTACAAATGTTTAAATAAATATGCAAAAGACAGAATCTCTTATGATGCATTGAACTGTTGAATTAAAGAGGATACACCAACCTTTATCAGCTGAGGACTTAGTGTGACATTTTTAGAGCTATATTTTGCAGGTGCACCACAAAAGTTGCAGTTGATCAGGTGGGAGCTTCAGTACTTTAGGAATTGATTTTGATGTCTCATTGCTAAAAGACATGGTGGCAAAGAGAGGAAATATTAGCAATATGCACAGACAGTGAGTTGCATAGTTATTTGAAACCAGTATTGTTAGCGGTCTTTATTACTGGGAAAGAGAATAATTAGAATGTGTCTTATGAACAACGCATACATAAGGACAGCCTAGATGACAATGGATGTTAGATTATGTGTGGGTTTGGTGACATAAAATATAATATAAACATTATAGTGGTCTACTGGGCAGGGATACTGGGACTAGATTCCTTTTTCATGTCCACATGGTCATGGTTTTAACAAGTCTCCTAGTCTCTTAATGATTCAGAGTATGCTGTGAAATAAGGTTCATTATACTGATTACCTGCATAAAGAACTTTGAAATAAGTCTGATGTAGAAAACACCTGCTACAGTTAGCTAGAGGTCTGAATTTTGTCAGAAGTTGGTCAGAAGTACAATACGTAACAGATGTGAAACCGGAGCAGCAATCCCAGGCTGATGTGTCTGTTCACTTAAGTCATAGAAACAATGGAGCACAGAGGAGTTCACATTAAAATTCTGCTATATTCAGGCTTTCCTCAAGTCTTACCAGGGCAAGTGGTAGGATGTAGGGACAGTGAAACAAACTTTTCTGTCTGCTGTAATAAACTCAATAGTTTCAAGGAGTCATTTCACAATTACTTTTGTCAAAAGTGAAAATCTGTAGACTTGGTTAATAAAATAGTGGTCCGTGTCTTATAAATGTTTTTTGTTCCTTCAAACATAAATTAGCCAATTCGCTTGACAAAGACTGTAAGAGTCACCGGATGACTGAGATACTGGCATGCTTTACATCATATTATTTCTGGAATTTCAAGCTTCATGGTACACATACTCTATGATGTCATTTTAACATCAGTTCATATCACTTCGGGGGGGAACAGATAATATTAAGGAGTAGAAACTATCCCATTTTTTTCCTTTATGCACAAATGCAATAAAAGTTGTAACATCAAGGTTTTACACACTATTATTTTCTAATTCACTAATATTTGTGCAAGAAATTTCCCACCTGAAATACAAACAATCATTTAAAATAAAATAAAAAATCATGATAGTAAAACTATATTTGAAAGCTTAAGGATTTTCAAATCAACTCAACATTTTTATTTCCTAACTCAGATTTTTGACAACTTTCAATATCTCACTTTCAGTAGGTAAATGAAAATTTTAAAGAATTTTCCTTTTAGCCTCTTCTTCCTGGATGATAACCCAAAGAATTACTGTTTTCACNTAAGAGACAGCCCTAATATTCCATTTGCCACATTGTCATTTGAGGCAAAGAAGGTTCAAAATTCCACTGAATTGAACCTCCCAAACTCCACATTCAATAGCTTTATGTAGTTTTTTCCTACATGATTTTGTCTAGTCATCTGTCCTAACTTGTGTCATATCATAATATTCTGCAGCAATAAGCTGCGTAGTTTCATTAAGCATATTGTACAGAAACACTTTCTTTCGTTTGGTATACTTGTTTCTCCTTATTTTACTCTTGTTCCCTAACACGTAATTATAGACAAGGGGTTGATTTTGTTTTTAACAGCGTGTACATATTGGCTTCAAATGTGGAACAGATGTTTAGTGAGAAAACCTACTCTTCTGATTCAGGATGTAATCAGATTATTTCAGTAAATGTGTAAGAAATTTGCTGCCACTGAAGCTTGTCTCGTGTCTCAGATGGATTCTGTTGAGCGTGAGGGAAGAGTACTCCTGCTGTAATAATAATAACAACAATAGAAAAGAACATCATTACAGATTAATACTAGACTCCAGAGCAAGTTCTGTATTTTAGAAAGGGTAAATTTTAGGCAAAAAAGGTGTGAATCTCCAAGAAGACTACAAATACTATCTTGGAGCTCAGATTTCACACCGGAAAAACACTATGTTATTTTCACCAAAATGTGTAACACACAACACACTGACAGAGTAGATTTAGACCCCTGTGTACCATGATATCTACTGTGACAGTCCTTTTATTCTGAGTTTTTGCTAAATCTTCTGGTTATCCCAAACCCAGAAACAATGATGCATTCATACTACTGCCAGAAACTTTACACAGGTAACCTCACAGAAGCTGCTAAATACAAAAAACTATCCCCAAAATGATGAAATGAGCACCTGCCCTCAAACAGTGCTCTTGCCAGAAGTGAGACCTCCTCATGAGAAATGAAAAATTAATGAGAAAATAAAGGCAACTCAATGAAAGATGAGATACTAAACAAGTGCAATTAAAAAACATCAAAACACAACGTTTAAGTGTGATATTCTGGACTGAAACTAGAAATTAGCTGTTTGTAAGACATTTGATTGAGTTACCCATATCTTAGCATGAATTTTTTGTTTCTTTTGATTGGGTTGGCCTTATTCAACCAAAACCAGCTGCAAAGCAATGTGGACACCTCTCATGGTTGAGCACAATGAAGGTGTGAGATTACTTGACGAGCACGTATTACAAATTGTGTGATTCATACAATTTAACTCCCTTACATATATATAGCTTCCTTACAAAAGTCAGAGCACATTGAACAGAGCAACCTGTTCCCTGAGGCTTTGCTCATGTTGCTAAACGAGCACCATCTGCTGATCTGCTGCAGCTGTCCCCATGGAGAGCCAGTAGTGTGGAAGTATCCTGTGGAGAGATGGATATTAGAGAGCTGGAAGCGGACACTTCTCCGTTTGTGGCTTTCACAACAGCCAGCCTTGAAAGACTGTATGTTCCGAAACACCAAACTTTACAATGAAGATGGGGGAAGACTTTCAAAATAGAGACAGATGTTCAGGTCATTGCTGCTAGCTGTATTTTGTAGAAGGAACGCCAACTCAACAATATCTGCAAAAGATGTATAGCCAAATGTAGATTTATCATCTGGACTTCCATCTTAGCCAACATGGTCAGTTCCAGATACTTTGGGTTACACAAGCCTAGGAAACAATCATATCCTACATAAACAAAAATCAATAATGCTACAGTATGACTGTGAATAATTACAATCACTGTGTAAAGTCATAGCAAATTGAGAAGTTAAACTCTTTTTTTCTGTGTCTTAAAGCTTGCGAATCCGACTTTAGCTTCTATGAAAATTGAATTTGAAATCTTTTTCATTAGAGTTTGTCAGAGTTTAGGCCATATGGTATCAACCAGGCTCTGCTCACTCACCCCCCCTCCCATTGTGGCACAGAGGAGAAAATCCTCCCAAATGCTCATTAGTTGAGACAAGGAAAGGGAGGTTTTCACTCCCCAGTTATAGTAATGGACAAAACCAAACAGGCTCAACTTGGGAAGAGAAAAAAAAACCTAATTTGATTGAGAGGAGAAAGAGAAAACACAACCCTGCCCACACCACTCCCTTTTTCCCAGTGCTGGATCCCTTCCCTGCTGCCTCCCCCTCAAGGCACAGGGAGGGGCAGGGGGGGTTCAGGGTCAGTTCCCCACACGGTGTTTCTGCTGCTCCTTCCTCCTCAGGGGAAGGACTCCCCACAGCCACCCCGACTCCAACTCAGGGTCCCTCTCAAGGGAAAGAATCTTTCATGGACCCCTCCAACATGAGTCCCTCCCACAAGGTGCAGTCTTCAGGGACAGATCGCTCCAGTGCATGTTGCCCATGGCAATGACTTTTTTTCAGAAACAGTCACCTTTCATAGCTGCATATACACATCAGCCTGGCTGTAACACTGCCCAGCTGCAGCTCCGTGTCTGCCCACTATTTTCCTTTAGATACTGCAAATCCTCATCTGCTCCACTGTGCTCTTTCAGGGACTGCTCCACTGTGAGCCTCCATGGGTTGAAGGGGGGACAGCTGCCATCTCACCATGGGCTGTGGGGAAATATCTGCTTGGGCACCTTCTCCCTCTCCTTCCTCACAACCTGGATGTCTTTGCTACTTCTCTCACCTCCTCCTCTCCCCTGTAGGTAGTTGTTGGTTTGGGGTTTTTTTTCAGTTTTATTTTTCCCCTTTTTGAATACATTACTCATACAGGCTCATCCCGCTTCCCTTATCTGCTCTGCCTTGGACAGGTGCAGGGCCAGAACTGGAACCAGGGAAGCTATTAGCAGTTCTCACAGGAGCCACCCCTGTGATCCCACTGCTTTCAAAACACCACTGCAGTAACCCAAGACAAAGTTTTTCACATGGTATTAGGTTAGAAATGTTTCTTTTTTCTGTGTATATACAGTCTTTACATATGAAATATAAAGAGATTTGACTGAATTGTATTGACAAAAGTTTCTTAAGTACTCTAACAGATTCCACATGTTTCAAAACAACGGGTAAAAAAAAAAAGTATCTTCTGAAAATCATCGCCTCTAACTTCAGTGCTGAATATTCCCCTGTACTGAGCTTCAGTATTAAAATTTCATTTTAAAATTTCACTGCCATCATCTTGCATACATGTACATAGAAATTAATACTAAAGATAATTTTTTATTATTAGAATTTAAAATTTATACCTGTCAAGAACAAATTAATCTGGGATAATGGTTTTATTTCATCAAGGAGTGACTGTATTTGATGGCTAGAATTTACAATATACATTTAAAACTGCTATACCAGAACCATGACCCAAACTATCCAATGAGCAGCTTCTATTCCTCCTTCCCTGATAGAGTCATCATTTTTCAGCTAATACCTTTATCACACAGCTTTCCACCTACAAGTTGGTTTAGCCTTTCCTTTCATACACATTTAATTTCATATATTCAGTGGCATGAAAAGCTAAAGGACTTAAAACTAGGCTCCACCAGGTTAATTGGATCTTCCTCTGTCTTGGGGAAAATTTAGACTGAAGCAAATTTAGAAATTCAGATGACATTTCACTCACTGTCACTTCAAGAACTTGAACTTTACAGAATGAGGCTACAGTTCTAGAATTAGACTGGGACTTCCATGCAAGCTGATCTTTACCATTTCTTTCAGATGTCCTATAAACCTCTTGAAGTCTGTAAGTTTGAAGACAAATCAGGCATGACAGCAATATTTTTCAAACATATCCTTATCTATAAGTGGCCTTACAAAGCAACAATCCTGTTTTCATACCAACCTTCTCCTTTTTCCTTCCCTTTCCTTTCCTTTCCTTTTTATATGAACGATGAGATGTCACTTAGAGCAGGGATAGGTATTTGATTTAAACTGAGTTGTTGCATAATAAAGGAAATGCAAGAATGCAAGATAATTTATGGTCTACCGATAGCAAAGAGAACAGAAACTCTTGGGTGTTTGCTGTCAGGCTTTTAAAAATCCATGTTGAAAGCCTGTAATTCTTTGGAGCAGAATGCTGAGGGTTTTTTTCATTCACAGACATGGAAACTTCTTCGGGTTTAAGGTTTTAGGGTTCAAAATTACAATACTGAAAAAAAAAAAAACCAAACCCAGTCCAAAATGATCACACAGCCCAAGAGATGATCTTCCTATTCGACATACTAATAATCCCAGATAAAATCCAAAAATCTCAGGAGTGGGGCTGGTGTTTTGTTGTCAATGTCTACACTGCAGGCATCTGTGCAGACTACTTTGCAGGCAATGGAGATAAATAAGTGTGTTGAATGAAAAAGTCACCTAACCAAGTAAACACCTCCACCCCAAACCCTAGGCAGATAAATTACTCTAAAATTGTTTGGACAAGCAGATACTATAAACAGAGTCTAAATAACTCAGATGTGAAAGTTAATGTTACACCTATCTAAAGTATCCTGGATTATGCAGATTTAGTGACTTCTAATACATCTTTTCTAAAGCACAAGGATTTGTTTTTTTTCTTTTCAGTCCGTTTTTTCTATTTACAACCTATGGCAGTGTTGAATTTTTTTCTTACACATTTCTATATAAAGATTTTTGAATTTAATCATTATCTCTTCAAATTCACCACATAATAGGAAGAAGTAATACTGTTAATACTGTGGGACTGGAGAACTATTAAAGAATGAAGAAAGAATTGTTTTCAGAACAAGAGTATTTAAAGCATTTATTTTAATTTCCTTAAATCATATTGATGTACATTACAGTCCTATTTCTATACACAATGAGTTATTCTACATATAAGTAATCCTGATAATTCTCAACTGAACTGGAACCCAGCTAAAGTATGAAAGAATGAAGCAAATAAATCCTGGTAAACATATATAAATTATTCCTTAGAATTATAATTCATATGCATTCAACAAGGAAAATTAATACTTATTTATCAAATTTGATTAGATGTCTCATATCTGTAATTAAAGTTGTTTTAATTTTGAATTTGTACTCTTTTTAATTTTAAGAATCATCTATCAGGGAGGATGTAATCTGGCCTTTAAATATTCTCCAGGGTCTTCACAGATACCTGAAACTCGGAATTGTGTATCAGCTCCCCCATCTACCAGTTTCACAGTGCATGCATGGTGAATTTGGGCATAAAATCATAATAATTATTTGTGGATTAAGATGGCCAGCAGGCATCTTAGCCCCACACAGCTTCATAATCATTCCCCTCCACAGTGGGATGGGAAAGAACGGGAAGAGTGACAGTGAGAAAATGCATAGGTTGAGACACAGGCACTTTAGAGAGAAAGTAAAATCTCTGTGCACAAGAAAGACAAAACAAACAATTAATTCATTAATTCCAATCTTCAGGCAGGTTTTCAGTCTTCCCCAGGAAAGGAGGGCTCCATCATACATAACAGTTACTTGGCAAGATAGACCCCATGACTCTAAACATCCGCCCCAGGTTTTATTGCTAAGCATGGCATCATATGGTGAGGGATATCCCTTGGTCAGTTGTGTCCAGATATCCCACATGTTGCCCTCCCACCTTCTTGTGTAGCCCCAACCTTCTTGCTGGTGGGTGTTATGAGAAGCAGGAAGAGCACTGTTCAGCAGTAATTAAAACATCCCTATGTTATCAACACTGTTTTTGTCACAAATCCAAAGCATAACACCATATGCAATGAAGAAAATTAAGCCTATCCCAGCCAAAAACCAGCACAGACAGCACCTAATGAAGTTGTATTGCCACAGGCTCCCTGCTATTTTACAGGACCTGCAGCAGACCTTTTTGAATAGCCTGCAGAAGCTTGATGGGGTACCATTGGCATCTCATATGGTTTCTCATATAATCAGGCAACAAATTTGTTGCAAGTCCTTAGTCGCTGCAGCTTATAGCACAGCACTCTATCCTGTTCAGGAGTTGACTCTTAAGAACCACAGAACACACACCCAGGAAAAACATTCAGGGAAACCAGGGTAAGTCACATCCTACAACTAGAACACACTGGAAGCATAGCTGGAACAGTGTATTAGAAATAATTGCATGTATTTTACTTTTTCATCGGAAGAGTGTTAAGTCTCAATAGACATTTTTGCAAGTGGTTTTAGTTATTAGAGCATTTATGTAAACACTGACATTAAAAAGGCAATGCAAAATTCACTTAGCCCGATGCAAACCAATTTCAAAAATCCCTCATAATAGCCATTACTTTGGCTTTTCAATTGTGCAGAAAGCTTCTTTTCTGCAGAGATAATTATACAGAATTATTTTGACAAGTACTAATATGACTGAAAGCCAATTCTCAGATCTGCAACCAGATTTTTGAAGTATTCTGTCATAAGTCATATCGCTGTAGAACTCTGTACAAAATTAGCAGCTTTAATTTGCTATGCTTAGCCTGTCACATCAGTAAGATGGAAAACTGACTGTGTCAACACAATAGCAATTAAATTACTACACTCACTTTGGAACTGAAAGCAACATAGCTACCTCAAGGTAGCATGGAAAATCCAGACTAATGAACTGGAATCCTTAGCCATGTGGGCATGTTTTCACTGTTTCTGGAATTTAATCTAACACCCTGCAACATATAAATGTATCAACACACTGTACACTAGATAAAAGACCTTCACTGTACACTAGATAAGAGACCTTTATGCCATACTTTGTTCCTGAGGTAACAAGCCCAGACAACATTGACAACAGCTCAGGCAACTGGAGATACCAACACAGTATAGGAGACCAAAGGAAGGGACAGGTTCACCCAGCTAGTTGTCTTGTGGTCCCCAGAAACAAAGAGCCATTTGCTGAGAAGTGAGTCTGGAAATGATAAAAATGTCTCAAGCACTCACAGAAACTTTTCTCTGAAATGAAAACTTTTGGAAAGGGACAAATTGAAACAAAGGGAAGATTGTTGAGGAGTATTAGGAGCCTATATAACAGCCTTGAAGCATTGCAAGAACGGAGCTGGAGAGGAATCATGAGAGATAACAAAGGAAACTTTGTGCCACATGGCATGAAGCCAGCAAAATCTGCAGTAGCTGAGGAAAATGCAGGGGGAGATCATGATAACCAAACCAAATAGCGTCCAAAAAGACTCACCTCACCACCACACCACACCACACCACACCACACCACACCACACCACACTCCACACCACCCCACACCACACCTGCAAGGAGAATGAGTGCTAATTTACATAGCAAGCATGGACAACCTGACCAACAGTAAAACATGTGGTAATTAAGTGAGAAGGTTCCAGAAGTGCTGGGTCCAATAAATAGGGATGAGCAATGAAGATCAGTGGGCCCTGTTGGCTGGCTCAATGCTAGCTGGAGGAATGATGATCTAACTTTTCTTCTGTTCTCCTTCTCCTCTCTTTTTCCTTCTCAAAAATCATTTAGTAACAGAAGGCCTGTGATGACTTTTTTCTAACTTTTGGCACATAAGGGTAACACCATTGCTAATTTGGGGAGGCTTTGCTGATGGATTTGAGATTAATATTGCTGTGTGGTTTTGATAAGCTTAATAATCTCGCTCGATTTTAAGTAAAGCTGTGCTTCGTTTGAACCTCCTGGGTAATTGAATCATAGAATCATAGAATGTTATGTTGGAAGGGACCTCAAGGATCATCTGGTCCAACCCTTCTAATAATATTTATATGAGATGTCTTAGCACCCTGTCGAGCTGACACCTAAAACTTTCCAAAGTGGGGAAATCCACCACTTCCCCTGGGAGACCATTGCAATGTCTCACTGCCTTCATAGTGAAAAATTTTCCTCCTGTATTCCCTATATTTCCTATATATATTCTATTTCTTCCTGTATTCCCCAGGAGCAACTTGCACCTTTTGCTCCTCATCCTCTGCATGTGACTCTTGGTAAATAGGGAGTCTCTATCTTCTTGGAGGCTCCCCTTTAAGTACTGGACCATTGTAATAAAGTCTCTCCTAAGCCTTCTCTTCTCAATGCTGAACAGACCCAGTTTTCTCAGCCTCTCCTCATATGGCAGGTGCTCCAGTCCTCTGATCATCCTCGTGGCTCTTCTCTGGACCCTCTCCAGCCTGTCCACATCCTTTTTGTACAGCAGGGACCAAAACTGGATGCAATACTCCAGGTGCTGTCTGACAAGTGCTGAGTAGAGCAGGATGATGCCTTCTTTGTCTCTGCTGGTGATGTCCTTGTTGATGCAATCCAGCATCCTGTTGGCTTTCTTTGGTGCTGCAGCACACTGTTTGCTCATAATGAGACAAGATGCCCTGAGGAAGCTCCTGGAAGGTACTAGAATGTCCTGAAAGAACCTTTATTAAAAAACAAAAGCCAGCCCTAACAAATAAATTACCTGACTAAACCACTCACCCCAGCAACAACTGCTTGAAGTGGGTGAGTAATAAAAATAAAAATAAATTTTAAAAAACCCAAACAAACAACAAACAACTAGAAAAGTACAGTATAGTGAATGCTCATCTTTGTCCCAGATCTGTAATTTCTGAAACAATTTCTAGCACACTAAAGTCTAAGTTATTTCCTCATTTTGACCTCAGTCCCATGGCTATTTGTGCTCATTTTATGGGTTTTAGTTCATACTAGATAGAACAGCCTTATCAGATAATAACAACATAGGTCTAGCTTGTCTAGCTGTCAAGTGCTTTTAGATATCTTTAATCTTAGACTGTTTATGTCTTTTACTGAACACAATTCTGGTGTCTTTCCTGTAAGTTTAATAGTTTATGTGGCATTAAGAGTATTTGGTAGAAAAGATAACATTTTTGAACACATGAGTTGGTACTTAATTTGCATAAAGTAAGTACACTTTACATAACTACTTTTTATTTTTGTCATATTCCTAAAGCTGACTTGAAGCACCCTTATTACTAACTCTTCTGCAAGCAGTTTTTAAATATTAAAGGCAAAAAATAAACCAGTATTGAAAGGCCTTCTGTGAACAAGCTACGGATATGTTCCACATGTTTTCCATAGTGCAGGTCAAATGGTAATCTATTACTCATATTCATACATGACTATGCACCATTTGAGATTTATATTTTCAATATAAGCAATACTAACTATTCAAGGTTGAGAACTACTGCTAAAATTTACTGTGAGATTTGTCCTGATCAAAACTTGTAGCAATCCATGAAGACATATGTACACTTTCAGTATCCTCTGGGATAAAAATATTCAAGACAAACTTTCAGTCTCATGCTGAAACAATTTGTAATGAAATACTGCTTTCTATCTAGACAGCATTGAAGAGTAATTGGCAATCACAGAGTCCCTAAGAAATTGTGCCATTTTATAGTTATCTATAATATTAACACAACTCTGCGTAATTGAAAAGGGAATTCTAAATGTAATTTGACTTTTCTACTGGAGCTACAGCTGTAAAAAAGCTCAATGGTTACAGTGAGCAGAGAATATGATGAATTTTTATCTCCTGTTATAATTTACCCAAGATGGAACTGCTTTCTTCAAAAATCCCAAGCAGATCTTCTGAATTCACATTAATGTCTTCTGTGCTCTACTGTCAACATATTGGACAGGTTTCAGTTGAGCTCTGACCTTCCTAATTGTTCATTCAAATCTGATAGTCTATAGCAAAGGTCTACTAAAGCAGACCCACAGGAAGTGTTCATCTATTTTTGACTAGAAGCACTTTATGAAAGCTGACAAAGGAACTACAGACACCACTGGAATGCAGGGAGCTTATATGCCATTCATAACTGAAATATAAATCTAGTTTATGCAATAACTTTTTATCTGTAATTCTCTTGAAACAAACTCCTTTTTACCTCTTGCTTCCTCTGTAGTCTAGGAGATTGTTAGTCTCTTTAAAAATGTAGATTTTCAGGGCAGGGAATGTCTCTGAGTACGGTTAGACAAAAATTTGTCATAGTTTAAGTAATTATGCATGTGCACCTACAGATACAAAGAATCAGTACTTGTCATTAATAGGATGGCAACAAACTTCAGCCACTTCAGTATAAAGTGCTAAGTAACACTCAAAATAGTTCTGATTCAAAATTTTAATTCCATTTCCAGCCTCTAATGTAAATGTACTGAAACATTCATATTGCTAACATTGCACTGTTTTTGAAAGTAGTTCTCACTCAGCTAACACCATCTGTTTATATCCAAATATTTTCCTTCCATTCAGCCAAGTTGAAAGTATCAGTAAAAACAGTCTGCATAGGGAAAGGAAATGTGCTGATACATATTAACATTTTAATACTGCTTTACTTCATAGCCAAGAACTGAGCTGCTACTTCTGTAATTCAGTAAAGGGAAAAACGAAAAAAATCTTGTGAACATCTGGAAGTGGTTTCAAAGCCAAAGACAGTACTTCTGTTTATTTCTGCATATAAACACCAAGACCTTGATTTAACTAACAACAAACGAAATGTCTGAGAAAGTAAGGAACAGCTTCTACTTCTTACACATAGCATTCATCTCCTCTATGCTATCTATGCCTATGTTTCTGAGCTCACCTTCCATGAACTGAAAATGAAAAGCCATTTGGTTGGGTCTTTTCTTGTGTCGTTTGTCCCAATGCAGTTTTTCATCATCTGCAATCTTACTCTACCTTAAGAAGAAAAAAAAAAAAAAAAAAAGTTTCATTTTCTTAGAACTTTGTGTTCTTCCTGTCAATTTTAAAAACACTGTTCAAAATAATCCCCCTTCATTGTTCAGCTTCTACCACAGGTCTCAACTATCTGTTGCTTTGAGTAGTCATGATTCTCATGAAGTAATAGAAAAAAAAGCAAGCAGAAGGATGTCTCTAGTAAAACATGAATTAAATATACTGGCATTTAAATCTTCCATTTTGATTTGGAAAGCATTTTTTGAAAACATGTATAAATATCTCTTTCAAACTATTTACATCACAAAATTTATTTTATTACTGAGGGAAGGACCAGAAGATCCCTCCAGAATTAAATATATTCCACTATAGTCTTTTCTTACAGCTTTATTTTCATTTCTGGTCTTGGCTGAGTTCAGTCTAGAAGACAAAGAGCATCAATAATCAGCAGTTCTTTACATCAGTTGTCCTTTTACAAAGTCTCTTTCCCAAATGGAATGAAAAAAATTCTTTCACCTGCAGCTCACTCAGGGGAACACATGCGGATGTGGCTAATAGGAACAAATTTAAAAATTTATAACCTCTTTTGTCAAACAGGTATGTATTGTGACCAGGCAATTTTCAGATAAATGGTCCAGGATTTACAAGCTAATTGCAGTTAGTTCTTAAACACCTTTCTCTTACATGTTCTATTGAGTTGCTGACAATAAGTGAAGCTGAAGTGTAATAATTTTTTCATCATTGCACTGATCATTAGTTCACAAACTACATTCCATGAAAACAGGGTTCTTTTACACTTTTGCTCCTGTAAGTTGAATTTTCTATCAGTTTTAATGTCAGTGCTTTCTACAGAGCGATAATACATCCACTTAGTTTAATGACCATTGGATTTTCTTGATCTACTATGTAATAAATTACTATTCCTGGACTGAACTTGGTGGCACTGAGGAAAAAATGAACTTTTGGTTTAAAATTGAAAGAACCTGATTTGAACTTGTCATCAGTACTCAGAAAAAGGATTCTTTTGCTCCAGAGGTACATGTGGCTTTTTTTTAGCATCTGTAAATTTCAGAGGTGTTTTTGGTGATGTGTTTTTCTCATATACCATGTGAGTGAGTCAGATTTACTAACTACTCAATTATATGCACCTAATATACACTTGATTTAGATGTATATTCATATGATACTTGCACATGATAAGATCTGAAAAGTTGTAACGATTTGTATAGAAAGATAAAAATACTTTGCATTCTCTCACTAATTATGATTTTATAAATAGAAAGAAATAGTACCTCTGTGTATCTAAAGATGTCATGAGTCAATGATGCAAATTTTGGGGAAAAACAAACCAGAGATGCCAAGTGCTTTGGAAATCAATTCTCTCCTTAGCACGCGCACAGACATGTACAAAGCATGCAGCCAAGGAGGACCCTGAGGGAGAGGAGGCAGAGGTGGGGCATCCCCAGCTGCTCTCCCTTGCATGTGCAGCTGTGGTACACAGAGACACACGGTGGGGCGGAAGAAGGGCAGTGGGTGCTGGGTCCAAGAATATGGCACTGCTCTTAGGACAGCTTGTTACCAAGAGCTGCCTGAGATTTCTGTATCAGATTGCTTTTACCAAATGGTATTGTCAGAAGGATGCTGTTTCCCTGGCAAGATAGAAAATTACTTATTTTACTCTTTCCTACTTCTTAATTTTTGTCTTTTCTTTTTCTCAAAAACAAAAGTATAGGACTGTGTGGGGTGAGGAGAAGAACAGCTAGAGGATGTGGATAGAATTGGAGACACATAGAATGATCTGGGTTAGAAGGGACTTAAAGATCATCTTGTTCCAACTCCTCTGCATGGAGAGGGACATGGACCAGTAGATTGTGTTTCATGAACCTCCATCCGACCTGACCTTGAACACTTACAGGGAGGCGGCAGCCACAACTTCCCTGAGTGCAAATTTTCTAAATTATTTGGTGAGCTTATTTTTTTTTTTTAACTTCTTTTTCTTTTTCATTTACCTGAGTTGGACAGGGATGTACCAGACCAAGCATGACATATTCTCCTTTAAGTCTTAGAGCTCTGGATGGTTACCATCCCAGCTCAGCTGTGAATCTGAGCAATATTCCCTGAGTCACACCAGAGGGTGCAGCAATTAGTCTTCCATGTTAAATATCAGGTTTTTAACTTGATATTTAATAAATCAATTGTCAATAAATCAAATTGATAAATATCAAGGTTTTCAGTGATCATCTGCTTCTAGGACTAATAATGCTCCCATAGAAACCAAGGTCACACATTTGTTCTGCTAGACTTCTTGTGCATTGGAAACAAAAAGGAAGAAAAAGGTTCACAACTGTGACCCCCCTGAGAGGAGGAGTGGACCAGGTGGGTGACCACAGTATGACCAAATTATTGCATCCCATACACATCATACTAAGTATAAATTTGAAGCATCATGAGGGACATGATCTTTTCTTCCATGGACAGCATTCTGGGAGGACTCCATCTGTTCTTCTATTTTTGATCCCAATCCATGTCTTCCTCACCCATGCATTTCTGCATCCAGCTCCTGTTTGCCACTGACTCAGTCTGCAGCCTCAGTGGTGATATGAGCATTACTGTGTTGGGGGGTATAGTCATTTTGTTTCTTTTTCTTTCCATGACTTATTTCATTAAAGCTGTTTAGTTTATTTTCCAGGCTATAAGTCTCTCTCCATTATTCTCTTCCCTTTCCCTTTCTAGGAAAGTATAGGGGTTAATAGAGTGCATCTGTCATTCATTTAATTGCTGGCTTAGCACTAAACCTTGACATATTTATTGATTCCCAATGTGGGGCTCGACCTCCTTATCTCTAATTGCCTGAACAGTTGAATTTTGACATACAGGAAAAAAAATACAAACACATAAACACATATTTTATACATGCATGTCTACAGATATACATACATAAAAACACATCCCTGCTGAACACTTAGTGCAAACATCAAAATTAATACTGACTTTTTGTGCTGTTCATTTTCTAGTTTTCCTGCATATGAATAAACAGATGGATATGTTTCTGCTGGCAGTTTATCTGCTGATAGCAGCTATGAAAAAATATTTGGCAGCTTCCCAGTTTCTGTCTGATAACCAGATGACTCTTTTTTCGAATGCATACAATGAACTTCAAGAGGCAAAGCTACCAAATGAAAAAGTAAGTTGCAAAGTGACACATCACAGAAATTTGGGCTGATCTTAAAAATGCATTGGCATTTTTTGGCTGACACACCAAATCTGAAGCAGCAATTTATCAAAGTATTTGGAGATGAGGATTTCTATGGTTTGGTGTAAAACAATGTTTTCTTCCTAAAAAGCTTTTTTTTTGAGTGTCACTCTGAATTTCTATATGAGTAGTCAAAGTTATATTAAAATACATTTCTGTGTTACCAGAACCTAAAGGGGGAATATAGCCAAAAATGTATCTTGACATCAGTCATTTATAAACAGAAATATTGAGGCAGAACACTTTGTCCCTATGATGGTTAAAACCCAAACCAAGCAAAGAAACAGCTTTCTTCTAAGGCTTTCTTTAGTAAGTAGTGCTGCATCACAAATAGGAGTTGACATTTTGTGTGAAGACTGTTACTAAGAATCGATTCGTGGCTGCAAATCTTTTCACTCAGTTTATGTTTATGAATGATTTAAGATACATTAAAAGAAAAAGTGTGTAACTAGAATTTGTGGAAATATCTTTGAAAAGTTTAGCTACTTTACATCTTACTAAGAAGAAAGGATGTTCACTTTGTAAAATCTCTGTTCGCAGATGACAGATACAGATGACAGATATTTCAATTAGTATGTATCTTTACATTTAAATGGCTTAGACAACCTTGTTTTTAAAAAAATATTTTTCTACTTATGAGAAAGGTTTTCATTTTAGCATTCAGCAATAGCATTCCAAAATAAGCAGCCATTAATTATACCTGGTCAGTAGTGAAATCAGTCTCTCCAGATGTTACATGAACCTTTGAAATACAGAGATAATGGAGGGCTTTCTTCAGGATGACTGGATCAAGGGTGTTCTTGGAAATACACAGAGGAGTTTTTTTGTTTGCATTTCATATGAACGCTAATTTGACAGAACTTTTCTAGACAAATTCTTCAATACTGTATTTTATGTCTTTGTTTTATTTCTCAGCAACTAGTAATTATTTCCAACCAAGGAAAAAAAAAAAAAAAAAAGAAAAAAAGAGTAGCCATCTGCTGTATTTACATAAAATATTGTTAAGACAATAACCTTTCCTTCCAAAATGTCAAAACAGGGGAGCTTCAATGAATTCCTCAAAGGTTAAGGAACATATGAAATATCCATACTACATCCGATTGGGGAATGGAAATTTTTGCAGACTGTCAATTTTACTGGGCAGAGGAAAAGACACCCTTGACCAGTGGAGCTGTAAAGCCAAATAAACACAAGAGTTATGGCACATTCATGGCACATTCAGAAGTCAAACAATTCAGAGCCAGTATCATTCTAACTCAAAAAACAAACAAACAAAAACCAACCAAACAAAAAGCCTTTAAAAGTCACAATATCTGAAAGATTTATAACACTATTAAAAAATGCCACTACAGCATTTATATTCCTGTATCTACATTCACCTTAGTGTTTTAATAATACAGTAAAATTTAAATAATGGAGTTAGTATACTTTTAGACTTATCTCCCAGTTTTTTATCTAATGATTATGTAAGTAATAATATGATGTAATAAGTAATAACATGATGTTATTATGAGATGTGTGTTATTGTGTGACATATGTGAGACACCACTCCTAAAAAGACTGAGTAAAGGCTCTTTTTACACAGAAACTAATATGGTTACTTGCACATAATTTACCACCTTTTACAATTCTTCATCATGTCAGTTTTAAAACCTCGGAGTCTATAATACTATTTGCTTTAAGTATCTATTCTGTTAGGAACCAAGACCTCCTAAACCTGCTATGAAGAGATTTGTACCCATGAATCATGTGCCTAAGGAGATTACTCCCTTATAATCTTTACTGACTATGCAGATAGTAGAGGTTCCTGTGTTAGTTTCCTAAAATACATTATGCCAATAAAATAATTAAAATAACTACCAAAACATTAGAATCTAAAGCAGACAATTTTAGGACTCCCAGACTGCTTTCTAACCCAAGATCATTTATTTTCTCTGCAGAAGTACTCAAAATATAGATATATTCCCAGACAAAAAAAGCATTTCAATCAGAAGTGTTATTAAAAACTCAAGAATTTTACAAAAGTGTTTTCAATGATGAAAACATGTGCAGATAGGTCACACAAAATTTCCAAACCATTGAACACAAACCAAATTCTGTTCCCACTCAAGCCACTTACCATAGGAATAAGGTCATAACTGAGTAACCCATAACTAAGTGTTCCTTAAAAAAAAAAAAAACAACAACACAACAAAAAGCCCCAACCAATCAAAGAAACAAACAAACAAAAAACCCTAAATGTAAGTGAGATTTTTCATCTTTTTAAAGATCTGTAGACTATTAGACAGGCATAGATTTTCTTTACAGAAGTGCATTCTACTTATTCAGCTTTTAGTCTGTTCCATGTATAATCTAAATTGTTTTTTGTTGAATCAAGAAAGGTTAATGAGGACAGATTTAGGCAAAGTCATACCTTATAATACTGGAAAGTAGAAAAAGTTACAGAGATTGGAGCCTTAACTGAGGTTAAATGCATTCTGCAATCTGAAGGTAAAAATATCTGCCTAAAAATATCTAGATCATCAGCTGGTGATCTAGAGCCTTATTTAGTGTTTACCAAAATCAATAGCACTTCTTTCTTCTTTCTGATTCTTTACACAAATAAAATGAAATCCTGAGAGATTTGTACTCTTAAAAGAGTACAATTCAAAGGAAAGCTGGAAATATAGTGTTATTATGGGAAGTGCGCAAGGATTAAGTAATCTAAGTCAAGATTTACTTTATATTAACCTAATGCTTCTAAATTACTGAAACTCTATCTGAAAGCACCTGACAGCCCAAAAGAGAGACAAATATGAAAGAACCAGTCATTTTTCCCTTTTGGTCCTAAAGTAGTGCCTGAAAAGAAAAAATTACAGTGGCTATGTTTGTTAAGTCATCCACTCATAGAGTATAAGACAGAATGACAAAAATTGATTCTATATAGAAAAAAAACCACAGCATTTACATTTACAGAGGTAAAAGCTCAACTGCTTCAACAAGCACAAATGCAGTGTGAGATGAAGATCATGGGCTTGAATGCCAGGCAAAATAAAATGACAGAAATTTCAAGAAAAGACTACTCAGAATCCATTTACATACAAGGATACACTCTGGAGAGTTGCAAAGTCAGACCTCTTCACTGAAAGAACACAGGACCATCCTCAGGATGTTAGAATGGGCCCTTTAATGAGCCTGTGCAAAGAGGTGTAGGACAACTCTCTGTGGGACAAATTCATGCAGCTTCTTCACAAGGAACATCTCTATGTGGGTCAGCAGATGATGCCAGTCCTCCCTGGATCATGGTGAGATCTGCAAAGTCCTTCAACATGGGTGGAGGCTCTGTGCAGACTCCACCTGACACCTGATATTGAGCTGTCTCTCATGGGAGGCAGAGGGAGAACCACCAGCAAACTCATTCCTGCTCTGCCTGCACCACACCTGGCATTAGGGAGAGGAGGAAGCAGCACATAGGTGGAGGGCAAGTTTTGGGAGTTTTTTTCCTCTCTTTTCCGGAGGGATGTTGTTGATCTATTAAATTGAGGGAGTTAAGGGCATGGAGTTCCATCACCCCAACATTAAAAATTTATACACGATTAATTAAGAATTAATTAATGAAGAGATAAAGGCAATGAGGAGATAACGGCAGCTACATCAACTACAAAGCTACAAATGCATTGTTAATTAATTATTAATTAATTGTTCCTGGTTGCTCAGGACTGAAGAGAATGATATGCTGGGTTGTGAGATGCTGTGCCTGTAAGTCCTTCAATTTAAAGAGAAATTAAACTGAGGTTGACAAAATGGGAGGCTGTCCCACCAGTGTTCAGGTGATGAGCTTCCTCTTGTGCCCAGAGTTGCCCCCAGAACTGCTACCCAGGATGCTTTCTCTCCTCCTCCCCCACCATTTACCCCCAGTCTGTGTACTTTCTCCTCCTCCTCCCTTTAATGCCACGTGTACTGCAGGAAGGGAAAGAATGAGCTCAAAATGTTCCAGCTATAACAAGCATCAGAAGATCATCCAGGTTAGTCTGCAGCATAGACATTCTGAACTTAAATAAAGATTGTCTAATAGCCTTCAGGGAAGGAAAAACAAAACTCCCAAGGACCTCAGGATTTTTTTTTCGATCCCAGTTTTCATTTCAACATACACATTTGCAGCAGCAGTTGAAAAATACCTGCTGAGGCTAAGACCTGTAAAAAAAAGCATGTAATATATTCATCTCATATCTCGTATCAGTGGAGATTCAGAAAAAAATCACCTGAGGATCTGAACTGAAGTGCTGCCTAGCCCCAAATCCTATAATAAATCTGTAACAGATCAAGAACTTTGACCTAACCTTGAGTTCATATCCTTTTGTTCAGCAAGTAGAATTACCCAACTTATTTTAAAGCCTGCAATTCATCTTTTGCAAATGAAATATCAGAAGCAATAGTAGAGTAGTAGATGAGGGCAATTTTTGACATAAAATTGGTTTAATATCAGCTTTCTTAAGAAATGTTTTTCCCTAAGCAACTGGAATTTTGAATATTCAGTGTATAAGCAATTGGTGTTGCTGTTAATTCTTCAGAGGTAAGTCCTTTCTGTAACAGAGCAACAATGTACCATCTGTTTTTAAGCTTGACACTAACTATTTTACAAAAGATATTAAAGTTGATTGTCCAGATTTACAAATTAGAATAAATAAAATAAAATTGAATACAGTCTTCTCACTCTCCAAAGCTACCTAATAAAGCAGAGAATATTTAATACAAAATCTGGAAGAAATTAATTGTCGTTGGTCAATATAATCCATCCCTGATTATAGCCAGTGAGCATGACAGGATTTGAGGGGCAATGGATATCATTTCACATTGAGGGAAATCAATGACAGAATATGATAGAACGTTTTAATAAAAATAAACTTTGAAGGCATTTAAGAAGAAGAAGAAGGAAGAAAAACCCAACCAAATCAAACACTAAAAGACTTTTGAGTTTTTTCTAGGGTGATAAAAAACAATAATGAAATTTTTGTACTCTCAGGTTTTGTTGATTCTAGTAGAATAGACATGGCCATGTTGTAGCCTTTAGTGCTGGCATATGATCATCTATACTGTCTAACTGGTGGCCTTCTCTTTGTCGTGGGAGCACACCAAATAAACACCTTTCCAGACAACATCTGTGCACAGACTGGGGAACTGCATGGGCTGGAGACGTGACTTAAAGCGTGAGGACAGTGTTATCAATTCCCTAAAAACGCAGTGTGGAAAGGATGCACACAAAAATGATAACAATCCACTTGCTGTCAGGGCTGGAAAATGAATTCTAGCCAACTTCATTTGTGAGCTGCACTGTAGCCTCAGTAAAGTGGAAAACCACTGAAAAATCTGACTGAACAACCGGAGATATTGAATTTAAAAGAAAAAAAAAAAGCATTAAATCCACCTCAAAATTAAAGCCCATAAATACTATTAAACTGTTTGGGCTATATGATTTGGTCATTTTCAGTAATATGCAACACATTTATCATTGATGATATTTAAATGTCTGTATGGCAAATATTTTCCATTGACATTGGAAAATGGCATATGAAAATATCTGCTTGAATAACAAATAGACTTCCTTTTGTTAATGTCTGTGTATTCAAGAAATCTATTTTTACTTATTGAGCATCTAGAAAAATGAAGTATAATTTAGCATCCTCAAATATTTAAACAGGATATTTTAGATACGATATAATGTCAAAATAGTTATAGCATAAGGGAAAAATTTTCAGAGGCACAGTGGGCATTAGATGACAAATTATCCTCTGCATACCTCTAGCATTCACTACTCTTCACAATCCTACCCAGGTCAGAGCCCATTTTTTTTTGTTTGGTGTCTGCAGTTTTTGTTGATGATAGACCTTTCAACAAATGTGTGATGGATCACTTTTATTTTCACAATATAAGTACTGGTGTCTCTGAATAATGGTGTCTGTTATGGACTGAAAATACAGATCAGCCAAAGACAGTGATCATATTTAGGCTCCAAAAGCTAAGATGCACTTGACCAAGTGAAGTTATACAGAAAGGCTGAACATTTCAACTACCAGCTTCTCAGATATGAGCTTAAAAAGTGACAAAATAATCTTTTTGATGTATCCTTACAGTAAAAAAATAGAATGGTTTTCCATTTGTTCTTCCCCTGAGCAGGCTCTCTTCACCTCTCAAGGACAGGAGCACACAACTACTCTGTGGGTATACTGCCAGGTTGCCACAAAGCCCTGATTACCCAGCTCTCCCAAGCAAAGAGCCTGTGGAAACATGGTGTGGCTCTCCGTGGCCCTGCCTACGAACTTCCCTTCTTCAGAAATCACTGTCTGTTGCTGGGTCACTGGTGCATTGTTGTAAGGATCAACAGTCAGAAATCCATACTCGTGGGTGTCTTCAGCAAGTTCCTAAAAATTTCCTGGTTAGTATTTTTGCATACTTTTGATACACAAATGGAGGGCTGCTCTAACATTTGACTAATTAAGAAGTCATTAAATTCTCAATCTGATGGGCAGTTTATGTAGCATCTTCAGGTGTATTGTTTTTCCTTTTTTTTTAACTGCTTCCTCCAGTGTAAGGGTGAGGTACTGCACTGAGGCAGTTCTTTATTTCAGGTCAGTTGTAAGAATAAGGAGGCTGTGCAGTACTAATTCAGAAAAACATCCCAACACAACATTGTCAGTATTGTCAATACAGAAACTTATTTTCAAAACTACTGTCAAAAACAAAAATTTAGAAAATTCTAATAACTACTGTATTTACTCACATTAGCTATTTTTAGTTTACAGGCAGAATGAGTGTTTATTTTAGCCCTCAGTGTTTTTCTGTTAGTATTTTCTGGAATTTCCAGATAATAAATTTAAAAATCACCTGGCATTATTAATATTTCTGACTCAAAAATATGACATAAATGCATTCCCAGAAATGAAAACATTATTTCTGTAGGTAAGAATAATACCATATTGTTTCTTTCATAATTGTAGCCATAGGGTTTTTTAACAGGAGTGAACTTGAATTAACAGGCAATTTCATCCACAGTAAAATGTTACCAACAACCAAACTGTCTTGCAACAGACATACCCTGAAGTGTATAAATGAGGTTCTGTATACTGCATCTCAACCATCAGTGCCTATTTTTAACATCTCCATGTGGCATGAGTTATTATTGTAATCGTTTCTTCTTTAGCTATATTTAGCTAAGAGTTAAAAGCAACACGGGTGCCTCATCTCTAGCACACCTAGACATCCACTTATTGATTTATGTGTTGTATCTGTACATTTAGTTCAAAACAGAAGTGTTTTTTGAACTAATATGGTGTTTCTCTAGGTGCTAAATCTCAACAGCACCTCAAAATTCACCAAAAGATGTAATCTATTTATAGTATTAGCTACATTTGGGAGGTGATGCATGATTTTCAAGCTTTTAAAATTATACTTTATGAGAACTGGATTAGGTCATGCTGCAGTATGCGAAAAATACTGACTTTGTTTTTAAGTAAGCTAATAAAAACTAATGATCAAAGACAAATTATTCAGAAACTACTTGCCTTGTCACAGCATGAATTTGTTACAATGCAACATATTCCTCAACTATGGCAAATTATTCTGTTTTAATTGGAACTTGAATCACCTTGACCTTTCCTAGCACAGAGAAGAGTGCCCCTCTGAACCAACAGCAGCATCTGCATCCTCATTCCATTTTAATCAGAGCTCAATTTGGATTTCTATTTGCTGGCAATCAGAGTATTGCAGAGCAAAGAAACTACAGAAATAAATGAGATGTTGCCTTGTTCCAGCTGATTAAAACACAATTCAAGGTGACTTTTATGTGACACTACATGTTGTCAGAAAAGCAGTGTACCTTACTTCATGAAGGAAAAAATATGTGTGAAGAATGTTTATTTCCCCTATCTGACATAAGTGACAGAATTGAAATGAAAGCACTGGTGTGTCTGTGAAAATATATCAGTGCTTAAAGAATCCTATTATTAGACACAGTGGAAACATCTTGGATAAGCCTCCCATACTGTGGATAATTATCACAATCCAGAATGCTAATTGCTTTTCGATCTGCTCTGTGCTTCCAATGAGTCTTGTTGAGGGCTACTGGGGCTGTACCAGACACTAGCACTTAATGAGACAAAGTTTATCAGAATACAGCATCAGCTATTACTTGGTGAAGAACAGAAAAAATCATGCCTTAAAATAAAAAGTTAAAAAAAAAAAAAGTAAAAAGAGTAAACTGTGGAACAACAAGAAGAATAAAACTGATTCTTTTTTCATTGTCCTTTCTATTCAGATGTTAAGTAAATATGTCTGCATCTCAGTAAAAATGGTAAGAAATTGCACATTAGGGCTTGGTGAGATCTTGCTCTGTGTTTTTTAAAAAAGTATGCTCTTTTCTTCTATTTACAAGACAGTGGTCTATTAATCAGTTAAGAATCAGGGTTTTTTGTTTTGGTTTGGTTTGGTTTTTTGACAGGGTGTCTACAGATCTTTCACCTTTTTGTGAAAAGAGAAAAAAAATGTAAATGGAAAATTTTTTCTGGATAATCTACCATTTTAGCTTAAGTCCATACATTCTAGAAAATGTTCAGGATAAGAAATATACATTTTGCAGTAAGATTAACTAACAAAAGTCATCTTTCTGAAGGAAATCTGGAACATTACCATGATTCTCCATTTTACAATACTTGCTTTCCTATGATTAGAGATTTTCCATTATGAGACATCAGTCATGAACTCAAAGAATAGCAAAGCGGGCAATTTCTACAGAAAATATTGAAAGTATCATTAAAACACAGTAAGATATATTGACTGCTTTAAAGACACAACAATGAAGTCACCCAGGTTTTACTGAGAGTCAGCAGGAGGGAGAGAAAAAACACAGAGGTCAGTATTTCCACTCCTGTATTAAATAAGCAGCATTCTCCTCTATAAAACAACTCTAATGCCACTGCAGAAAGTTAACGACAACTAGATTGTGGCTACACCATAAGTTATTTATGGCACTTATACATGCTTCATTTTGCCTCTTTTTCTAACGCTTGATTTAGACAAAGTAAGGAGAAATAATTATAGTGAGGAAGCAGAGGTTCTTCAAAAAGTGTAATTTTTCTTGGCTTAGAGTTTCAAGTGCACAGGTCAAAAGATGAACAACAGAGAACACAAGTAAAATCAGTAGGTGCCTCAGCAGCAATAACACTAAATATGTCACAACAGCTGTGAAGATAGAACTTGATCAGATCAAATGAGCAGATTATATCACAAAATTTGAATGCAGATATCAGTAGTTCTGCATGCGGTCTGCATTTTATTCTAAAGGTGGGTTCGCTCAACTTTGGAATAAAATACTATTCTTAAGTTACCATTTGAAACACCATGACAAAGTCCATCAAAACAATGATTTTAAACCTACTGTTCCTCAAGTCTTTAGGTCTGAATGGTTCACACAAGCTGATGAAGAAAAACTTGCCCATGGACAGCAGGCTGCTTTGAGCCTACAGCTCTCTGGACTTCAAAAGAAAACAAAAAGAAAAACTTATAAGGGTCTGAAAAAAAGAGAAAAAGAAAGTAAATTGCAGAAGCCACTGGTTTACACATAGAAAATAAGCATTAAGCTCTTAATCTGTTTGAATTTGCTGTTTCTGTTCTAATGATAACTGTAATTACAAATTGTAGATTTTAGCCCCTGTTTCTCGTAATAGGTGCAAATTTTATTTCAAGTAAGTATTTATAACACCTCAATCAACCTTACATTTCTCCACTTATAGGACAATCACATTCTTCCTCAGAAAACATGACCTACTTCTGAGACAAGGTCTAACAATTGTATTGTTCAGTGACAATGATGTTTTTCTTTCCTTTTGCTTTCCCTCAGGACACTCTATTTGCCTTAAAAGTCCTTTGCCCTTCTTCTCGAACCCTTATGATCCAAGTAAACTTTTGGCAGCTTAATATCAAATGTTATGACAAATAAGATAAATGTGCCTCAGCAGTGACTAGAACATTATTCTCTGAGTTCTTTGTACAATCAATCAACAAAAATGTTTCATTTCATACATCATTTACTTCTATAGGAATTGCAGAAGATACTGCGAATTAATTCTAAAGTGAGAATTTCATAGTAGCAGGGGATGCATGATACAAGTATAAAATTACATGTCACCAGTTCTTTCCTGTTCTTATTGTTGTCATACATACAATGACTTGCCTTAGGATAGAACTTCGGAATTAAGGAATTAAAAGTATAGAAATCCCACAGAAAGAAGAAAGAAAGCATTCAGAGATAAAAGATGGTTACATGGTAGATCATTGTCCACTTTATGAACTAACTTAAAATCATGATTTCATGCCACAAGTTGGGCAAAACATCTGAACACTGATAAAAAGAAATAAAAAGGAGGGAAAATAAATAAGTAAATAAATAAATAGGCAAGGGTGTGACTCCAGCCAAAATATTAGCTAACTGCCCAGTCATTTTCTTCACCCATACTATACTTCTATGAAATAGAAGGTAACAGCATTATGTCTGAAAGGTGAAAGGAAGACTTTTAAAAAGAAGTACTACATCTGTGAAGTCTAGAAAGTCTCTCACCAAGGAACTAATATCAGTCTGATGGGAGCTGATTTTACCTCTTTCCTCTCCAGTTATGCTTACCACATCTTCAGAGAGAAATGCTCAAAATATAAACATTAATTTGGAAAAAAAATATAGGTTTCCCCATCTATCCTATGTTCTTCCCTTATTTTCCAAATGAAATATCAGGAAAAACTACAATTCTGCTGAATTCTGATAGCATATTTTCTTTTCTCAAACCCCTGTGCATATTTATCTCTCAGATACTGAGTCACTTACATTAGCACCTAGGAATTCTAGCAAGTTTTTAATGAGTTTGGGTTTTGATTTTTTTTTTTTTATTAGTATACAGATAATATTGCAGTCATACTATTCTTATGTCCCAGTGTACACCTCAGCTCCACCCAGCTGCTTGCTCACTCTTCCTCAGTGCAATGGCAGAGACAAGGGGAAGGGTAACAGTGAGAAAACTGCAGGGTTGAGTTAAAGACAGCTTAACAGGGAAACCAAATCTGTGCATTCAAGAAAAACATACGCACAACATATTGTATTTGTTTTAACCTACATAAAGTACATTGGAAGTAGCACAACAATATGGGTCTAGCAGTTGTTCTCCTCCTCCTTGTACTCTATAGAGTTTAAATGCTGTGCATCCTTGCTCAGGATCTCCCTCTGGGGATTTCAGGAAAATTTCTATCCCATAAAATAATTACAGTGTGCTGCAGTAGCTGTTAGTACTGTGTAAATATTGCAGCATGAGAAAAAGTGAATAAACTTCAGGAAATGCCAGGAGAAATTTTAATGCATTTTAATGAAATTTTAACTGAAGACAGTTAAAGTGTGACAAATCAGCAGATAATATGGACAAGAATAAGCAATTATCCAGGTTAAAAAATAAGAAAAGTGGAAGGAAAAGTAAGCTAGCACAACTTTGAACTTCATGTGTCATGAAATATTGTTGCTTTCACAAATGAGAACATTTTGAAATGGAAGATTGCATCTCTTTTTACACTTTTTTAATTCTCTTCAGTGTCCAAGTTTACAAAGTTCTGATGCTAGTATGATCTAGAATAAGACCATTAGTGACTGATTTTGAAAGGTTACTGAGTGGGAAATATGATGTATGAGAAGCCTCAGGGAAAACTTCTGACTCCTATTTGTTTTCTAATAAATCTTATACCCCAATGAAAGATAAAATTGCTGAATTCTTGTCTTTTATTTTTTTTAGACAACATATCAGGATATCTATGCAGAAAAATTAAGAACACATTTTCCCCACTCTATTTTGTGACTAATTTTTATTGAAACTAAATGCTTGTCAGGCTTTTTGTGAACAGAACCTGTATATATACCTGGATATCATAAACAAAATCAAACAAGTAACATGAATTTATTCTCTACAACAACAGAAAACTGTTGAACTTTCAGAATCCCTTCTTAATAAAATAGACAGGATATTACAGTAGAAACACAAGGACAAAATTGACATTCATCACAGTACTTCTTCAATCTTCTAACCTTGTATCATCCGGCAGCACTGATAATCAGGGTTAACCTGAGGAAGAGAAAAATGTTATCCAGGTGTCAGAAATAGCACAGTCTAGTTTCATAAAGGTCTTTGAATATTAAAATCAAAATCCTCTCAGAGGTCCCTGTGGACAACCAAAGCAGTGTTCAAAGAACTTTGGCCATGCAGTCAAAGTAATCTGACTTGCTAAAGAATGGGACTGCTGTGCTTTGTACCCAGCAGTTTCCCAGGGAAGGTGTATCATTGAGAAGGTATGAACCAAAGCAATCAAGCTTAGTATGTTTGGACTTCAGAATTCTAATACTGTGCAGTGCTAATCAGAACTGAGAGAAAACTTGCATATTAATAATTCATTTGCCCAAAGTGGAAATGTATTCATCTGACCTCTTTCTGAATAGAACAATTCCTCACAGAAGAAATAAATATATAAAACACCTGCTAATTTATACATTTCATTTGGGTGAAATGAGGTACTTTGTGTGACCTGCAAGACAAAAAAAAAGGTGTTTTTTTTTAATTTCAGACATCAAACCAACCAACCAACCATGCAAGCACTGTTGACATCTAGCAATTTACCATAAAACACGTTTTTTTTATCCTTGTTAAGAATGCTTGAAAATGAAAAATCACTGTGCAGCACAAACTAGTAGCATAAAGATACTATAGCTTTAGAAACAGAACAGTTTTCGTGTAGGTAACTAGTCTTCAATGGCTTCTTCCTCTCACATACCATGATCTTCATCCTTCCAGGCATTCAGTTTCAACAGAGCTGCAGTTCCTTGTTTGACTTTGGGAAAACTGGAGTAAAACATACCTATATCTGATCTAAGGAAGCTGCAGGGATTCCATCTGTACAGAAAGCACAGTAACTTGCGTTCTCTTACTCCACCTCACAATACCTTCCTATAAACCAGAAACAATGGAAAGTAAGAAGACTGACTTCAAGAGGAAGAAATATTGCCCAAAATGCAATGTACTTCTGCTTATGCAAACTCTTGCAGAGAAATCATGTATAAAAAAGCAAAAATTGAATTTGTACTTAACTGCCTCCTCTGTGACTACAGTCAAAGTCTGAAATGTTTATTCCTCATTTAGAACTTGTCTTCGCTTAAACCTAGCTGATAGGTGAGCCCCACATAGCTGCTCACTCACTCCCCCTTGGTGGGATGGAGGAGAGAATGGGAAGGGTAAGAGAAAAATCATTGGCTGAGAGAAAGACTAATAGGCAAAGAAAAAGCTGTGTGTGTAAGCAAAGCAAAATAAGTAATTATAATTCACTGCTTCCTACTGGCAGGGGTTCAGCAATCCCTGGGAAAACAGGATTCCATCATATGTAACAAGTTCCTTGGTAGGACAAATACCATCAGTCCAAATGCCAATCCCCTTCCTCCCTCTTCCCCTACCCTGAGTTTATTTTTGAACATGACATCACTTGGTATGGAACATCCCTTGGGTCAGTTGGGGTCAGCTATCCCAGCTGTGTCCCCTCCCAGCTTCTTGTGCACCCCCAGACTACTCACTATTGTGGTGGTGTCTGAAGCAGAAAAGGCATCTTTTGATTCCAGAGCAGTGTTGCTCAGCAGTAGCAAGCGTATCTCCACATTATCAATGTTGATTTGATCATGAATCAAAACCACAGCTGCTATGAAGAAAATTAACTTTTATCTAACAAAAAATCTAGTACGGAATTTCATTAATAGGGGAGTTCAACTCACATTTGGAGATCCAAATTTAACTACTTTTATAAAAATGTAGTGAGCTGTTTTAAAGGTCTTGAGGTGAAAGATGAACCTAGGAAAATAAAATGGTTTATCCTAGCCAGTGTTTTAAAATCAATCTATCACTATAAAATATTTATATTTTCCCAGATATGGTGCACTGAGAATTAGAAAAGATGACGTGAAATGCTCAACATTAATATTAGGAAGAAAACAAAAAAGTTGTTTTCAAAAATAATTAAAAATCATGCAGAAAAGAAAGAATGTAAAATATATACCAGATGTCCAACTCTAATTTGAACTGAACATCTAGCCAGAGTGATAAATTCATAACATTCCCTAGGTACTGAATAGTTCTTAATAAGGTACATTAAAGTGCACAATTTGAAGTGCAAACTAGAGTTAATAAATAGTATTATTCATAAGTCCATATTAAGGAGGAGTACACTGGGTGAAGAAAGCATGCTGAAATACTCTAAAAAATAGTTTTATGAAGTCAAACTAATTCATGTGCCCTCTTTTTTATCTTATAATAAGGTCATTGTCAAATGTAATATATTTTTAATCTTCAACAAGGTCAACAGCCTGCCTTCTACTTATTGTAACTGTTCCTTTGTGCTGCATAACAATTTACATCCAAAGAATTCAGCATCGGTGTGGAGCTCTTATTATAGGACTTTTGAATGCATTACTCTCTCTGCTGTAATTAATCTTTTAATTGCTTGATACTACTTCAGCAGAAAGAGGCGGTCAATTAATGCAGATATACATGTCTGTGTCTACTGTCTGTGCCTGCCAAGAGTTTTCCTCTTAAAACTGCATTGCATGAAAAGAGCTAAAATCATTGCTTTTAAGAATTTATAGCTCCTCCATCAAAACATTGATATTTTCAGTAGTAAGACTGCTTTATCTTTGTTTTGGTAAAATTCAAGGGTTTTTTATTTTGATATTTGGAAAAAAAAAATTATCTTTTCATTAGCTTTTAGCTTCTTTCCTAGCTCCCTATGCCTAACGCAGAGTTGATACGGACTCAAAGTACTTCTGAGTGCCTGAGACATTAAAATCAAGGAATGCAGTGGTGACTTCTTGAGACCTATCACACAGACAAGTTATTTTTCACAGAAAGGCTGTGACCTGCAAAAATTATCCTCATTAAACCACTAGTGACCGTGCAGACTCAAATTCAGTCTGAAAGTAACATATTTGAACAAAAATTGCAGCAAAAAATGTATGGCAGAAGGGTGCAATCTCCACTAAAATGCACTTGGTTTCTTGGTAGTAAAAAAAGAGTGAATAAAACGCTACCCATGAAATCTGACATCATCTTCCAGTTCAGTAAAAATATGCAGAGAGTGTTTGAAAAGTCAAATGGAAAAGGCCCCTAAGCCCAAGTTTCCAACAAAAGGTGCCAAAAAGAAATATTTAAACTCAAATATGCAGTATCCTTTCAACTTTTTTTTATATCATTTTCATTTACTTATGAATGTGGGATTAAGGAATTAATTTTCAGTCACCAACTCGAAATGTGCTTATGAATTTTATTCAAGGTCAAATTGAAAAATTTTCTGTAAATGAAATTGTAATAGTGCTTTCAAAAAGAAAAACAATGTAGAAAAAGAGAAAGTTAAAAAAAAATAATTAGAAGTTTTCCACCATTCTGCTTGAAAACTCTCATAATCATTGAAACAAGTCAGAGTCATAGAATCATAGATTGGCTTAGGTTGGAAGGGACTTTAGATATAATGTACTCCAACCTCCCTTCCCTGAGCAGGGACACCTATCATTTAGACAAGGTTGCTCAAGACCTCATCCAGCCTTGTCTTGAACACCCTCAGGGAGGGGGCATCCACAACTTCTCTGGGCAATCTGTTCCAGAGTCTCACCACCCTCGTACTAAAGGACTCCTTGCTAAGTTCCCATCTAAACCTATTTTTCTTCAGTTTAAAACCATTTCCCCTTGCTATTGCTGGACACTCTTATGAAAAGTTCCTCTCCTGCCTTCCTGTAGGTTCCCTTCAGGTATTGGAAGGCAACTGTAAGGTCCCACCTGGAGTCTTCTCTTCTTCAGGCTGAACAAACCCAGGTCTCTCAACCTCTCCTCATAGCAGAGGTGCTCCAGCCCCTTGATCATCTTTGTGGCTCTCCTCTGGACTTGTTCCAACAGATCTATGTCATTTTGGTGGGATCAGGAACTGGATGCAGTATTTGAGGGGGGTCTAACAAGTGTAGAGCAGAGGAGAAAACTCACCTCTCCTGATCTGCTGGCCAAAGTACTGATGCATTTTAGGATATGGTTGGTCTTCTGAGCTGCATGACTGCGCTGGTGTCTCACATTGAGCTTCTCATCAATCAATACCCCCAGGTCCTTTTCTTCAGGGCTACTCTCAACCCACTCTACATCCACCTTGCAATTGTGCCTGGGATTGGTCCATCCCAAATGTAGGACTTTGCACTTGGACTTGCTGAACCTAATGCAGTTGACACAGGCCCATTTCTCAAGCCTGTTAAGGTCCCTCTGGATCACATTCCTTCCTTCAAGGGAATCCACCATACCACACAGCTTGGTATCATCAGCAAGCTTACTGAGGGTTCACTCCGTACCATTGTCCATGTCATTGACAAAGATGTTAAACAGCGCTGGACCCTGAAGAGACACCTGAGGAACTCCTCTTGTCATTGATCTCCCGCTGGACATCCTGCTGTCGATCACAACACTTTGAGTGTGACCTTCTAGCCATCTCCTTATCCATCGAGTGGTCCATCCATTGAATCCATGCCTCTCTGTCTTAGAGACAAGGATGTCATGTGGTACAGTGTCAAATGCCTTGGAAAAGTCCAGATAGATTACTTCGGTTGCACTTTCCGTATCAACCAGAGCTGTGAGTGTCATAGAAGGCCACCATATTCATCAGGCATGGTCTGCCCTTAGTGAAGCCATGTTGGCTGTCAAGAATCACTTCATTGTTTTTCATGTGACTTTTCGTGTACCACAAGATTTTACCTGACAGAGATGGGACTGACTAGTCTGTAGCTCCCTAGGTTTTCTTTGCTCCCTTTTTTAAAAGTGGTGGTTATGTTTCTCTTTTTCCAATCTGTGGGAACTTCTCCAGACTGTCATGACTTCTCAAATACAATGGCTAGTGGCCTAGTAACTTCAGCCACCAGTTCCTTCAGGACCTGTGGATGTATCTTATAGGGTCCCATGGATTTGTGCCCTTTCAGGTTCTCTAGGTGTCTGGACCTGATCTTCACTTAACTCTGGATGGTTCTCACTCTCCCAGGCCCAGCCATTGCCCTCTGTGATGGCTCCACGAACTACTCAGTGTGGCTCAAGTGGTTACCAGTGGAGACTGAGGCAAAGAAATCATTGAGTACTTCAGCCTCCTCTGTATCCTTGGTAACCAGGTTAGCAGTATCCCTCCGAAAACTAAGAAAAACAAGGATACTATATAATGCAAGGTTTCAGCATAAGATGAAGAAGTGTATGACTTTAGTAACAACTTCTACAGTGTTTTGAATACATACTATGACATAAACAGAAGAAATTGGTCTTCTAATTATTAAATAATCACTATTAAGATTATAATAGTATTAAGATTGTAATAGATCTATTTTTATTTAATGGACAGTTAAAAAACCTAAACTAATTAAAAACTTACCTTTCAAGCATATAATTTTGCCAGCTTTTTCAATACTCCTGTCCTACTAAAAAGCTGGTTGTAAGGAAGAAAATCCAAGTGAATCCACAAAAAAAGAGGGGGTTTTGTTTTGTTTTGTTTTGTTTTTGTTTTGTTTTTTGTGGGTTTTTTTGGTTTTTTGTGAACAGAGCCAGACTAGAAACAATTGAATCAGGAATCTGAGTGTCCTGTAGGAAAATATTTTTATTTTAACAGAACTCAGATTAAAGAATCCCTTCTGATTGCCATTAATAATATGCTATTGCATGTGAAATGGTGGGTTTGGGATTTCTTTGTTTGTTTGTTTAGTTTGGTTTGGTCTGCTTGGGGTTTTTTTTGTAGCAGGCAACCCAAGTATTTCTTAGCTCTATAGAGTAGAAAAAAAACCCCATCACCTTTATCTAAACTTTGACAGGGCCAGTTCAAATTCATGCTGACTGTAGTTAGTCAGCTGGCATTCTTTTCCAGCTGTATTATCCAAATACACATCAAATTTCAGGTTCCCTGTTTTTATACTGAAACCAGACACAATGAACCACCAGAGGAAGTCATATGAAACGTATAAAAAACACCTCTATTTTCCCGTTCCATACTTTAGACAGTTTAAATGTATAGACTACTAAAATACTGATGCAGAAAAGATGAAACTATGAAATAAAGCTCAGTTGCTGAAAACATAATTTGAGGTATACTTTGATAATGTAATGCTTTTGATCTACTATAATATTTTTGGGCATCATAAATAAATATGACATGCCAGCCATTAAACCTGACTTAGAAACTGTGACATATGGCTGTTATACATACATACTCCCTTGGTTTCTTACTAAGACAGGCGAAGGTCAAGGAGTCCTGTGCCTTCCACATCTCATTTATATTTTATGCTTCAAGAAGAAGATGAAGCCCTCTAGGAAGATATTTCTGAGTAACACAGTAGATGGATATGTTTCATATCATGAATAAACGGGGTCAAAAAGTTGACTAACTCACATAGATTTTGGAGCAATTGTCTTCACAGATACTGAAATTATTAGGAAATAGCTTAAGACATCTTAGTTCAACTTCAGAAATACCTAGTACTTGAAAAGGCTCTCACATCGTTTCTTCCACATAAAGCGATCATAGGTTAAGTAATGTTATTATCAGTTCTTTAACTATTGTACAGCTAATATTTTCAGATGCATTCATCATTTGCATGTTTGTATTAATATGGAGAAAAGTCTGGGTTTATTTGTGACCTATTTCTGCCATAAAACAAAATTCTGACATGTGCCTTTTTGCAGTCCATTTGTGTTAAAACTGAAATTGTAAACCTGGAAACAAAAAGTAATAAAAGAAAATACCTTTGCTAAATGTGAACTGAATTGTAAGGTATGTTCTTCAGTGTTTTACAGAATCTCAGATTCCAAAATAAATGAGATCATCTCTGTCCTTGGGCTTGGATTGTAAACCTTATGCACTCACAGGACTTTATGAACTTCCATTCTCATCAAAATCAATATTAATGTTCATAACATGAAAGTTATTTGAATGCCTGGTTCTTTTCAAAGTCAATGCTTTTCATATTTGGATTCAAGCTCAAAGTTTTCAGTGACCAACCATATAAATATCTTACTCAAGGAGTAACAGACAATTTATACCTGCCATTTTGGGTTACAAGGCAAAACACTTTATTTCCTTCACCTTCATTTCCTTTTTTGTGTGCTTTGAATATGCCAGCACTCTGATACATCAAATTATCATGCCAGTGGTTTATGAACCTTGTCACAGTATGCTTCAATCAGAATTCAGCAAGTAGAGATTCTTTTACTATTTTTATATTGTTTTGACTGATGAAGTGAAAAAAACACAGATTTTACATGTAAATAATGAAAAAGCAAAAACAACTAATTAAAAAAATTAAAAAGCTATCATGGTGAAGACATCTCAGGTTTAGAGTACAGACAGGTAGTGAACTCAATTCACTGAGAAAGAGCAGGATAAAAAAATAGAGAACATGCCTGTTAATTGGACAGTAAGTGACTATGCACAGAAGTCATCTGACCTTAATCTTTGCAAAACAGTGAGCCACAAAATGCTTCAACTTGGTAAGGCAAAACCAGAAATATCTAATTGATTTCTTGTTAGAATCAACACTAACAGAACCATTACAGAAGCACCAATGGGATAGCAGCTTCTATTTTCTAATTTCCAAGAAAGCAAAAGAAAGCTGCTCCTCCTACTTATCTCTTGCATAACAGGAACTTCATAGCCTAGCACTCTTGTCTTCTTCAGCTAGGAGTTCCACATGAGAAGAAGGAAGGTAGGAATGGAAGTCATTCTATTTCTTTAGATATTATTTTAATTGATACTTTCCAAGGTGTCAGGTCCACCTCTGGACTAAAATGTGGCTGTTGTTACTGAAAGATGGGGATCTAAAGACTTTCTTATCTACAGGTAACATAATCCAATCTTTACAATATCAAATGAATAAGACCAGAAATAGGCTATTTAACAAAGTGCAGATAATATTGCATGAGTACTCAATGTGGTGTCTTCATTATAACTACACTTCTAATCATCTCAGTTCTTACAACTATGAAATAGCAACCCATGATTTTGTACACCCACTCCAGTAGCCTGAGATTTCCTTCATAATGGAGTAGTTTATGAGCACCCTTACAAAGTGTGTGAGTCTGCATGCATACACATACATTTACTGTTGTACAATAAAAGTAGTAAAAAGTGTTGATAAAATTAAAGTATTCAGTAAAGGATTGCTTGTATCACTACCTACAGTCAGTAATGTCCCTAGCACATTCCTATTCCTCCATGCATTTTTAAAAGAAGATGATGAGTTTTGTTAACTTAAAAAAAAAAAAAAGAATTAAAACTACTGATTTTCCATTTTAAGTCATATTGAAAGATTCACCATTTGCCCATGTTCAGCCTTTCATCTACTAGATAAATTATCTTCAAGTCCCAAAACACAGAAAGTTAAGGTTAACTGTGCTTCTTCCTTTGCAGCATAGGAAAATGTTTACATATTTTCTGCATTAAGATTCGTTGTGCATTTATTCTGCCAGAGTAAGAAATAGAAATCGTATCAGTATGAGGAATGGTACCTTTTATTCTCAAGATATGAATGGTGGGTTAGTCTATCCCACTAGACATTACTGAGTGGATCAAAGTTGGATCCTAAGACCTTTGCAAAAAAATTTCCTACTGAAAGCACTAGTTATTGATGCTACATTGATATCATTTGCTACTGTATACCATGAAATTCTATTCTTGGAAGTGAAAGAAAGTATTCCCTTAAAACCTCTCCGTTATTTGCCATGTTATTTTTTAAGTTGAAGCATAATACACAAAACAAATCCACCATTATTTACAGAACTTTTCTTTTTGTGTAAAAGAGCAAAAAGAATTTAAGTAGAAGATGATTTATATAATGCTATTTACAATTCCTCTATTTCATATAGATCTGCTTGGTACTGGATATACCTTGCTCACTGGTTTATTAAATTACTCATTAAATATTTTGACATCTAATCCTTAGGGACCAAAAAGAGAAATACAGCTGCAACAAGATTAACTGATTTGTTTTTTTTCATTTACTTCCCTGATTTGAGTGAACTCCTTTTGCAAGTAAAAAAAGTAGGTACTTGTAGTGGTATGCTTCATGAAAAAGGGGTAAGACTATGCCTATTGAAGTGTGTAAGTAGCAAATAAGAAATGCCATAAAGTTCAATGTGCTTATCTTCCCCTTTAAAATCAAACAGGAATACCCACAAGAATAGTATATGCAATGTACTTAGTATTAGTAAAATCGTGTATTATTATGTTTCCAAAGGCAATACATCTTAGAATACTGTTGAAGTTGTGTTAACCTCATTTTTTTAAGAAAGGTGAGCTTCTAAATACAAGTTAAGAGAGGATCTGATTAGAGTGAGCCTGAAGTCTTTCACAGTGAGGGATTACATTGCTATTTACATATATAAAGATACAGAATAGCTTCAATTCATATTTTTGTCCATGTGATATAAATCTATTTTTTGCTTTTATCAAATCCTAGTTTTCAGTTAAAACTTTGTGCAGTTTGTTCTCTAAGCTCCAAAATCTTCATTCTTGATGTATCTCTTCAGATACACACTATATTTACCTTTCTTTCACACTTGTTAAACCATGACAAATGTACTCTAAGCAATTATATTTTGACCACCATAAGTCAAATCAACTTTCTTACAAAGATTTTTTCTTTTTTCATCCCCATTTCCTCTTTCTCCCATACAGCAACATTGCCAGGAAATAAAGAGCATGCAACTTCTCTTACCATGGTTGTTTACTTTCATATACACAATAGAAGTATTTTCTTTATTAATCTGTTCAGATACACTTCCTGAAAAGCTGATGAAATGCTATCTTTTAAATAAAGATTACTGAAACTGTATAGCAGTTAATTTACAAAAACAAATTATTTCTCTTTGCATTTTACATGAAACTTCATGCATCCTTTACTTCACCATGTAAAATTGAGGTTTGCATATAATACCAAAGTTTTTATATAATGCCAAAGTCCTGAGGCCTATCATACATCCAGGAGTGAGTAACATCACAGTTTGTTGCTGGAATTACTTTTCCGTTTTATTTTCTCTTCTCCGTTCTACAGAAAGGAAAGGTATTCTATCTTGTATGCCTAGAAGCCCTTTAATGTCACACTTCAGTGTAAATTAGGAGAACGAAAGCTTTAGTCTTCAGAAAAGAATAGATTTAAATGTGATGGTGCACTGGGTCCTGGAAAGGTACATTCACTCAGGGTGTATGCCTGACAGCAACTGTGGACTGGAGAAGCTGCACAGCTGCAGACTAGAGCTATGTGTGACCTGACTCAAGATTAGCATTCAGGTTTCTTAACAATCACAGCAGGTGTGCTAGAATACATAATAATGGAATTTTTTTGTAAAAAAATGCAACGACATGAATTCCTAATCTACCTGCACTGATTAATATCGCAGATTGTGCCTTCAAAGAACTCTTATTTGAAGTTACTCGATTCCCATTAGTTTCATTTAAAAAAAAAAAACTTATCCAAAGGAAAAGAAAACTCATTGTCCCATTTTCCATGTGTCTAACTACCAGTTCTACAGCCATTCTCTTTGCTGGTATGTCGTTTGTATCCTCATCTGCCAATTAGAATAAATTCAATATTAAAATGCTGTAAGAGCACGCGTCTAACACCTTATTGTATTGCAGTATTATAACAGCAGCTAAACCACTGAGACAAGGCAGCAGCCAGGAAGATGCATTTGTGATAGTAATATAAAGAAATTCAGAGTATCACTCAGGTGGAACATTGACACAATGCCTTCCTGCTAGCTCCAAACTCAAGGCACTTCTGCCACTGTGTGCTTAGGGGAAGGGAACTTGTACAGAATATACATGATGAAGTGTAAGAAGATGCCAGGGAGAAGAAAATTATACAGGTGGAGGTGGGAGAAGATTACACACCTTGGAGGTGGAGATGTGGAAGACAATGGATTTTTCCCTACAACCCAAATGCATCTTAAGGGGAAATGATGGCTGAGGCAACATTCAAATCTTACTGCGTTAGACATCAAATGCATAGCAAGGAAGGAAGGGGTTGAAAACCTGGCATCTTCATGTTCAAGGCACTGCTCAGATAACATAGCATCAGAGAATATCTAGAGTTGGAAAAGACTCATAAGGATAATGGGGTCCAATTCTTCTTAGGAACAACCTCTCACATTATAAGTGATTTTTAAGTCCCTCATTGAGGGACTCTTTTGTTTTTCTTCAGAAGGGATGCATCACATACCACTGTTTGTCTCAAAAAAGGAAAACTTTTAAAGCTAGAATATTTCCCAGTTTGGTTCACATTATTCTTTCTTCAGAGGTTCAGAAGCCAGATGCTAAGTTTTCTGAATGTTATGAAATATGAAATTCCAGACAAGGAATAGAAAAAATACTATGCAACTTTCCTGAAAAGTTATAGATTATCTGGACTGCAATAATCAGAGTTCAATATTCTCTGTGAAATAAAACTGGACAGTTCCAAGATGAAAAGACTTGGCAAAACCTTATAGGAATAAAGCCAAGCAATAAATATAGCAACAGGCTCAGCTAAACTGACACTGGTGCTAGATATATAGCTAAGTAGTTGCTGATATTTTAAAGACAAATACAGTTCACTGCAGAAAGAAAGGAAACACCGAATCAACAGTTTCAAGAATACTTTAGAGTAATCACAGTTGAAGAGAGCATATACTAGATACAGGGTAGATTTGCAAATACATCTGACTTTGCTTGAGTAATCATATTGTATGTTTAATATCTCATGTCTAATTGAAATAATTAGGTTTTAGGGATATAATTACAACCAGTCACAGATATAATAGATTTTTGTTTGATCAACCTAAGTTTGTGTGTGTGCAGCCTTTATAAAAATCTTCTACCTAATAGTAAAATCAAAAGAAATTATTTTAGTATGTTATATCATAGAGAAGGTTTTTTTTAAATGAAGTGTTAAGGTCCCTGGCTACCTGCAGAAAATACTGAACAAAAACTAATTCAAGCCATGAAACGAAAAAAAATGTATTTTTTTAAGCGTTAACACTGTACATCTGTGAAAGATATGGTACAACCAGTCATAAATTTCACATATAGAAAATTCTTGGTTGACAAGTGAAATTTAACAGGCATGTGGCCAGAAATACTCTTATTCATTTGTGTGTGAGCTTTTTATAGCAACTTGTCTGGGACAAGGAGAAAAGTAACATATTAAACCTTTGGAAACTGGTATTGTGCACAAGCTAAAAAGGTGTTTCTCTATGTCTACCATAATGAGAAAAAAAATAAGCTCTCAGTAAGACTCAGAAAGTGTGCTTACAAAAAAAAAAAAAAAAACCAAACAGGTAAAAAAATCACTTTTATTTAACATTTGTCGTCCCTAATGTCAAACTGAAAACAAAGCAGATAAGCAGCTCCTTTGAACTGACTGTGGTCTTGCTGAATGTTTTACCTTCATTCAACATGAGCATGTATTAAGTTCATAGAATCTCATAGATTTTGCAGCAAAAGGGGATGTAATGCAGCATTACAGTACCAAGTGTTCATATTCTTTAGAAATATAAAATAGATAATGTCATGGAGAGCTTTTCAAGCTGTGATTTCTTTCTTATTCTTGTTATTTTGATAGCCTTCCCCAGGAAAACAAACCATTGCAAATCAGTATGAAGAAAATCAGTTCTCTGAACACTCTTCACTTCTCACAGTTCAGTTGTACAATTAACCCTTTCACTAGCATCCCCGCTCAATATCACACAACTGCACCCAAACCTGTCTCTGAATCCAGAGTGTGAAAAAAATTGGAGTGTGGGTAAAGAGGTCATGCTTAGCGTCTTGACAACAACCTGATTAATCTGTGTAGAATCATAGGGGCTGGAAGGGACTTCTAGAGATCATGTAATCTAATCCCCCTGGCAAAGAAGGATCACCTAGGGCAGGCCACACAGGAACACATCCAGGCGGGTTTTGAAAGTCTCCAGAGAAGGAGGCTCCACAGCCTCCCTGGGGAGCTGTTCCAGTGCTCTATCACCTTCACAGAAGACATTTCTCCTCATGTTGAGGTGGAACTTCCTATGTTCTAGATTAAGCTCATTATTCTTAAACTCATTGTTCCTTGTTCTATTAGTAGGCACCACGGAAAAGAGATTGGACCCTCTTGACACCCACCCCTCAGATATTTATAGACATTAACAAGATCCCCTCTCAGCTGTCTTTTCCCAAGATTAAACAGTCTCAGTTCTTTCAGTCTTTCTTCATATGAGAGATGCTCAAGTCCCTTAATGATCCTCACAGTTCTCCACTAGAATCTCTCCAGTAGATCCCTTTCTCTGTTTACACTGGAGAGCCCAAAACTATACAATATGCCAGGTGTGGTCTCACCAGGACAGAGTAGAGAGGCACAAGGACCTCTCTCAATCTGCCTGATATGCTCACACTTTTCCTGATATGCCGCAGGACACCATTGGCCTTCTTGGCCACAAGGGCACATTGCTGACGCGTGGAGAATTTACTGTCTACTGGGACTCCAAGGTCCTTCTCCATGGAGCTGCTTTCCATCAGGACATCCTCTAATCTGTACTGGTGGTTGGTGTTATTCCTACCCATATGCAGGACTCTACGCTTGCCCTCATTTAACTTCATGAGGTTCACCTTTGCCCAACTCTTCAACCTGTGCAGGTCTCATTGGATAGCAGCACAGCCTTCTGGTGTGTCAGCCATCCCTCCCAGCTTTGTGTCATCAGCCAGCTTGCTGAGGGTACACTCCATCCCCTCATCCAGCTCGTTGATGAAGTTATTGAACAAAACTGGGCCCAGTACTTATCCTTGGGGAACACCACTGGCCACAGGCCTCCAACTTGACTCTGTTCCACTGTTCACAACCCTTTGAACTCTGCTGTTGAGCCAGTTATCAATCCACCTCACTGTACAATCATCTGTCCCACATTTCTTAAGTTTTGTTATGAGGATGTTATAGGTGACCAAGACAAAAGCTTTACTGAAGTCAAGATATATGACACTCACTACTCTGCCTTCATCTACCCATTTTGTCATGGATTCCTAAAAGGATATCAGGTTAGTCAAGCAACATTTACCCTTAGTAAATCCATGATAACCTTCATAACCTTCTTTCCTTTCATGTGGTTAGAGATGGCCTCCAGAATGAGCTAATCCATCACCTTTCCAGGGACAGAGGTGAGGCTGATTGGTCTGTACTTTCCTGTGTCTTCTGTACTGCCCTTTGTGAAGATCGGAGTGACAGTGGTTTTCTTTCAGTCCTCAAGAACACCAGCCAGCTCTCTCAGAACATGTGGATGTGCCCCATCAGGGCCCATGGATTTCTGTGTTTTCACTTTTTCCACGTGATCTGTAACCCAGTCCTCACTGACCAGTGGAGAGTCTTCCTCCCTCCAGTCATGCTCCCTTAATTCCAGTGAATGGAGTTCTTAAGGGCTGGTCTTAGGAGTAAAGGCTGAGGAGGAGAAGGCATTCAGCAGTTCTGCCACATCATCATCTGTTACCTATCTCCCACTTCATTTAGCAGTGGATTCACTTTTTCCCTATTTTTCTTTTTCTCATTGATGTACTTGAAGAAACTCTTCTTGTTTTCTTTCAACTCCCTGGCCAGACTAAGTTCCAAGAGAACGCTGGCCTTTCTTGTAGAGTCTCTACATACTCTGGGAGTATTTCTCTAATCCTCTCTATAAACCAAGCCTTTTTTCTACATATTGCAAATTCCTCTTCCCAAATTCTTCCCTTTTTCTTCTGATTTTTTCCAGAAGCTCTTGGCTTGTCAATGCACATCTCCTGCCTTCTCTAATTGGTTTTGTTGTTGTTGTTGTTAAGTAGATAGAAGCAACAGATCGAAGTGTTGTGTATAAATCCTTAATGCTATAAAAGCTGGACATTAAGTGCTATCATAATTGCAACTAGTTTAATATAAATTCTTTAATTATATCTTTAAAACTTTAAGCTAAAACAATATTCTTGTCTTTGTATATAGGGTGGGATACTTTGGGCCACAGAATGCTCAGATTGTAGCACAGTATAATGAATGAGCCTTTCAGCAATGTAGACCATAAATTTGGTACTACAGTGGTAACAGAGTATTAAGCTTTTGTTAACACTATTTTAAAGATATTAACAACTAGTAAGCAGGATTTATATCTTCATTTTCTTTCTTCAGTCCCTGACCATAAGGTTTGCAGTGGGTTGCACTCCAGCTCCCCTAGTCCTCCATATAAGTCAGTTTAAAAGATATTATTACCTCACTTCTTGTGGCCACAGACTAACCTTTATAGCTGCCCACTGAATGATAAATAATTTGTGCTTTTTCAGCACAGTGCCATGGTAAGTTCTAATGCCTCTTCAAACTCCCACAGTTTCAGGAAAGTATTGTTAAAAGTATTGTTTAAAATCCCTGAGTTTTAAATTGAAAAGATTTAGATTATTTTCATACAGATTGAGGTACTGATCTACTATATACTGTACTATACTACTATGTACTGTACTATATACTATACTATATACTATATATATATCTTTACACAGTTTGGCATAGAGAAAAAGAAGAGTATACTCATGTTTTCCGTATGGTTCATGTTACTATATGCAGAGCTCTTCCTGAGAAATATATTGCTTCTAAGAGTGTACAACATGAGGTTATATTGCTTACAGTAGCAATAGACTGCCAAAGCAGTCTAATTTCAAATGAATATTGTTCCCATTTCTGTCACATTTTACTGCACAAGTCATTTTCCATCCTTGGTACCTATGATAGTTGCTTGTGATAGAAAATACCAGCAGGAGGTTGTTAAAAACCTGGATGAAAACATAATAGTATTTGACCACATCTATTCTTTAGAATAAGTTTTGAGACAGGGGTTTCAGAGTTGTACTGAAGGATGAAATGAGATATTCTGTAGCTCTTCCTGCCTCTGATGACATCCAGCAACTGAGAACTAAACAAATTTCACTGACAATACCCTGTCATACCTCACATTTCTGGTAGGTAAGGTTCTTAGGTAGCCTAGAAACCTTAAGTAAAGTAGTAATGATTCCAAATGAAATACAAGTGTACAAATATCAATTGTATCTACAATTCTGCTTTGAACACCTATCTGAACAGTTTATTCCTATGCAACTTTCAAAACTAAAAATTAGAAAAGCTCTGCATAAGTTGCCTGAAGCTTTCCTTCTGGAAAAAAACACAAAGATTCATAAATTAAGCATTCCTTTTTATTTATTTCTTTTTAACTTACATGATCTAAAATGTTCTTTCTCATTCAAATATGGAAAATGTGTGAGTGTTCCAATAAAGAATAGTTAATCAGAACTTAATGTGTTGTCATTAGCAAAGAGATGGAAAAAGACAGTGTAAATATTTGTTCACTAAATCACTGCACTTGACATAATGAGACTTTCTAAACATTGCAGCAGAGATAATTGCATAAAAACATTTTTTTATTTAATGTTTTGTCTAGTCTATACTCCCCTTCCTGAGAAAGTGACGGTTTCCTTTATTTTCTAGTATTGTTATGAGAGTGTTATAAGTACCTGGAGACAAAATTCTTATGATCTTTCATTATAAGTTTATTCCCTGAAATGTAAAATTTCTTCTTTACTTACTATATTACACAAATGCTTGGAATAGTTAAACAATGTATTTCCTTAAAGTCAGTCTGATACAATTCAAACCAGAAATTTAGTACATTATGGGATCTGAGAATATTTTTATTTGTAGCAAATTATTTACCTAATATGACAAACTGCTAGTGGCTGTTTCTATCCAGGTAACTGATGCTAACTTGTTTTCTTTCAAAGTAAAAGGCTTTAAAAAAACCCTATCTGTTCACACAAGTTTTCCTTCAAAGCAAGTAAAGTCACTCTATGCTAAATCTTGTACACATTAAGCTAAGAACTGAAGAATAAATTATAAAGAGAGATTTGTGGAGAATGATACAAAAGCTGCTTCTTGATGAAAATGGAGACAATAACACCACCTTTGAAAGAAAAAAAATGTTTACAAGAAGAGAGATTTTACATAAATTAGTCACTTTGGGGAGAGAGTTGTTAAGGAAAGGAAAGAAAACAAGAGATCAATTAAGTTTTATCACCATCCACCGGCCCTGGTCTCTGGCTGGAGGTGGTGGGGGGGGATGTGTAGGAGCCGCCGTTCCTGCTTGGCTGAAGTTCTCCGCTTTTTCTTTCTGTTTTTTTTTTCTTTTCTCCTCTGCTGTTGCTGTCCCGTAGCTGAAGCCGAAGTGGCGAGAGAAGGGGGGAGCTTTTCTCTTGGAGTTTTTATACAGCAAAAAGGGGTTCTGTCTTTTCATAAATCTCTGGCACACAGACTTGCTAAAGATGATGCACAGATTTTGCCATCCCAAGAACTTCTCTTTTAATTATTGTGATCTTTCAGTCCTTGTTACCTTGCTAAATTTATTACCCTTGTCTTGACCGTGTACCAGGAGGTGACCTGATTAGCAGTCTTATCTTTAGGTGCCTGTCAGGCATGATACAAAACAGAAGCTAGTTAAGTGTGGGGTAAAAATCTGTTAATTGAGAATGTGTTTGGTATATTTTTAAAAGAGCAGAAAAAATACTGATTCGAGAGACATATTTCATGTTTTCAGAGTGTTTACATCAATTTTGTTGCTCCATACCATGGCATGAGCTCAGTTCAACCCAGAAGACAGAGAGACAACTTTCCTTTGCTCAGCATAAAGGGACAAATCTTCTGACTGAGACACTTCTTGGCACAGCCAAGCACATTACAGCTGACCTTACTATTCTTTAGCATTTCTCACAACCTGAGTCCACCAACTGACTTTGCTGTAACACACAGTTTTTAGATACAGTTAGTGACAGAATATTGCATTCTTATCTAAGAGGGCAGGAAATCTGCTAATAGCAGTAACAGAATTACTGTAAAGACAGCTGAATAGAGCCTCTGCTTGAATCTTTCAATTAGATTTGTACACAAGATTTCAGTTCTATAATACATTTTTACGAAGACAGTTCCTTAATATAGCACAAAGCCCCACTGAAATAAATGAGGCTTGGGCCTGCAATCCATGCAGAGTTCAAAGCTTCTCCTGTTGACATAAGAAAAAAAAGCACAGTCACACAAGGTTGAGAAATTGCACTACAACTGTTAGAAAACACAAAAGGTGTCATAGTTCCTTTTTATTTCTAGATGACAAACCTTCATGTTCACAGGTCTTTTTACCAATTTTTTTTTTTTTTTTTTTTTTCACAGGGATCCAGAGGAGGAGGACAGTGTTCTGTGAGTGTCTACAAGTCAAACTCAGCTTGAAAAAACATACCTGTTGTTTCAATCAAGAATAAATTTTCTTTTCACAGGAGAGGAATAACAACAGATAAACAAAACAACAGACAAAAGAAAAACTCTGGAAAGGCACACAGGAAAGCTGGGGAAGAACCTTTTACAAGGTTGTGTAGTGACAGAACAAGGGGTAGTGGTTTTAAGCTGGAAAAGGGTAGATTTAGGTTGGGCATTAGGAAGAAATTCTTTAGTGTGAGGGTGGCAAGACACTGGAACAGGATGCCTAGGGAGTTTGTCGATGCCTCGTCCCTGGAGGTGTTCAAAGCCAGGTTGGATGGGACTTTGAACAACCTGGCCTAGTGGAAGTTGTCCCTGCCCATGCAGGGGGTTGGAAATGGATGATCTTTAAGGTCTCTTCCGACTGAAACCATTCTATGATTTCATGATTCTATGGTTCTATGATTTTATGGTTGCCATACTAGGATTAACAGGGAACATCGAAAAGAAAAACAGACCCCAAGGAATTTTAAATTCAGAAAATTCCTTTGAACATAGTCACTATAAACCAATTTTTTTACTGTAAAATATTTTTCATTAGAAATATATTTGAAACAGAACTTGAATTCTTACTTTTATGTAATATTACTGAAATGAAATATCTGACAGACAAACTGCAATGCATCTATTCTCCTGAGAAGGGAAATGTGTCAAATGTGCAAGTGTTCAAACTAACTTATGTGAGTAAAGAAAAATGGACAAGAAGTGGAAGGAGGAAGAATTAGATATCCAAAGTTTGGAAATTATAGACACAGGAGAATGAGCCTGGGATAAGAACTACAAATGAAAAGAGTCAGGATGGAAACTATTTAGAAAAAGAGCACATCAAGGTAAAATAGGAGAAAGCACACAATCATTAGCATACCTTGCACTTCTCATACTTGAGGTAAAAACCCCCACACATTAGTTCCCCATAAAACCTTTGTAAATTCATTGTCTTAAATGGCAGCAGTCAGCACAGCTACTCCTCTGGCTCAGGATTTCACATTACAGAGTTTTCAGAAAAGACAGAGGGAAGGACACTGGGAGGAGCAAACTGTGAGCCACCTCATTTTAAAAGACTGCATTAAAGATTACAATATTATGATTTCAGCCTTTTTTCAGTACTTTAAAAATGAAAGTTATATTTATGATCACAAATACATAATTTCTTTTCTGTGAAAAGAAAACAGAAAGGAAAGCCATTTGCCTTGGCTTTCAGATCCTTATACTAAATCATTCAGTACTTTTCATATTTGTGTTATTTTTCAAGGTATATAATCTAGCCATTTCTGACCTTCTATTCTTATTTACTTTTAGAGCTAATTTGGAGACAGGTGGCTGGGTTCATCTGTGATATTTTATCCTTCCAACAGCTCCTGGTTCCTCTCAGTGCTCTCATTAAACTTAATGCTGAATCAGATATTCATTATTTTCAGATAATTCTTCTTTACATTTATTTCCTTCACCCAACAAGATGGTAAATACAGCACAAGTGCAGCTGAAGTACAAACTACTGATAGAGGCAAATCCCTTCCTGAACGTCCTAACTGTGAAGACGTGTTGAGTTCCAAAAAGAATAGCTGCCTCAAAACATATGCCCTGAAAAATTTGACATTGTGCTAGGGTGGGGGCTTCATTTGTTAAGCCACCTGGACACTTTTCTCTCAAGGAGAGGCCCCCTGATAAATGGAGCCCTGTTTTCTCAAGGAGAGAGCCCCATTTGGGTAACCACCCGGGTAAACTGGTCCCTGGTCTCACAAAAGCAGCCCCTCCTTTAGTGGCCATCCCAATAAGCTTAACAATGTCCTTGCATGGGGAGTTCTGTTTGATGGCCACCTTGACAGGAAGGACACTGCCCTTATTCCACAAGGGACAGGGGCAGGCAAGCTGTGCCCTGCGGAGGCAGAGGGACATCTTGTGTGTGCCCTAGGTAAAGACACTGGAGAGGGCACAAGCAGAAATAGGGGTTATTGCTGTGTCACCCCATCTGGAGGGGCCCCAGTGAATACCTGGCTGCACAAGATATGCCAGAGCACCCAGCCTGAAAACGGGGACCAGGTAGCATAAAAAAAGCATACTCAAAATTCTGTGTGTACACCTCTCATCCAAGGACCACAACTTCCTACCAAGATCATCACTGGATCTACGGGTAGCCATATCTTTTTGTATCTCCTCTTTATCTTTCTCTGTCTGTGTTTCTAATGTTACCTCAGCGCATAAGGGTAACACAGTTTCCAACTTTGTCAAGTTTTACAATCTGTTGCTTTGATAAATTTTGTTAATTGTAACCTGTTGTTTTGACAATTTCCTTAAATTCCTCCAATATTCTTAAATAGCTAAATTCTGCTATTTGTAATCCATTGCTTTGAAAGTACCATAATTTTTAATTCTGCTAGGTGTAGTCTGATATGCTTTATAACCTTACTCACTTTTAAGTAAGGTTGGTTTTTGTACAAACTTCCTGGGTAATAATCTTACACCTAAAGTACTGCAGAGAGAATTCCCAAACTTAATTTCGCTGAATGGGTTGTTAAAAGAGATTAATCAAAAGAGGAGGATCGGGCCCATCTATACATAGGCTCCTCTGAATCTGCTTAGAAAGCAAGCGGGTCCAGTCCAAATCTTTCTGGGTCAATCCCCACTCTGGGGAATTCTACCCATGTCCACTCTATGGGGCATAATGCTGTGCCCACTCTGTGGGATGTGACATTTGGTTTGGGCCCCCAACTCTGGGGATCTGTGCTGACTTTTTGAGATGTGACAGTACCCCACCTACCTTATGGGTTGTGACAACGTGGTTTAACATGCTACCAAAGTGGCTGAATGTAAAAATTATTACAGTTTATTTTGCCTAAATGTAAATTTTAAATTCTTGCAACTGTTGAAAAGAAGATACTTCTTGATTTGTCTTAGTAACAGAAGTTTCATCTGCTTATGTTTCAGACAAAGAAACTATTATGACAATTTAATAAGATATTCCACATAACAGAGAAAATGTTCAGCTAGTAATACTTTTTGTAACTTCTAATTGAGTCAGAATATATCGCTTGCATGAAAATCAGTGACAATTTAAAGAATATGTCAACTTATTAATGTTCTTTCAGGTATTAATTAGCATCTGTGGGTGCATACTCTGTGTGAGTTAGAACTTCTGATCTGTGGTGAGAAAACCAGTCTTAACTGAGAAGCTGAATAGGACCATGTGGAGTCTTTCTGTATTAGAAAGATCTTTACAACTGGAACACTGAGGTTTTCTCCAAAAGAATCATTGCTTTTTAGCAATGTTTAATCTCAGAAATCTTAGGGGGATAACTGGGTGAAGTATAATGCCTGTGATATACTGTGAAAACAAGTTAATGATCTAATGATTTCTCCCAGCTTTAAAATCTATTTCCTCTGACAATAACTCAATGTAGTATAAAGAGCACCCCAGACTGTGCAATGTGATTCTCACAGTCATTAATGTACTGTGGATCAATGGGACGATTCAAAAAAATATCAAAGTAATGTTTCAGACATTCACAAGCACTGGCCTGAAGACAAACATTGTCCCTGAAGGGAGAGAGTGATTTAGCAAGATGCTTAGAAAACACAATAACCTACTAGGCATTCAGGATGTAGGCAGTGACTTCATGCAGACATGGTGTGAGGCATTCAGAGCAGGCTAATGGCAGTGTATGTTCTCAACCAGCATCTGCTTTACCAACATTTTTTCATTTAATGCCAATATTGTTGAGTCCTAAGACAGAGACCAGAAAAGACCTTCCCTAAAATCCATTCATCCCAAGGAATTATCGTGTTGGAGAAGGAATCTTATTCACCTCATTTCTAATGGCCAAGGCTAAGCTAGTTTATGATCTTATTATGTTTGCCAACCATGAATTGTAATTACTTAGGCTTCAGAGGATTTTTCCTTTGTTTTAAAATTAAACCAATATTACTAAAAGGAATGTAATGAGTATATCAATATTATATATCCATACAGACCTATAATTTTAATTTTTCTAATTGTTCTAGAAAGCTCCCTCTTTTAGTATCTGTCCCTTCTGCCATGTTATAATGAATTTAAAGTTTGCCAATTTCTATATCTTCCTAATATTTCCGCCATCTGCCAATGTATATACTAACTAAACTTCTCTGAGCTTATGGGCCTAGGAAATTATAATTTCCACTTAATAGGAAAGGGCTATTGCACAAAGAGAGAGATGAAGCAGGCCAGTGAAACAGGTCAAGACTGGAAGCACATCAGAAGCACTTACTCCACTCTTCAGGATCTTGCTCCTCTCAAGTGGGAAGGTTTAGCCAGGATTCTAGTATGTGGATCCATGACTTCTGAGCTTTCTATGAGACATTGGTAGCATCCTCATTCTCATGCTGATAGCAGTTACTATCACCAGGCATATGGGAAATCGACATGAGAGGGAAAGAAAGGGAACAAAAATATATAACAAGAGTGTTCAACCACCTGTCATGAACAAACTAAAGGGTCTGCCCTGGCTTTTATCTGTTCTCAAATAACTTGAGAAATAGACCATTTTGGATCAGGAAAGTGCAGTCCGTGGAATAATTAGCACAAATATCATAACAGTATCTTTTCTGACAACAGAACCTCCTGGAATATGGAAGGTGATGGGTCTGAGTTGTTCCAGGATTAGCCTCAATACAAAACCTGGATTTATCCTGCACATCTGATTTCAGTGACTTCTGCTGAGAAGACTAACTGCAGTTCTATATTTTCAGTCAAATGGTGGTTTAAACAGCAGATCATCGTGTGTATCAGTACATGGGATAACATGATACCTGTAATTAAGTAGGAACTGAAAATACATACCCCTATCTTGTTTGAGAAATTGAAGAAAACAATTACTGCACAGAAACTACCTTGAACAGAGACAGAATTTCACCTACTGTGCAACTTCTTGGTTCATATACATGCAGATAAAGAAGTGATTTACTATAAATTCTTTCAATGACCAATAAAATTGATACCTGTGTCATTTTATGACTTCTTGAATTATTCATTCCTCTCTTCTATGAAGAAAGAAAAAGCAATATTCTGTCTATTTTCACAGCTGATACATTGCTTTTCAGAACCATTTTTATTTCCACTGATGTAACTTTATTTGAAAGGATTTTATTCACAGAACTGACCATTCTTTAGATGTTTGCTTTTGAGGACAATCTGGTTTTACTGCTAGTTACACCAGGTCCCCTGGATATTAGCTAGTACACGTTCCCTCCAGTTCCACTCCAAGAAAGCTTTTAATGTTTCTTCCAAGGACACTCTTCACATTCACACTTTTAACAAGTCGCATTAATGCAGAAAACTGTACTAAGGTGAAAAGTTAATCTGCACATTTATTGCTTAAGTTGTATGATCTTTTTGTCCCAGAAGTTTTCAGTAGAGTACATAAAAGTCAGTTGCAGAAACAATAACTTTTTTTCCAATCCTGTAGTGTAGCGTGATGCAGCACAGCATAGCATAGTGTAGCACAGCACAGATGTGAATAGAATAGAAAATTACAATACAATACAATACTTTCAGGTGGAAGGGACCTGCAATGATGATCTAGCCCAACAAAATGAATAATTCAGGGCTGACCAAAATTAAAGCATGTTGTTGAGGACACTGTCCAAATGTCTCTTAAACACTGAAAGGCTTGGGTCATTGTCCTCTCCTCTAGTAAGACTGTTTGAGCATTTGACCACCCTCTTGGTAAAAAAAAGTAAAATATGAACCTCCTCTGTCATATCTTTGAACCATTCCCATGTGTCCTATCACTGGATAATAGGGAGAAGGGATCATAAGGTCACTCCCTTATTCCCCTCAGGAATCTCACCCTGAGGAGGGGACCTCACCCCTCAGCCTCCTTTTCTCCAAACTGGGCAAGCCCAAAGTCCTTAAATGCTCCTCATAGGACAGTCCTTCCAGCCCTTTCACCAGGTTTGTTGCCTCCACTGAATATATTAAAGGACCTCAACATGTCTTTAATTGTGGAGCCCAGAACTGCACATAGTAGCTGCTTCCTGTAATCTTTCCAAAACATGGTGTTCTCTTTCTGGGATTTTTCTATAACTAACCCTCTGGACAGATGCTCTAATCGTGTTCATAGAGCAGCGCAGGTTGGAAGGGACCTTTAAAGATCATCTGGTCCAATCTTTCATAGAAAAGGAAGCTTATATGAGATTATATAACACAGTCAGATCACTTCTTGAAAACCTCTAGTGTTGGGGACTACCACATAACTGGGGAAGTTGTTCTAGTAACTGGTTGTTCTCACATAAAAACCAGTACCTTTCTCATATCAAGATGAAACCTCTCCCAGTGCAACTTGCATCTTTCGCTGCTTGTCTTCTTCATGTGGCTCCATGTTAAGAGAGAGCCTCTGTTGTCTCTGTAGCTGCCCTTTAAGTACTGGAATACTTCTCCAGTGAGAAAAGACGTATCTCATTTAGTCTTTCCTCATAGAACAGGATTTTCAGCTTTCATCATCTTCTTGTCCCTCATGTAAATGTACACCAATTGATCTGTCTGTGTACTTTTGCATTGTGAGACCTAGAACTGGACACATTACTCCAGGTATGGCCTGACAAGCACTGAGTAGAACTTTTCTAATAGTCTATCATGTCCTCTAGAGAAAAATGTTTATTATTGTCTTCCACATTTATGAAATGCATTATATTTCTGGTTTGTCTGAACTTTTTTTTTCTTTTAAGAAAGATTAATTTCCCATCCTTCAGTGTTTCAGAAAAATTGAACTAAGCAAATATAAAACAACAACAGCAAAAAAAAAGTGAAAAAAAAAATAATGATAAAGATAGAAAGCATCTTCTTTTCCCGACTTTACACCATGGAATATAAATGACTCCCCAACCCACATTTTTCTTTTTTTGTTCCTTTTGAGGTTATCATCATATAATAAAGAAAAAAAAAACAAAAACAAACCAAAAAAACCCACCAACCAACCCAAAAAGCCACCCAAAAAACAAGAAAAGAAAAATTAAAAATCCTTAGAAAACACAAAATCCAGAAAAAAAAAACAAAAACAAAACAGAACTAAGGATAAAATTTTCACAGAGAAAGGATGCCTCTGTTATGTGCCTGCAGTTTACTCCAATCCATCACAGGATATCTTACCTCCAAAGGCTTGAATGACCTAATCAAACATTTACTTGTTCCCTGGAGCCATAAAATGACAACAACACAACACATAGATTATTTGAAAATGGAGAATCATAGGTTAAACAAGCAAACAAGTAAAAAACTATTTAGTGAAAGTGGTATTGTTTTTCAGGGTTTTTTTTCTCTTCTAAGCAATATACGATTACTAGACTGTGCCACACATATGCAAACATATATACATGCAAACACAGTATTTTTTCACACAAGCAGACAGAACACAAATACCTTACCAGCTTCAACAGCAGCAACAAGACATTTTATTACTAGAAACATCTGAGGATCCTCTTTTCTACTTTAAGCAGCTACTGCCTTTAAAATGTCCTTCACATTTCTTCTATTGCACCTACAACTCTAAAATGCCTACAGCCACTGAGGAGTATACTGTTATCTAAATGTTGTATCACAGCAGAGTTTCTTTCAACTTCTGATATTATTGGGCTTCGCAGTAGCCAGAAGGCAATTTCAGTGTAGAGGTGCAGATCAGAGAATGTGATTCTACTTCTAGATCTAATATAAAATAAATGCTGAAACATACCAAACCTCCCCATATGGCAAAATGATCCTGAAAATGTAGCTTCCTGTTTTCCCAACCTCAAGCCAGTACTGTTAAAAAAAAAAAAAAATTAAAATTCTGCTGTTTGCAAAACCCAATCTACTTCATTAAAACTACCTAGGGTGTACTAATGGAAGCTTTTATATGAATAGGAACATTTTAAATGATACCTTGAAATTCTAAATATGGTTAACGGGGGTATCAACTCTGACAAAAACTTCTCTCTATGGCCTCACCAGATAATTATTAGCACCAATCTAACTTGAGAGTCCTTGTGAGGTTTAGTATTACAAGTTGCAGTATTAATCAAGAAAGATACAACTATTTCATACTGCTAAAATATAAGGTATCCTGGGAACCAGTAAAATAATCATAGCTTTCTCTATAAGGGAATGTACATAGTTTCATGAGTATATTATTTCTCAAAGGGGTGATGTAGAACAGGACCTTGTAATGTGTTTTCTTTCATGTCTCTCCTTATTTCAGTATCTCTGGATTGGCAAATCAAATAATGAAAATGAATTTGTTATGCATGCAAGCACACACTGACATCTGACCCATATCCTTAGCTCCTGCTTTCCCCTATGCTTTGTCTTCATTGACTAAACAGGAATTATTCTTCTATGTTTACTATTACTTTCAGATGCACTAAAGATAATGCTTTCAATATGGTCAGGACAATTATTTTATTAGAAAGTTGGAGTAACTTTCTTTACAGCAAAATGACACATATATTATCCAGGAAAAGGAATGCACAGAGCTGACCAAATCTAAAGATGGCTGTGTGCCTTACAACAATATATAGTAAATACAGTGACTACGTGGTAAAATGGAAGTCACATGATATCTTCATGGATTATTGTCTTTAAAAACTCTTAGGTTGATGTAGGAAAGCATACTAAAGCTGGAGGTAAGTCATTAAAGAACTGCTGGTTTTTTAGCTGGATTACTTTAGTTCTGAGCTTTGTACTGAGAACTGTTACGGTTTTCTTGATACAGAACATGTTTAATGCACAGCTTTGTAGTTTATTCATGCTACAGGATGACCCTTTGGAGTTTTCTTCGACTTCAAAAAAGGTTGATTGCTAAATGAGAAGCAGTAATATACTGATCTCAAAAGAGGGAGAGGATTCAGAGGCTATTGATAAACCTATCAAAAGGAAGCAAAATCCACAAACTCATTAAATAGGTCTCTACAGATGAGCAGAGATGGACTAAAGCATGTTTCAGAAAACTCTCTCTACGTAGTGAATTCATTAGCTGGGTGCATTTGTTACCTGAATAAATATAACATTCTTCAGACTCTACTGCTCAGTTGTGTTCATCTTCTGTCTAACAAAAGTGTATCCGACAAATTGAGTTAATTATCTTTGCTCTGTACTAACCCTGTGAGTATCCCCAAGAAAAAAAATATGGAGTTTTTAGTCATTGTCTGGGTAGCACACAAAAAAGATTTTTAGAATAACAGATTTCTGATTCATGCCAAAAATACTTTGACAAATCAAAGCATTGATCCGGCTTATTGCTTTTCGTTATGAGGCACCACATTTCACTTTAAAATCAAGATTTAATCTACAGTCTTTTCAGTACCCATTAATTAAAACTTACTTAACTGTCACAAAGGTTTTCTGTCTGACCCCATGATACATTTGCCCACACTGTTGGCAGTATTCTGTAGTCACTAGCACTCCCCATGCAGCTTTTCATAGGCATGAGAGTAGCTACAGTTGCAATGGCACTGACCAGGCCTCATCAGCATCCCTCACGAGAGTGGGTGGCCCCTGGAGGGCCTGTCCACTGGCCTGGCATGTCTCCTGAGGAAAATCTGTGCACCAAGATCTGACTCTTTTCTGGTGGTTGGGACAATTCAGAGAAGCTTTCCTTGGAGGCAGTTATACTTAGAATCTCAACAGATTGAGGGAACCATAAACAGGTAAGTATTACCATCAGAGAAGATAGAAACAGCAGTCATATTGTGCATCAGTTAGCTAGCATCCCCACTCCAAAGAAGCTGCCTTGGACATCATTCTGACTGAGATGTAATTTGTCATCCCATAGATAGTGTGGATTTGATCCACCAGAATATGAAGTCTAGGTAACATATTTTTCTCTTTCAAATGTCTCCCTCCCATTTTGTCCCCAGTTCTGCTTAAATACTGGCATGCAGTTTTGTGAACACTCTTTACCAAGCACTAATACACCTTTTCTTCAGCCACATACCCTGCTGCTTTTCAGCTATGTGAATGGTACTTTCCAAATTTGCTCCAGCTGTGGTTGTGGATAATACTGTAAATACTGCATTACTTTGCTGTTTTTCTCTATGTTATTGTGTTAAAATATCTCTGTGGTGTTTTCAGGCTCAGAATCAGCAATGAAGTTTTATTCAGAAAACAAGAGGGCATCAGACACCTGCAGATTTATATCCATGATGTTCTGATGGCATGGAGAACCCATGCCAGGAGGGGGATGCACTCACTTCAATAAACTATAAGACCTGAGTATAAAAATGTGTAGTAGCACATTTTAGTCAATTAAATAAGGAAGTATTCATACTGCTATTTATTATAAACATAAAAATAGCTGATATTATAATGGAATTATGGACTTTTTCTCACTGGAAGAGCATGGAAAGTTTCACAATTTGTACAGGAACATTTTTCAGTGCCTGTTACAACTATATAATCAGAGAAATTAAAAAATAAAAGCTATTCTGTTTAGCATGTCACTTTAAAGGCTGGCAAAGAAAAATTCTAAGCTCCTCTCTCCATCTAGTTAAAATAAAATGCCTTTAATCAAATTTATTTATATAAATATTTATTTATTTATTCATATTTATAATTATATAAATAAATATTTTTATATGATTCTATAATGGTGTTTTGTTCTCCATTGGGGAATGAAATCTATAGTATTAAGGTAAAGTGTAGTATCACTGTTTTCCTGTTAAATATGTTGCAGACATAACCCTTCCTCTGTGACACGAATTTGAAAATTATCTATCACGTCAGTAGTACTAAATCAGTGTTGATTTGTAGCAAGCAGAGAATATCCAAACACTTAATTAATTCATTCACTACTAGTTGAAAAATACCAAAGGAAATGTCTTTCCATTGACAGAAACTTTGTGGAAAAACTAAGTAATTAAATAAAATTTTCAACGTCTTACATTAACATTTGCTGTTCTACTGTACTGACAAGTTCTACAGAGTTCTACTGTTCCCACAATTCAGAATAATTTTAGATAGAGGGCCTTCAGGACAAAACTCTTACTATAGATAACACCTGCAGCCTAAGCACAGGTCCATCATTGAGAACCATCTGAGCACCATTAGCAATAAGGAATGACCTATAGAGAAAATAAAATACATTCAGAGAAAGATGAAAAAATATTTGATATTTCTATGTAATACATCAAAATTGGGATACTGCACTGGTTTATAGTACAACAATTCATTATGAGATTGCTTATTCTTCTGAAGCAACCATCAATTTGCTCATAATAATTTCCAGTTGAATAGGATGCAGATTGGCAAATCTACATTAAGAGAAAACAGCTAAAAGTGATGCAACAGCACAAGGGTTTCTACAAAATTACAAAAATATTAACATGATACAATAAAGCACTCTGTGTGATTAAAAAAAATGCATTTAGACCTTTTGAACTATAACTAACCCATTTTAAGACACCTTGTATTATTTTTGAATGTCAGTTTTTCTGTACTATAATTCCAAACTGATGGAAATGCTTCAGATGACAGATATTACCACGTAATTGGAAATGAGATAGACTTTTCATGCTATTTCAGGCATATACCCCCTTCCCACCCCCAGTACTACTCACCATATTTTAAATGGTAAGCTTCTCTTTTAAGTTCTTTAGATCTTATATGCAGTTCACTGATATTTTTATGTCTCTAATAGGGTAAATGTAAACTTTTATTACATATGCTGACTCCAGTTCATTATTTCATGAAAGCTTGTTCTTGATATTAATCTTCTACTATCTGCTTAAATCACTCTGAAGATCAGAGAGGAAACAGGTGGCTTTAAATAACCATAATCTTAAAAATACAAACATAGCTAAGATACCAAACATTTTCTGAATTAGATTCTGCATCAAGAAGCAGAGATGTCATGTGTCATTTAAACAATTAAGACAGTCAAATTACATACATAAACTTGTGAGTGTATTTCATTCTCAATACTTCATGGGGTATGTTTGCTGCATTTACTCAAAAATTATGTAAGCTATGGACCCGTATACAAACATAGTAATTCATTCACAGATATAGCTTATTAAAAGGCATTGTCTTGAGCCTATGAACTGACTATTAGTTGACCACAATTTCCCTGGTTCAAGTGTACTATGTTTTTGGAAATGTCTTCAGAATATTGTTGCTTTACTTCAAAAAAGAAAATTATCTTAGAATTCTTACTGTGTAACAGTAGTATATATTTAGTTTATTTTGAAAAACATGTAATCTAAACAATGCAGTTATTAATCATTGTTATAACAATCTATTATCTTCCATCAGTCCATCATGTGGCTGTTTAATTTTGATACCATGGATATAAACCAGAACTAAAATTACTCTGAAATTTTTACAGTACCATATACTTTATCAATGTTTTGGTTACTATAACTGTATAAATAAATTGTTTATTTCACATAAATCTTAGTGTCTCAAGTTAGTGATGCTGTAACAGTTCTGGCTCCAGTTCAGCAGCAACAACAGCAAACATCATTTGGGAATATGTAGGGATATGCAAGGGCTAATTAAACTGTGATAAGGGACTAACTGTATTAAAATTAAAGCTAAGGAAAAGAAACAATTCCCTAATAAAATATTAGATTACTAGTTACATAATGTTTAGGCAAATACACATCCTGACTTCCTGAGTGTCCTAATTCAAACTAGTAAAAAAGAATTTCAATATTTTCACTTCAGTTTATTTCACAAGGTTGATTTCTAGTTCTGAAGAATGATTAGCACATATATGTGATGTCTGAAGGACAGTTTAGATAACCTTGGATGACAGTATGTTTCCAAATCTCTTACTTTGGTTTTGAGTTTCTCTCTTCCTGCAAGGCTGGCAAGAAAACATACCATCCTTATTATTAGCTTGGTATACATAGGCCATAATGCACACAAACAATTAACTTTCAGGATTTTCAGTGCTTTCATTCACCTGTGGAATCTACTCTTACAAATTTAAATTTTTGCCAGCCATGGTGAGTATAATTAGACTCCTTTCACTAAATGCACAAGTTAATATAATTTTCAGTAATGGTGATCTGTTTACTGTTTTTGCAAGGCTAACTGCTTTGCAGGGTTCCTCATCTGATTTATATTTCACATGGAAGCACACAGGTTTTAACTTCTACTTTAGACGTTATGCAACTTGAATGCAAAAAGGAAAGGAGAGAGAGGTGCCAGGAAGAGCAGCCAAGAAGTTCCAACTCAGGTAAGTTACTCAAGAAGAAACAGCCCAGAGGTGATGTTGCTTTGAACTCTTCATGGGGCTCCCCAAAGTGACAGATGCCTCCAGGTCCCCAAGTTAGAAAACCTAGATCTGCTTCTACGAAAAGCACAATCTGTGCCTTTTTCTTTTTGCACTCTGGTTTCAAAAAAAGATAATGCATATGAATCACAGCTACTCAAGTGAAAACTCGTAGGTTGTTCATTAAAGTACTAAACCATGGGCTGCAGCTACATTGTTTAAAGCTCCTCTGTTCTATAATTACCCTTCAAGCTCGCTTGTCATTCTCTAAATTGAATTAGGTGGAACAGGTAACATTCCAAACTCAGCTTGATTGAATTTATACCAGGCTTAAACATGACTAATGTGTACATCTGGTGTATGCAAAGTTTTCCCTTAAAGCAAATATGCATGGAAATAAATTTAAGTTATTCTACTTAGACATTTTGAAGACTGTATGAGAATGTGAGGCATAGAATTCCAAATTCTGAAAGGGTACTTAGATCTGGAGGACTTTGTACCAGAGCTTACAAAGAGTTCTTACTCCTCAGAGCTGCAAGATCAGATTGCCAAATTTGGGTCAAGTTGGAAGCCTGTAAACAGTAATGTCCACCAGGGGTCAATACTAGGTCCGGTCTTGTTCAACATGTCCATCGGTGACCTGGACGAGGGGACAGAGTGTACCCTCAGCAAATTTGCTTATGATACAAAACGGTGAGGGGGGTTGACACTCCAGAGGGCTGTGCTGTCATCCAGCATGACCTGGACGTCTTGGAGTGCTGGGCAAAGAAGAACCTAATGAGGTTCAACAAGACCAAGTGTAGAGTCCTGCATCTGGGGAGGAAGGACCCCAGGCCCCAGTATAGATGAGGGATGAAGCTGTTGGAAAACAGTTCTGAGGAGAAGGGTCTGGGAGTCCTGGTAAGTAGTAAATTATCCATTAGCCAGCAATGTGCCCTTATTGCCAAGAAGGCCAATGGAATCCTGGGATGCATAAGGAACACTAATGCCAGTAGGTCAAGGGAGGTCATTCTCCCCATCTCCTCTGCCTTGGTGAGACCACAGCTGGAATACTGCATCCATTTCTGGTTTTCCCAGTTTAAGAGAGACAGGGAACTACTGAAGAGAGTCCAGCATAGGGTGACAAAGATGACTGGGGGATTGGAGCATTTACTCTTATGAGGAAAGAGTTGGGACTCCTTAGCCTGGCTGAGAAGGCTGAGAGGAGACCTAATTAATGTCTACAAGTATCTAAAGGGTGTGTGCAAGGAAGATGGTGCCAGACTCTTCTCAGTAGTTATCAGTGACAGGACAAGGGGTAATGGGCACAGGTTGGAACACAGGAAGTTCCATTTAAACATAAGAAAAACTTCTTTACTACGAGAGTTACAAGGCACTGGCACAGGCTGCCCAGGGAGGTTGTGGAGTCCCCTTCTCTGGAGCTGTTAAAAACCCACCTGGATGCAGCCCTGTGTAATGTGCTCTAGGTGACCCTGCTTTAGTGAGAGAGTAGGACTAGATGATCTCTAGAGGTCTCTTCCAACTCTGACAATTCTGTGATTATATGATTTCAGCAGTGATATGCCTTGCTACTTTTCATTCAAAACACATATTTTCTCTGCAAATATTTTGCTGTTCAAACAGTTCTTTTGCCAGATACATAAATATAAGACAGCCAGCAAAAAAATATGTATTGCTACATTCAACCGAAGAATTTCATCACGTTGAAGGTTTCATTCCATCCAAAGATGAAGGCATCTGATTTGAATATTTCACACAATGCAAAAGATTTTTAAATAAGATGACTCAGTGGTATGACTAAGAGTGAAACAAAATTCCCCACAGCTCCTTCCCTATAACGTTATGAATGATTTCCTGCTTTTCCTTTGTGATCTGTGATCTGTGATCCTGTGCTTGAACTACTGACTATATCTGAGAGACACAGGAGTTCAAAAATGCATGCAAATAATGATGAATTTAAGATAATATGAAATCAAAAAAGGGGAAAAAAATTAAAGGGGGAGATGGTGTAGGCTATGTCATAGCATCCAAAGAAAATTAAGCCTTTCAACTTCTTAAATTCAAAGCACGGAAATAGAAAGAACAATGAGTAATCCTGAAATGACAAGAAAATCAGTGATTTAATCCAACAGGTCTCTTACTGGTTGTTTAAACTTTATTTTTCTATTCCATTCTCACCCTCCCAACATTTCATGTCAGAAAGGACAGTTTCTGCTAAAGCCTCAGAAACAATGACAGGAATCACAATATTCCTTTGTACACTGATGTTACACACCTTTGTATTCCATTTGTGGTAATCCACTCTGTTACTTTGTCCTGATAATATCCAATTTACACTTCTCATATACTGAGACAACAAACTCTCTGACAAAAGCTAGTTTGTAACAACAACAACAAAAAATTAAAAACCTCAGCTAGTCCTGATAAAACCTCTCTGTGGTGGTCCAGCTTTGAACTGTATCAGATGATCTCTGACAGTATCTTCTAATCTCTTTCATTCTATGATTTCACAAGTCTTTTTAGAATATTTCAGAAACTGCTCACATCTTTTGCAAAGAAAGAGCAACAACATTGGAAAAGGAAGAAAAGAAAAAAAAAAAGGTAAAGTTCAGATTTGGTTATGATCAAATTATCTGAGCTACTCACAAGTGCTTATTTTAATCCTTAGTATTAAATGTGACAACATATATTTTACTGGAGTACCTCAGATTTCATAATGACCACACTATAGTATTATCAAACTTCTAGGAAACAAGACAAAAATATTTCTCTTTGTTTCTTCTGCTTTTTAATTGAATATGCACTTGATAAGGGCGAGAAAAAGGGCCATATATGACACTATCTTCAGTAACAGAAAAGTTAAAAAAACCTTCTTATGGGCATAATGCCCTGAAATAAGAACTTTCCTCCAACAAAGTATGTTCCTTCCATGCGTGTGATGAAAGAAATAATTTCTTCTTTAGTACTTTTCCTGTCCGTTTTTGGCAGGAAGTTTCTGTTTATTGTCTATTTCCTGCTGAGTTTTGACAGTGAGTTAATCACCAGCTGTGATGCAGTCATCTGTGGTGCAGACTCAGATGGCCTAATTTTCACCTAGGGCTTTTGCCCGAAGTCTTCTACCAGCTTAGTACTTCTAAAAGCTTGAAGCAAACCAATAGTTGGGTACTGCAGCTGGGGTGGAATCTAGATCTCCGTTCACTTTTGCTTAGAAGTTGGTTAGTACTTGATTTTATTCAGAACTGTGTTAACTTCAACATCATTGCACCCACAGTTCATATCAAGTAATTTCATGAAACCTGAGCCCACCAGGAGCACAGCTCCTACTCCAAAATATTCTCCCAGAAGAGATTTTTATCAAAAGCCACCTCCCTCCAATGTGCAGTTCTGTCTTCCTTCTACGTTCTCTAGAGACAGAACAGACATGAAAAGATTTTTTTTCTCCACTTCCTGCTATTCCCCCTTGTCTGTGAAAAGTGTATTCAGTATGTCTGAAATGAAAGTTTGCCCTAGGTAAAAGTTCAACTATTTTCTAAATCTTCTGGCATTTGATTTCCACTGGCCAAATTGGAACCCTCACATTTCTCTTCACTCCAGGGTTTGTCATTGTTAATTTGGTACATTTTCCTGTAATGTTTGAAAATTTTTAAGGATTTCCAGAAAAAAAAAATTTAAAAATCCCACAACTGCAGAAAGGCAGTACTTAATCGTGTCTAACTGTAGTGCCCATAGAATTCCACAGTTAAAATAGGCCTCTGAATTTTCAGGGTATAAACATCAGAACACAAAGGAAAGAGAGACACTTTGGTGAGACTGACTCAGTTTCTTTCCTTAGCTACCAGAAGATATATTAGTTTTGTCATACCCAGAAGTTTTCTAAGTGCCTTGGATTTCAGGTTCTTGATCATGTGGTGACCCAGCTCTGTATCAGAGCTAGAACAGAACATTTCTTCTACCTCATGCTTGAAAATTAAAACTGAATACACAAACCAGATGCAGGCTGCTACATGCAGTAACTTCATTGGGATTCCAGTTTTGGTTTCCAAGAACTAACTGAAAATACAATTATCCCCAAAACCTTAACTGAATGCCCTGTGTTGTTTCTCAGCTCCCTGTTTATGTGAAGAGGAAAATAACATTTTCCCTCTTGCTCTTTATCTATCTTGTCTTATCTTGTAAGTGTAAATGTATTTGATTACATTGACACCAAGCACAAAAATCAGACGAACAATGGAACTAATCAGAAGCTTGAAGTTAATCTCTTGCATAAATGTTTCTAGAATCTAGGTCTTAGACTGTAACCAGTTCAAGGCAAGAGTACTCTCTTGATAAGGTGCTTCTTTGCCCAAGACAGAGGATTTAATTTAGAACAAACTTTATTACTACCAGTTGCTACTAAAAATAAGTCTAATATTCATAATTACATGAATCTGAAAACTGCACAACTGTATTTGGACACATCTAATTTATTTCATAGTCAGCTCTGTTGGTATTATTAAGTAAGAGATTTTTGCAAAAGTCGTGTTGGACAAGCTCAATCAATGAGTTTTAAAAATATCTATTGGACAAATTTATTTTATTTCCTCAAAGGAACAAACAAATTTTTGTTTTTCACTTTTCCTGAATAATATATAGAGAACTCATGACACTATATTTTATTGTTTGTAGAAGTGATACCAGGATGAATTTAAGAGACTTAGTGAAGCAAAATAGGAAAGGAAATAAAGTCCAACATGTCTATGTGTTCTTGTGTGAATAAGTAACTTTAAAGTGCTTTCTTCCCTGACCCTCCTACATAGCATGAGTCTACTACTTTCATAGTTGCTGTATTTGTAAAACACATAAAGCTCTATTAATGTGAAATACATGTTTTCATCCTTCAGGATCTGGAGTAAATCAGCTAATTACTCCCTTGTACTTTAAGTAAATTTTAAGTATGACATAAGTTTTATTTCACCCATTGGGAACCTTGCAAGTTGTTTTCTCTTCCAATAGTGAGTAAATGAGATCTTTTATTCTTCACAGTCATTGTTCTGATGGTATACTTGAAGAAGAATCACGTTTCTTGATCAAATTTGAATATTTCAAATTCTTAGTATGTGTAATTGATTGTAGATAGAATGTAATTACTTCTCATTTAAAGATATTTGTCTTTCCTTCCTTTCCATACAGAAGAGAGGTATCTCTCTTCCTGTCAAAACACCACTTTATTTGGGGAAAAGTTAAATTCTGCTATATTACAATTTTTCATTACCTTTTACTTTATGTTTTACTTAGTGGTCCACACCATGCATTTTCCAATAAAGATTGAACCAGATGATCAATGAGGTTCCCTCCAACATGGTGTTCTATGATTATGAGATGACAGCTAAATTACACTTATGTAATTATTTTTTTCTATACCTCAATTTTATTTCACATTTTAAAATTAAAGAAACCTTGCTAAAATCTTGCAAACTACAACAAAAATACATAAATGTAAAGTTATTTCATTAATTAATTTTATCAATATTTTAAAGAAATATAATCTTATCTCTCAGGCTGCCTTAACTTCATCCCCCTCATACTTCACATATTATTTTTTCCTACTTATTTTTATTAAAACCAAGTGGTGCCACCAGTGGTCACAAAAAATTATTCCTACTTCTGTTTACAATATTCTGATTGCACGTGCTTTACTCATTATACTGTATCCACTAGCTTTCTAATTTCCATCAGTTTTCATCAGTGCTTTTTCTCTTCTGAATCATTTTAATGCTCCTTTTCCAAGTTTTCTATTCATTACACCTCTTCTACCATTACCTTTTGTGCTTTTTTCTAGAGCTGAGTGTTAACATTGAGACACAGTATCATTTTTACCATATCAGTGATTAATGGAGTCCCTGACATAGATATCAATTTATTGATAGAGAACAATATTGCCTTTCATTTTAAACCAGTGATGCATTTTGTAGTTGACATATATTCTCTATGGTAATGTTACTCCTGCCAGTCATCTTAAGTTTCCCTTTCTAGTGCAGATAAAACTTTTTTCCATGTAAGGTTGTCTAAAGAGCAGTGGACTGCTGCTTTGATGCATGGACGCTCTTCTGTCTCTAGATACCAAAAACCTAAAAATGTACAAAGTTGTTTTTTTTTCAGTTTATAGTGGTACCAAACAACCCCTACAACCTCCTTTCATGTAATTACAGAGAGCAGCAAGGTCTTCTTTCAGCATCCTCTTGTAAAAAGTCACAGTTTTGTTCTGTTCTCAGGACTCAATGGTAGATCTATAAAGCTACCTTTTTTTTTGACAATGAGATAAAGAACTAGCCATTCTAGCCTTCCATTCTAGAAGGAATGCTAAGTGTTAAAAAAGTTTTATTACTGAAGTAATAAAAAGACTTATTAAAGTGTTAAATACAGAATTATATTTGCAATATAGAGTGTATATGGTTAATAGCTTGGGTTACTTAGAGTTCCAATGGAACTTATTCAAGAAAAACAAAACCAAAATAAAATAAAATAAAATTTTTAAAAAGTAAAAAAAATACAACAAAACAAAAAAAAGCCACAAAGAAACAAACAAAAATCCCAACCAAACTAAACAACAAAAGAAAAAAACCAAGAAGTAGCAACAGTGCTAATAGTTGAAAAGCAATTTTATTGCTTCGATTTGTACCTCTTTGAGGAAAAATCAATTTTTATTCCAGCTAAAATGCCTTCCTTATCAAGCCTGCAACCAAACTCCACCTAAAATATCAATGCTGCTAGACACTGTATTTGCAAAAACTACATGACTGCCAAAGCCTGATACATTCTGAAAGGCTGCTGGGAATGTCAAAGGTCTCTGAGTTTCAAATGAGCCTTAAAATTTGCTAGCAGTTATGTTATCATAAAAAAAAAAAAAAAAAAAAAAAAAAGAAAAAAAAAGAAAAAAGAAAGAAGGTCAAAGTATAGAACATCTGTTATTATCAGCAAAATTAATATTTACCTGTGCATTGTTACAGAAAGTACAATTACGTTTACATGAACTTTTGTGAACCAATATATCTGCCTAAAGAGCTGAAATACATGTTAATGGCAGTATTTCTTCGAAGACATAGTGTTCCAGAAAATAGGGGCTGCAAAACTGAGAACTTTACTTTAAGCAAGAGAAGACTTGCTTAAAGTAAATATTTTGGACAGCAGAAGTATACTAATTTCTTCCAGCCATGGAGGTAGCTTTATCTATATGATAAGGATTACAGGAATGCGTATCCTAAGGTAGATGCAAAAGTTTAAATGTGAGTCCTTGAGAACTCTTTAAGAACTGTTTCACAACAGAGGACACATAGGTGTAGAGATATGTCAGGTGACAGTAGAAAATCCAAGATGTGTGGTTGAAAGTGAAAATAGAAAAAAACCCCATAAGAATGGGAAAAAAAAGCCACAAAGATTTCTGCATGCTAAAACAAATTTTACTGTCAGATTCTGCATGGAAAAGATAAAGTCTAAAAATGAAATCGTGCAGAAGGCATTCATAGCAGGGGTTGAGTCTGCATTAAGCATGATAATTCTCTAAAAATCTACTGCAAAGGTAATGAAGATGAACAAATGTGTTCTTTCAGGGTCTGTAGTAGTGAGGTATGTGATACAATTGATAATAAAAGGGTCTTTAAAACTAGCTGGGAAACAGGATGCAGTGATTAGGAAAAAAAAAATTGTAAATTTAAGACCAGGATCATAGCTAATAAAACTTACAGAACTACTACTGCAAGGTATCATTGAGTAATAAATCATAAATCAGTTACCAGGTCAACAACAAAATCATAACCGAAACACAATTATCCATTAATGTATTCGTTTTGAGAAGGAAAAAAATCAAGGGCAATGTTTTTAAGATAAACTTGGATCATGATTAGTTTGAAAGGCAGCCACAACAACACACTGCATGTGTTGGCAATCAATAAGACTAAGAATTAATTGCAACTAATTACAAGAATAATGTTAATGGAATTCTAGCTTATTTTCATAAATCATGGAAGTTTAAGAAAAAAAAGAGTCATAGAAAGCAATAGACTTGAGTGAATAAAGCTGATTTAGAGTAAACTAAAACTGAAGGGATTATATTATTTTTACATTAAATATTTGGGAGACTGAAATGAGGAGATGAAACTCAAAGGCTTACCAACGTTAAGAAAAAAATCTCTCAAAAAAAGATGAGCTTTTGTATTTTTAGACAAGTTAAATTCCAGAAAAAAGGCTCACCATTAGCTGTATTCCTCACAACCTCAAAATCAGATTGCTTAAATGCAGTAGGAAAAAAATCATTAACAAAACCTGTATTTATGGGGTTGATACAGTGCGGTCACACACAGTCTTATCTCGTGATTAGGTAATTGCCACAGAGATGTGCAACCTTCTCTCTTACTTGGCTTGGTGTTTCTTGAAAGGAGTAATTTAGTTTAGAAACCTAGATTTACTTGTTCAGGAGCAGATTGCACTTCTTACATGGCACTAGCCAGAGATCTCTGAAGTTTCCATGTAGACGGTTGCACCTATTTATAATCTTTTCCAAAGACATGCCACAGGAAATAGCAGTTAGACCTCTGAAAACTGTATGTTCCTGTAGAGTGCTTTGCAAAAATGCCTCCCACCAAGTTCAAAAGGAAACAAACATGACCTAGGTGCTGTCCATACCAACTGTGCCCCATAGATCATTGGAACTTCAAAATAAAATTGAGTTTCCTATACGGAGGCAATATAAACACATATATTCTTGCTCCACAGCCTTCCACCTTCAGTACTATGCATAAATACCTTGTGTATTGTCTTTTGGAAGATACATTAACTTAGCTCTTTTAAATCTATATTAAAAATTGTCCACTCATTTGATAAAATCTGTTTTGGTATTTTTCCTCAATTTTGTATGATAGAAATATTCATTCCTTTTAAGAAAGAGCTAAGCCATGTGGTATCCCAAAAAGGAGAAGAAAAGACATATTTCTGTACTGTCAATTTATCTTTACAAATCAGAGAACTTTCCAGGGATCCTGGGGACTGGCAGTTATAATAGGGAGGGAGTCAGATGTCTGAAGTTCAGACAGATACTCTTGGCCAGATAACTGGTAAAAGAAGTAAGCTGCAGAAAATCTGAGACCTTCCATTTAAGTACAGTCTTCCGCAGGCAGCAGATGGCTAGATTTGGCTGACATTCCTCCCAGGCACCAGAGAAGGCTCTGCAGGGTCTGTTGCCTTTTAGGAAGCCATTGAGCTGACTGAAGGAAAATATGGAAGCATCTTGTGAGGAATTCTACTTGAAACCACTAAAATACCCCATAATCTAGCAAGTAAATTACTGGCACTTAGGGGTTATTGTAGGTAAGTATCGTACTCAGTGACATAGAAAATATTCCTATAATGTATGAATTATCAATTCCAAAGAACTTGGGTATAAAACATTACGTGAAAACCATGCTTCTTAAGTTTTTTATACTTCACTTTTCTACAAAACAGCGAGGCTTTCTTTTTTTCGTGGACATTGTGCATGTGTCTAAGACACAATGGAATAAAATAAACCTAACATTTTCTCCTTGATTTACACTAAAAGGAGTTTTGCTTAGGAATTTACATGAAAAATATACAGTTGAGCAGAACTTATGTATCTGGAAAAATAAAACTGAAATGATGAAGAGATGTTCAAGAGATCTGGTTTAATTCAATGTTTTGATACTGTGTAAACTTAGACAAATCATTTAAGCTATGTCCTCAGAAGTTCCAAGTTAGTGAAATACTTCTGGCCTGGTATGTTGAACTGAAATTTTTGCCTGTATCATGTCTTCACACAGGGTTAGAAATGTATACACACAGAGATGCCATTTGTCATAACAGAGCATGTTTCCTCATTGTGATATATAAAAAAATATCTCTACTATTTATTTAGACTGAAAATCTGTTTCTGGACAGAGACTTTATTTTATTCTGATCATATATGTCTGTTACAGGGAAAACTCAATTGCATTTGAGATATTTTGGTGTCCCTATGAATAATAACTAAAATTTCTCTGCTTATACTTGATTGAGTTATGAAGGAGGCAATTTTCAATTACTTTTTTTGTCCTTCAAAGTACATTTTGTCATTTACTGTGACTTAAGGGTTAATCTCCTTTGGAAGTAGGGCAGGAATCTCAGGAAGACTACAAGGATCTAGTTAAGATATGTAGAGAAAAAATTAAGAAGGTAAAAGTCAAGCTGGAACTCATTCTGACTACTGAAATAAAGGACAACAGAAAAGATTTTACAAATACATCAATAACAAAAAAAGAGAGCCAGGGTGAATTTCCATCCCCTATTGGATGCAGGGGAAAACGTTACAACCAAAGATGAGGAAAAGGTTGAAATAATTGGTGCCTTCTTTGCCTCCATATTCATTAGTCAGACCAGCCACCCCCAGGGTACTCAGGCCCCTGAGCTGGAAGATGAGGACGGAGACCAGCACAACCCCCATAATTCGGGACGAAGCAGCTAACAACCTGCTATGGAACCTGAACACCCACAAGTCTATAGGGCTGGGTGGGATCCACCTGAGAGTGTTGAGAGAACTGGCAGAGGAACTCACCAAGCCTCTCCCCATCATCTACCAACAGTCTTGGTCAACAGGGGAGGTTCCAGAAGACTGGAGACTTGGCAATGTAACAACCATCTACAGAAGGGACAGAAGAAGAATCTGGGGAACTACGGGTCTGTCAGCCAGACCTCAGTGCCCAGAAAAATTATGGAGTGATTCATCTTGAGTGCACTCACATGACAAATGCAGGACACACAGGGGATCAGACCCAGCCAGCAAAGGTTCAGGAAAGACAGGTCCTGATTGACTAACCTGGTTTCATTCTGTGACCAAGTGACTCACCATGTGGATGAGGGAAAAGCTGTGAACATTGTCTATCTGGACTTCAGTAAAGCCTTTGACACCATCTCCCACAGCATTCTCATAGAGAATGGGAGGCTCATGGCATAGACACATTAGTCTTTGTTGGGTTAAAAACTGGGTACATGACCAGGCCCAGAGAGTTGTAGTCAACTGAGTTAAATCCAGATGGAGGCTGGTGTTCCCCAGGGCTCAGTTTTGGATCTGGTCATGTTCAATAGCTTCATTAACGATCTAGATCAGGGGATTGAGTGCTTCCTCAGTAAATTTGCAGAAAACACCAAGTTGAGTGGGAGTGTTGATCTGCTTGAGGGTAGGAAGACACTCTAAAGGGACCTGGAGAGGCTGGACCAAGATCAATAAAATGAGGTTTAACAAGGCCAAGTGCCAAGTTCTGCATTTTGTCAACAACAACCCCATGCAATGCTAGAGGCCTGGGGAGAAGTGGCTGGAAAGTTGCCACGCAGAAAAGGAGCTGGGAGCATGGGTCAGTAGCTGGCCGGCTATGAACCAGCAGTGTGGCCAAGAGGGCCAACAGCATCCTGGCTTGTATCAGGAAAGAAGAAAGGAAGTGATTGTGCCCCTATACCCTGCATATGTGAGGCTTTACCTTGAGTACTGTGTTCAGTTCTGGGCCCCTCACTACGAGGAAGACATTGAAATGCTGGAGAGAAGGGGAACCAAACTGGTTAAGGGTCTGGAGAACAAGCCCTATAAGGAGAAGCTGAGGAATGTTTAGTTTGGAGAAGAGGATGGTGAGAGGAGACCTTACTGCTCTCTGTCTGGAAGGAGGTTGTAAGGAGGTGGGTGTTGGCCTCTTCTCTCAAGTCAACAAATTGTAGGACTGGAGGAAACAGCCTGAAGTTGCACCAGGGGAGGCTTAGACTAGATATGAGGAAGAATTTCTTTCCTGAGAGAGTGATCAGGTATTGGAATAGGATGTACAGCGTGGTGGAACCACCATACCTGGAAATATTTAAAAACCATATAGATAAGGCACTTCAGGACATGCTCTAGTGAGTGACACAGATATTGATATATGTTTTTATTGAGGGGGGAATGCTGACAGTTGGATGCGGTGATCTTAGAGGTCTTTTCCAACTGTAACAATTCTGTGGGATTCTATGTGTGATTATGCTCCTTTTATTGCTAAATGTTTATTACAATATATACAAATAATATAACCTGAAAAAAATAATGAAATTTAATATTTACTTGCCAAGTGATACATTTCTATAGGTGCAGAAAAGGCAGAACTGAACATTTGTAATTTTAAGTTAATATAGTTAAAGTAAATAATATTTCTGGAAGCAATTTGTTACAAACATATTTGAAATAACCAGCATTTCAAAAGTTATTTGATTTCCAGTACAGTTTCTTCCATTGAGGGAAGCTCAAGGCCTCAGAGGAATAGTAAATTATTTTCCAGTTGAGAGAAATCCAGATATTTAGAAATCTTCCTTGCTGATGAAGGCTTGAAGAGATATTTTAGCTATGTACCAGAATTAGCAATTAGTATTCCGTAAGCTACTGTTTAATCACTAGTGGTATTTGCTCTAAAAATTATTCATATATGATGGAGAGGTGGAAAATATCTCCATTGAGAAGAAATAGTTAGATTTTATTTAGCACTTAGCATTCATTTAATGAATGTGGACTTAATGCATAATCCATCAAACTGTAACTAATGTTATCACTTGTTTAAAAACCAGGTAGTATCAAATAGCTTGGAACATCAGAACAACTTCAGCACTGTGATACTATAACCTGCAGATCTGTGAGGCTGTAAGGTCTGGCTATCTTAGGAAATCAAATTCTATGAAGACGACTGATTTAACTTTCTGTAATTGAGCTAGGGGTGTTCCAATTCTTTGGATTCTGAAAATTGTATGGTGAGATCTTGAGTTGTCACATATCCATTTATGACACTTTAACTCTGTTGGAGTTCATTTTATAATTTTGAAGATTGCTTGTTAATCTTATAAAATATTTAAAGAATTTGCAATCAGCATTCAGTAGAATTGTAAGGGTGAAATACTGAATCACATCACCTTTGTTGGAAAAGACCTCCAAGGTCAAGTCCAATGATAACCTAACTGTGACAATACTTTAACTAAGTCATACCCACGAGCAGTATGTCTAAATGACTCTAAAATACCTCCCGGGATGGTAACTCTACCACTGCCCTTCACAGCCTGTTCCAATATCTGATAACCCTTCCAGTGAAGAAATTCTTCCTGACACCAATTCTAAATGTCCTTTGGTGCAAGTTGAGCTCGTTGCCTCTTGCCCTATCACTTGTAACTTTACTGAACAGATCAATACTCACCTCTTTATAACCTTCTTTTAATGTAGTTGCACAGAGCAATGAGGTCTCCTCTCAACCTCCTCTTTTCTAAGCTAAACAACCCCAGCTCCCTCAGCCTCTCCTCATAAGAGTTGTCCTCTAAACCCTTCATCATTGTTGTTCTTCTTTGAACACACTTTAGTAGACCAATGTCTTTTCTTTTGTGAGTGGCCCAAAACTGAACACAGAACTCGAGGTGCAGCCTAACCAGTAGTGAATGCAGGGGTAAGATCACTTCCTTCATCCTGCTGGCCACATTATTCCTTATACAGGCCAGGATGCCATTGGCCTTCTTGGCCACTTGGGCACACTGCTGGCTCATGTTCAGCTGGCTGTCAATCAGTACCCCTAGGTCCCTCTCTGCTGAGCAGCTCTCCAGCCACTCCTCCCCAAGTCTGTAGCACTGCTGGGGTTGTTGTGGCCAAAATGCAGTCCCAATAGTTGGCCTTGTTGAAACTCATGTTATTTTCCTTGGCCCATCAATCAAGCCTGTCCAAGTCACCCTGTGGAGCCTTCATACCTCAAGGAGATAAACTTTTCCACCCAGTTTAGTGTCATCTGCAAATTTACCAAGGGTGCACTCTACCCCCTTGTCCAGAACATTGATACAGATGTTAAACAGGAGTGGCCTGAGTACTGAGCCCTGGGAGACACCATTGGTGACCAGCTGCCAACTGCATTTAACTCCATTTAACACAGCTCTCTAGACCCAGCTATCTAACCAATTTTTAACCCAGCAAAGCATATGTCCATCCGAGTCATGAGCAACCAGTTTGTCTAGGAGAATGCCGTGGAAAACTGTGTCAAATGAAAACTGAGTCAATATAAAAAACATCCACAGCTTTTCCTTCATCCAATAAGTGTGTCACCTTGTCATAAAAGGAGATCAGGTTTGTCAAACAGGACCTGCTTTTTGTATACCATGCCAACTGGGCCTGATCACTTGGTTTTCCTGCAGGTACTGTAAAATAGTACTCAGGATGATCTGCTCCATTAGGGAGAAGTCAAACTGACAGGCCTGTAATTTCCTAGATCATCCTTCCTTTACATGCAGGTGTCATGATGGCTGACTTCCAATCTGTTGTTACCTCCCTGGTCAGCACCATCCCTTTAGGTAACCTTGAGTGTATCTCATCTGGCCCGATGAGATACAAATCTATCAAATCCAACAGATTTGTGTATATCTATGTGGTACACCAGATCACAGAGAATTTCCTCCCAGATTTTGAGGTGGAGGGTGGGGTCATTCTGCTCCATCTCCTAGTTAGAGGAGCTGAACTCCCTCAGTAAAACTGATGGTATTACTAAAGACTGAAGCAGGGAAGGCATTAAGCATCTCAGCCTTTTCCTCATCCCACATTATTGTGTTTTCCCTTGCATCTAGTAGGGGATGGAGGCCTTCCATGGTCTTCCTTTTGCTGCTAATATATTTGTAGAAAATTTGCCTTTTACCTTGGCAGACAGATTAATTTTGGGCCCAAAAGTACTGGACTACTAAAAGGTACTGCAATCACTAATACTTTTTAAAGTACTTGAAATGGCAGCATAAAATCATACAGCACAGGCAAAAAAAAAAAAAGGGGTTTGCAGAGGAAAATCTTATTTTCTGGTCTACTAAAATAATCAGAAAATCATTTAAGAGAAGTATTCCAGACAAAACCACGTATCAGAATTTTTGGAAAATTATATTTGGAATGGAGGAGATAGATAATGTATGCAATTTGTAGCCAAAGCATAGAACTGCTACACACAAAGTAGAAATGGAACAAGCATATTATAATTAACATTAACTTGCCTTAGTCCCTGACATACACACACTAAAATAGCATAATACTCAACAGTGTTGTAACACTACTAACAGCATAGCCAGCAATAACTGCAGAAATACATATGGCAATGTTTGGGCTTAAAAACTGTATTATTGTGTCTGTGGTAGCAATGGGAAAAGGCAACAGAGAAAAATAAAGAAGTTCAGGGTAGAAAAAAACCTCCTTTTGTTAGGTGTGAAAGATGAATCTCAGTTTTCTAAGGCATAGTCTGGTGAATAAGTTACAAACCTGAAGATCCTTGAAGTGGATACCATGGAAATGTTTTACTTGTGCACTTGACTTTCCTCATTGTTTCATCATAACTTTTCCTATTTTTTGTTGTGGACAATAATTAATAAATAATGCAAAATTAAACATTTGGGGGGGAGAAGAGGGAGGAGTGCACAACAAAAAAAGAATTAGAGGGGAGGGTTTTAAGATTAAATTTTAACTACTTTAAAAATTAGTTTTAAGATAAAGCAGAGTTTGTATTTTTAATCACTAGAATCTGAAGATAGGAACACATGGAGAAAATCAGTAAAAAAAAAAAGAACAATATTAGAATTTAATATTTGTCAGATTTGACAACTTTGACAATGGATTATGCCATACGTAACCAGACATTTATTCTCAAGTCTGTTTTGGGTACCAGTATCATGTATCAGCATTCTTTTCCCTTTAATCTTGAGGTTTTGGGGGGGTGGGGTTTTTGTGGGTGTTTTGTTTGGTTGTGGTAGATTTTCTTACTTTGAAGCTTGTTGCTAAAACAAAATACGAAAAAAAAACCTTAACTTTTAACACAAACCAGACAGGCAGAAACAGCAAGGGTTTTACTATTCTTGGAAGAAATCTGAGCCACTTGGAAGGAAGAATATGTATGCTGTAAGCATATTTAGGAAAGGACTTGTTGAAGATTGTTCTGAGGACAAAGCAAGGGAAATCCTGAATCTCTCTGCTGAAGAAAAGGAATGGCTTAATTCTGTATTTCTGTAGTATCATGTTAAACAATTTCTATAATTTTTTTACACTTCCCTATACTAATGTTCACAGTACAGTACTCATAGAGTGATGCTCTACTTACAGCCTGCATAACACAAACCATACATTTAACTGGAGTACCGCTCTTTCACTGAGATTGCATTGATCCAGCAATCATGGGCAATTTGCAGTACCAAGGATGCAAAGTATTTCTTAAAACACATTTTCAATATAAAAGAGTTGCTACAGGTACGTACTTGGACTGATTTCATAGAACACCGTGCCATCTATCTATCAAAACTCTGAAGTAGAAAGAGGTGGCAGTAATGCATATACAAATATTTTTGGTCAAATGTGCAGACTGAAAATTTTGTAAAGGTTTAGAGCTCATTACACAATAGTGTAGTAAATCACTATTATGATTAAGCTATATTATTTCCTGTACTCGTTAAAAAAAAATAAAGTAAGCAAATGCAGAGCATTGATAAAGCAGGTTTTTTAATGAGCTTTTGTATGCCTATGGGTAAAACAGAAGATACATACTCTTAAACTTTCTTTGTTGTTTCGGTACACAAGAATCACGGCATACTTATAAAACCTGCTAACATTTTCAGTGTTTGAAATATAAGGATGCTATTGCTTTTTGTTTGAACATTTTAATTTCCAGGCTATTTATAATGTTACTGATGCATATATTTTGAGAGCCTAGTATCCTTTTAAAGAAAAACAAATAAATAATAAAAAAAACCTCATAACCAGCTCTTAGCAGGAAAGACAGGAAGAAAATACTGGCACCTGAAATGTAGGTTCATGATAATGTGAGAACATAGGTGACATAGATATGATATTTTCAAATAATCGTTTAGAGAAAGAAGTGAAATTGCATCCTAAGTAACATATGTTCCAAACGGTCACTGTTCTCACATTTTTCTTAATTACAAGAAAGATAATATAGCCATCTGGCTTTAACCATCTTGAGAATACCTTAATGGGGTTGAATGAGGTAAGCACAAAAAGGTTCAGTGAAGCTCTTAAATACTTCCCCTGCCTAGTGGCCCCTGAACTTCTAATTCACTAATTAGGATCATTACTATAATCTTCACTTCAAGACTGCTTCTCCATCTCTCGATAAGAACTTTATGAAGATCAGGAGATTATTTAAAAAACTGGAAGAGATTAATATCACTTACCTTGCCTCCCCTTCCATGTGCACCTGAATACACAGTTTGAAGTTTAAGTTTGAAGTATGTAACAAAGTAGACATCAAACTAATTAAAGCTCTCTTTAATCCCTTTCTATGCCACACTGAAGATAAACTTAGAGCTAATGTGACAGTTTTGCTACCTCACACTACTGCATCGTATGGTGTTATGTCCAAAACATTCTCATGTTCCTGTCTGTCTGAAAAAAAATGTGTAGATTTACTATATGTAAAGCTCAGAATTTTACGTACATACCCTCCCTTTTAGAAGCTTCATGTAGCTCTTATGATATATAAAAATATTTTTTTTATACATATCTGGGCAGAGTATCTCAATTTTTACTTCTACAGCTGATTCTTTAGTTCTTTTAGATTCTGTCAGCCTCACAGCTCACTGAAACTGAGCAGCACACTGAGGAACTTAACCCAGTACAAAGCCTCTTTGAATATCACTGGCAATTTGGATCAAGTACTTCAAAAGTTCAGCTATGTAAAAACATTTCCAGAAAACTTTTTATTGAGTCAAAATTTAGAGTTGTTTTTTTCTTAAACGTACACTTAGACTGTGACACATTGCTGTGAGAATGAAGTTTTTCCTGCCACTGCACTGATATTTATGGCAGTGGATGTGGTAAGAAAGTTGTTTAGCTTTAAGGAATAACAAAAAAATCACAAGAGGATGAATTTTTTTAAAATGTGTTTTTGCAGAACATCAGAATACAATACAGTACCATAATCACCAAAATATCACTTAAAATAGTCCTTTGTCAGAGGCCAGTGCACAATCAGCAAAGGTTAGAATTTCCTCTAAGAACAGAAAGATTTTCTTGCATACATATGGCCTGGACATAATTTGAAGACTAAATTAAGGTATATGGCATTATGAAACAGTTAAACAATGCTCTACATTTGCTTCACAATTTTCAGCCTGATTTCACCTTTTGAAATTTCTGTTACAGGAGCAATCTTGATCACTTCCTCTGGACTTCAGTGGAATGAGTGTTTTTTACAGTTTAAGTAAAACATAGTGGTTTAAGCCATAGGTGAACACTCACCTTCATATTAAAATTAGGGCACAAAATATCTGTTTTTCATCTCCTCCTTTCATTATTTTGTATATGTTTATCATGGAAAATAATTTCTTTTAACCTCTCAATTGACTAATACTCCCTAGGTAAATTTCTAAGAACACTTGAAGTGCTCACTAAAAGACAGTATTTTGTTTATAAAATACCTAGTTAAAGTTCCCTCCCCTAAGATCATGTCTGTAGTAGAACTTCAAAGAGAATATTAAATCCTGATTCTCAGTTTAGTAGTTGTTCATAAGATAAGCTTTATCCAGGGTATTAAAAATTTTTTATTGTAACTTCTCCAACCTAATCACTGGCATTCAGTGAAATTAAATATATATAACAATTATATATAAGGTTGCTACAAAGCAGTGTTTCAGTACATATCTGCCACATGATGTGTCCTTCTTTTACAAGATTACCATGTTGAAAATTAAATAAAGCATGCACAAAGATGTATTGTATTATTTAAGGACACTTCAAGTACACTAATTGTAGGCAAACATAGTATGAGTGTGTCTGTTACTAAAGTTAATGAGAGTCTGAAAAGCTGCAAAGATAAATGCTATCTTGAAAATCCATTCTGTAACAAATTTTGTATTATGAAAACCTACCATAACAGGATGAGTTGCCTAATTAAAAATAGATGCTTATTAATTATATAATCTGGCTATCCAAGGATACAGTGAGCTTCTCAATGTCTGACTTTTCTAGTATACTTCTAACCCCTGTATCTGGTATCCCCAGTTAAACAACTGAAAGTCAGTGAAGAATTTGCCTGTGATTGACACACCTATATGGTACTTACCAACTAGTTCTTAGATGCAGATTTACAAGTGTAAAGATTAGTTTGACTGGTTCATGTTTATGGATTATCCAAAACTGCTTTTTGTTTGCTTAAAACTATTACAAAAATATTATTCAGGAAACACATATGAAATCTGCAAATACTCACTGCTTGATATTTTAATTTTTTTCAATTATTACATTTGGGTTTTGTCACCAACCACATTTTTTTAACATTGGCTTCACTTTTTTATGATTAAAATAGTAACCTACAGAGTTTGTTCAGTATTGGGGGCTTTCAACAGAAATTTTGATAATATAGACAAGGCTCTTGGAAAGACTCTGAAAATACAAACCCTTTTATGGCCATGGAATGTGCAAGCCAGGCTGAATAAATTATTTCCCTCATATTTTCCTCTGATATTTTACTTCACTGCACAACAGAACTCTGTGAAGTCAGAAGGCATTGCATGGTTCTGTGGGCATAGCTGTTACGCTACTAAGAAGAGGTGGTCTGATACTTTAATAAGATTTGAGGCTATGTAAATGATCATTTTCAAGAAAGCTATTCATTGTATAACAAATTCAAGAAGTAAGCCTCCAAATAAGATTTTATTGATAAATATTGATACAGTGTTTTTCCTGATAGCTATCTTTTGCTACTTGCTTATGCCTATGTGTGGTATGTTTTTTCCTACACATGTTCTTCTATTGTCTACCCAATACAAAATAATTTAAAAAAAAAATCCACCAACATACACTATTCGTGCCTGCTTAACCTGGATCTTCAAATAGTGTATGCTGGTAAAGCTTCACTATATTTTATAGCAATACAAAATTTTAAGCCATTCAAATGTTTAATCGTATCAGTCTGTTCAAATTTCTCTTTATATAAGAATAGATCGTGTTTTGCAAAGACCCATGAAGATAGATAAGTGTGGTGTTTGAACTGGAAGGGTTGTTAACTGTACACCTCGGAGCTGGCATGGGGAACAGATGTCAAATAAAATAGCATATATACCTCATTGTGCATTAGTTGTTATGCCAGTCATCCTCAAATATAATCACAAGATCTAGATACCTAAAGCAAGAATACAAAGGATGCCTCCACAGCTATATTTCTCTGTCATGTCATTGGGAATTTATATATTTTTTTGTTAGAAAAATATTCTTTTGGAAACCCATATTTATCTTAAAACTGCCTCTGCATGCAGGCACAGATTTCTCTAAAACTGAACACAGATAAAAGCTGATTGCAATTCTTGTATAGTTAAAAAGGAATCTATTGTATGTGAACAACTGAGATGATGATGATACACTTGGGAGACAGTGTTTTTTCCTTCCATGCCTGCCACTTACACCAGTTTATTATTAAGCAGATGGAAACCTTATATTTGCAATCTTGAAAAGTATATCTCGGAACTTCTGATCAAAGCTTAATTGAAAACGTAATGATTTGTTGCACATGTGCAGCAGTTTTCTCCCTTTCTAGCTGCTGACATGCAAGATGGTTATTTGAAAGAATTTGCTTCTTGGGTTACAGGCAGAAGAGATACTATGTAGGGGAGAAGAACTAGTTACAAAGACAGTTAAAATTACTGTGCATTCTTTCTTTCTCTGTGTCTAGGCCAAATTAGATGTTGCCTACTTCCTGTGAGAAGTCTTGTCCCAGAAACTGCACAGGTCATGATTGCAGCTAATAATATCACTTAATATGTCACAAATTCAACTCACAAATCACAAAGATAGTGGCCTCGTCTTTCCAGGAATGGAGTTTTTGCAGCAGAGCCAAGAAAAATGTTCCCATTTCATCACTAGGTTATGAAACGATAGTGAAGCTTACAGTCTTTGTCACAGAGATCTGGGACACCTAGTTTCTTCTGATCAAAGCATAGGGAAAAGCTATTTATCAGGTCTTTGAACTGTAAGGAAGCATCTTCCATGCTTCTGGTATGCTCCAGTGGATGCTGCTGTTATCATTTTGGTAAGCTGTGGCATAAAAAATTCAGATATGCAATAACTTTAAAAAAAAATATTCACAAAGCAACTAAATGAAAAATAAGCAGATTTTGTCAAGACTAAATCAGTGGCAGCAGCTGCCAACTTCAGGTTGTACTGGTCAGTAATAATTACTAGCTGAAGCTTTCATCCACAAATCTGGAAAATTTAACAAAAAAGTATAGTCCTGTCTTCACATATGTTAAATCAAACCATTCAATAAAACAGAACTTTACTGAAGAAAGAAAAAAGATAACAGGGGAGTTGAACAGAACTAAATATAAAATTATTCATTCCCCAATGCACAGTAGCAAAATTTATTTAAAGAACGTTAAAAAGGTCCCTATACTCAGTTGTGGCAATGCCTCCAATGGCACCTCACTCCATGGTAAGTGGTGTGCTCTGTCCTGGATCCTAGTCAGCAGCAAAACCTCACCATGCTGGAGAAGAAACCACCATTCCTGCTCCTCCAACTGCTCTCCCTAATTACCACTAATCATTAGGTGCTTATGCTGTTGATCTTTGCTTATCTAGCTATTTTTGTGTACTGTATGACAGACCTACTCTTTAAGTAAAAAATTGTGTTACATAAATACAAATGTTGAATTCATGCTGGACATATTTAGGGCCTATCCACTTGTCCCTTTTCACTCATTTCCCAGCCACTCCTCTCCTTCTTAGCATCCATCCCTCTGGAGATCTCCAAGAGGGTTTACTCCTAATTTTCAAAGAATTCACCATGAGGCTGATGAGTAGAATGCAAACATGCATTGAGAGCCTGCAGCAAGCATTCACATGCATGGCAATATCTTGTGGTTACAGAAGAGACTGAGGTGCTAGTCAGACCTAAAGGGTACTTAGGCCACTAGCCAGTTCAGATGTTAAAAAAATAGGGAAATAATAAAAAAAATATTAATAATAATAATAATTTTAAAACCACCAGTAATAATTAAGCTGTTGCTTTGGGCTTGAAAGTCTTTTGGAAGTCTTAATTTCTTTGCATCTTGGGCCTTTTTGCTACATAGTGCTGAAAATATTTCCTGACACTCTGGATATTATTTCATGAGTGCTACAAAAATATTGACGTACAATGAAATGGAAGCGGTAAAAATACCTAAAAGCATTAGAGACTAGGTACAGCCTTGTTAATGAAACATGGTCAAGTAACTTTGTTTAAATTGGTGATGCGTTGGTTGATATCCTATTACTGTCAGTGTTTTAATAAAATAATAGCGTATGTATTTAAAATCAATGTCATGTTACAAGGAAACAGTAGTAGTGCCTTAAAATTCTGCAATAAAATCCTATTACTTACATGATTAGTATTGACAGATTTGTGGGTTCAAGAGAAAAGCCTGAAACTCTCTTCCTGTATTAAATGTCTTTAGCATTAGGTACTATATATACAATGAGTGAGAAGAGTTGAAATGTGTCAAAAAAAAAAATCAAAAAAAAAATCTACAAGTCAGTTTATATATCTGATAAGCAGATGCCTTTGAAAATGTTATGAAGTTTTCACCATGAGCCTAGAGAAAACTCAGCGATTCTCTGAAAATTAAAAGTAGGCCTTTAAGACAAATCTCTGTAGAAGGGGATGCTAACCTTATTTTGTGTATTCAAACAGTTTGAATGCTAAAAGCCTCAAGATAATGTCTCTAAGCAAAATGCAAGATGAAAGCAGAAGCTTAAGTACTAGCACAGAACCAGCCTTCAGCTCTATTTCCCTGTATCTGACATGAGCCATATTAGTGTAACCTTGATATTTGATGAAACTCCAATGAGGGTCTCAGAAGTGCAGTTCAAGCCTGTGCCTGATTTCATATATTCTGTGTATACCCTTTCTAACAGTTTTGTGTTAGTGATGTGAAAAAAAATTATTTATATATTAAAAATATACCAGAATCAAGGCTAGAATCCAAAACTTCCTAAGTAAAATTTAAAGGTATAACAATCCAGCCTTGTCTAAAAGAGCATCTTTATTGACCTGTATCTTTAGAAAAACATTAACTGGCTTTTGGGTTGCTTATATCATCCTAGGCATACCATACAGCAATTTAATGGAAAAGACTTCTGCTAGATCAAAAACTAAATGCATACACATTTCCACTCTTCATTGCAAATTGAGTTGCATTGATGACTTTCTTTTTGGGCTGGTGTAAAGAAGTGAGTGTCACATTATCAAGTTTCATCGAAAATACCAGAAATCCAAGTTGAAAAAAAATCTTATTTGTTAAGATTCTTTTGGGCAACTTAAAAATCTTTGAAAAATGGAAATGTGTTAGTACTTACAGATAAAAAAAAAACCAAAAAACCCTTGATTGTTGCTAGCAATGCCAATACATTGAACCAAAAATCTCAGATGAAAAATGCATTGAAAAAGGCATAGATAAAGCATTTAACTGTCTGGACATTTCAGGGAAATTGGATTTTATTCTACAGGGAATACATTGTTTAAAAGAATTGCATTTGTTTAGATCCATTCTGCCTTCAGCAAAGCTGGATTTGAAAGGGAAATTAGCATTCTGTGTATAAGAGATGTAGGAAAATTAAATAAATTATCCCAATCAGGAAAGGAATTAGAAAATGAACCATTAATGATTTCCTAGTCGGTAGAAAATCAGAAGATAGAGTCACCTGCAAGAAAAATACACAAGGGGGATCAGATTTAGCAAATATGTCTTCCAGAATCTTATTTCACATTTGGCTCGCGAGACATATTGTCTCTGATGTGTATGTGTATCTCACCTAAGTTTTAACAGAAAATATACATTTTCAGCAAGGGAGTAATGTCTATGTGAGCACTAACGTGAATCTTCTTAAATGCTGAAACATGCAGAGTGGAAACTAGGTCAGCCTCTCTTAGTGCCCTTTGTGTCTGTTGCCCTTGACCCCATTGAAAACTGAAAAAAAAACCTAAGGACCAACCCCAACTTGTGCTGTGCATACCTGTAAGAAAACTAGTATCACTTGATATCTTACATGTATCTCAATGTTTCCTTAGCTTTTTACTTTAGAACTTCAATGTTTGTTTTATGTATGATGATGCTTGAAATATGTGACCTCAGCAAGTGATATTGTTGTCCTAGAAAGCACAGCTGAATGTAAACCTTCAATTAGGCATTGTGACAAACAAAAATCACAGGTTTTTACTTTAACAGCTGACATTTAATATTCCATTAGGCTGCAGTCACCACTGCGTATCCAGGAGTAATCACAGAATCAGTTTCTTCAGATCTTTTACATTTTGAAATTTCAATGTAAGCATCATGCATCCTGCTAAAGGAAGATATGGAAACTTGAAGTCTTTTAGTGCCCCAAGGACACTCTAGAGATGCTGCCTCATAGAACTGCAAAAATACAGATCCTTACATATCTCAATAACTGACATTGCAAAGCTTTTTCCTATACAACCTGTCCCAGCTTTCTAGCTGATGGAAAAACTGATACTGCCTTAGTATTTGAGTATATTAATATTTGATGAGGTACAATAAAACCTTGCAGAAGTCTGAGGTACTGCATAAACCATTATTTTCTTAAACATATTGTTTTGACTGGATATAAGGCTATTAAATATCATAATTCTGTATTAAAAATTGAGTAACACACTTTGTTACTAAAGGAAACCTATTTGAGAATACAATTCAGGAGATTACAGTACCATTATTTAATTTTCCTACATCTCTTATACACATAAACCTATTTGAGAATACAATTCAGGAGATTACAGTACCATTTGGAAACAAAGCCATGAGTCATGCCTCAGACGTGAGTAAAAAATGGCATTCCATAAGGCATATATTTCCACAGCTTATCAGTGAAATCTTGCTACATTTCAAATTGTAGAGAAATTTGCTATAGATCTTAATGGACGTAGGGTTTCATTTGATGTTCCTAAAATGTGAAAAAATCCCTCAGGGTTTTTTTAATTCAAAAGTCAGCAGAAAACGCAAAGAATCAGAGGGTAAGAAAACAATTTTTATCTTGCTAATATTTAATGTAGGTTGAGTGGCTTTCACCGTGAGAAACTGAGTGGTAGGAGACATAAAGAGATCTGCAAAGAGAAGAAGCAAATAAATTTAATGAGGCTTGCAACTAATAAAATGGCATTGTAGGTCATGAACTTTCCTTCCAAAACAGCAAGCATAAAAAGAAAAGCTTAAAGGAGCTAAGAAAGGAATACTTGGACATATCCTCTGAAAGAAACTAAGAGAAAATATGATAATTCTTTCATGGAACCTTTAGGTATGAGTTATTCCCTACCATGCTATGTTAAGAGGAGACTTACTCTAGTACAAGAGGTACAAAAACTTAAAAAGAAAAGCATTATTCATATTAAAAAAAAAAAAGTATTACATTTTTAAATTTTAAGGGTTTGGAGTTTAATTAGAAAGAAAATAACTCAGATGGTTAAACACAGACTCCTTGTAGGAAAGCACAAAGAAAATTATGAATGGATGTGTGACTCACTTCTAAGTGTAACTTAGATGTGGAAGGCCAAGTAGGGGAGTAAAACCTTTAGACATTGCCACAAAACAATGATTAGCAGTCTGTACTTATAGCCCAGAATTAACTAAGGGAAAATTAGATTGGAAAGATGTCTAAACAGAATGCTAGGTTAAAAATAAAAATAATAAAATAAAATTTGAGGCACTACAGCCTATTTCCAGATGCTACCAAATATCTGGACAAAGCTATCATGCTGGTAACTAAGCATGAACAAAATGTCAAGCAATGCATTTAAGAAATAATTAACAACAAAAACTTTATTAATACAAACAAAAAAACCAAAAAAAGTTCAAAGCAGTGATCACATTAAACCAAAGGACAGCACCAAGGAGACCCTGCTCAGCCCGGGCATAGTAGCTATAAGTCTCTCATGAGAGGAGTAACATATGGTAGGGAAACTGGACCAAATAATTTTTTCAGCAGCCACATCATGAAACTGGCTGAGCTAGAGAAATAATATCCTACTATCAGCTTATTAAGATCTTCAGACTAAAGGGAAAATTGTACATTGCCCTAAATCAAAGTCACCGAAGTTAAAAAAAAAACCTCTGGGAATAATCTAGTCCAGAACCTCTCCCAGCAGGGTCAACCACAATAAGTTGCTCAGGGCTATTATCTCCAAGATAATAATAATAATAAGATAATTATCTCCAAGAACTCCGCAACCTATTCTACTGCTGGATCATCCTTACAACAACAACAAAAATTTCTCATGTTAAAGTGGAATTTCTTGTATTTTAATTTGTGCCCATTACATCTTGTCATATCATGAGACACCACTGAGAAGAGTCTGGCTTCCTGTTCCTTGTTACTTCCCATCAGGTAGTCACATACAACCACATGCCTTGCAGACCCTACTTTTCTCCATGTTGAACCACCCCAGCTCTCTCAGCCTCTCCTAGTTTGACAGATGAACCTGTCCCTGAATAATTTTTATGGTCTCTTGCTGGACTTGTTCCAATGTGCCCACATCTTTCTTTCGCTGGATAGACAAGAACAGGACTCTGTACTCCATGTGTCTCACAAGTGCTGAAGGGAAGGTCACTTCCCTCAAACTGCTGGCACCATACTTCAAAATGCAGCCCATGATGCTGCTGGCTGTCTTTGCCATTAAGACAAAGATTCTTAGTCCATCTGCAGGCTCAGGCTTGAATATTCAATGGTTATGTTTTTCTTATGATTTTTCTTCACAATGATGAATGATCACAAAAAAAGAATAAAAAAAATAAGAATAAAAAAATCTAATTCATCTTATCCAAATAAGCCTATGAATTTGGACCCAAAGCATGTGTACAAGATTTTCCACAAATATTAGCCTTCCCCATTTCTCTCTAATCTCAAATTTTAAAAAGTAATTTCATCCTAAAATTAAGACTTTCTCCTACGAATTTTTTTAAAAAATCTCTTGAAAATACTTGTGATTTTCCTAGACAAGCCTATCAACCCAATAGACATTGACTACAATGTAAAGATATGTTACTGAAATGTTTGACTTTTAGACTGTCTTTCTCCATCTACAAAACTAATATGGGATCTCAGATTGTTAGTGGAAAATGGATGATGATTTTTATTTTTTTGTCTCAGTGAAAAGAAAAATTACTCATTTCCAATCCCATTATGCTCATAGTCTGATAAAGAGCAAGCAAACAATGGAGTATAACCTTTACTATTTTTTCCAGAGAGAACCTCCAGTGTTTTATCATCATGAAGTTGAAAGTACTTTTAAGCTGTGATTTCTTTAAAACATGCTTAAATTTATTTTTATTACTATGTCTGCCTGCTACATGGACATTCTTATGTTAATGAAATTTCAGAAAATGTTTAGTAAATTGCCAGAAATAGAGATAGAAATCTAGATTAAATTTAGATTATTATTCAAACACACTTAATGCTGAGCAGAAAAAAATTGATGTTATAAATGGCCTTAAGAGTAGTGAAAGATTCTTCTCTGAGATGGAAGTCTAAGGAAGGTAACTAACCTCCTTATATTTGCATCACTACAGAAAAAACAAAAGTCAGATTTTTCAAGGAAGCCTTGTAATTCAAGTACTGAGGCCAAAGATAGATGCTTGATAGGTCTGGCCTACTGACACATCTAACAGCCTGTAGAGTATCATGTTTCTGGTGTGGGCTTTTTTTCCATCATACACTAGAAGAGTTATTTGAATTTGACATGCTCCTGTTTTGCTCTGTATCTTGTAAGAAACCTTTCTTCAGTTCCTCAAAATAAACAAATTAGTGCTTTTTTCTCCCCTTTTTTCCTCTCAAAGGTGTGTTTTTGCAGTCATATTTCACTAGTAGATTATTAGCAATATTTTATCTATCTGCCTCAAGAAGATGGAAAGAATATTCAGGAATTTACCCATGCAACTGAATACCTTTTTCTTTATTCCTGAATGACTTTGCTGGTTACATGATCTGAATGATTATACTCATGCTATGCAAATGAAAAATACTTACAACTTTTCTGATTTTAAAAAAAAGTTAACCATAATTCATTTAAGTCTCAGTAAAAAAACCAAACAAGCAACAACAAAAAAACCCCCCACCCACACATAAAAAAAGACTACAAATTGACTGCTAGCTTCAAGGCGCTTGATTTAAAATATATCCTCTGTGGTTTTAATTCTTCCAACGTTTAATACACAGGTCCGATTTCTGTAATGTGATTTCTGGTGGCTAAAAAAAGCTGGACAAAGAAAACTCATTTTAATAAACATGCGAGAGTCAAGAAAATGAATGTGTGATAGCTGACAACGTGTTCCAGAAAAGATTAACTTAACCCCCCCCTAGCTGACATAGCATTCTGGATCTGTGTGGCTCATAATTTTCAGGCAGCTATGACTATTGATTCTATATATGTTCCTGAGGGAATTATTGAATTTAGTCCAGAATCACTAGAAGTACAGAATGTGCCTATGACAAAAATCTTAAACATGTTTATATAAACCTTTTTTAATGCTAATTTTGTTCTAAGTATCTGTACTTTTCTCTCTCTCTCTTTTTTTTTTTTTTTAATCTTGGAGGATTGAAGGGAAATTTCTTCATCCTTCTTGATACAGGAGAATGCCCTTATCAAAGACTGAGTACCTCTACCTTTTCAGTTTGGAGTGCCCCAACATCGCTTAGGTGTTCTTCATACTCTCCGAGACGAGAAAACCCTTGAAAAACCTCCATATACTCAGTTTTTTCTTCAACAACAAACCTCATGTTCTTTCCTTAAAAAGCACATCTAATTCTTTAGTTCTGCATCCTGAAGCTATTGTTAACTCTGAGGACACGTACAAGCTCTACAGCACCTGATCCTTTAATATTTTAACTCCAGTGAGGAATGACAGCAGCACTTTGCCTTCTCTCTCATTTGAAGAGAGAGACCTTTATACACTCAAGTACTTTCCATTAAAAACTGCTGTACCCTCTGCCTGTATTAGGTAGTGCAAAAGTTACCTCATAAAACCTTGTGAACAATGCTCATCGAATGACACCTCTTTAAATGAACTTAAAAAACCCCACAGTATTACTATCCTAACCACACTAAAGCATAGAACCGATTGGTTTGCAAAAGTATTCTCAGTTTTCATAGTATCTTTCCCTGCTTTGGTTTTTCACTTTCCCTTCTTTCTTCGTCCTACTCACACAGACACATTTTTTGAGAGATCTGAACAGTATTGTCAGTGTTACATATATATCATATAATTTGCAGAAAACACAGATCTTTGTTCTTCCTTACAGATCCCTTGCATGCTTTTAGAATGTTTGTAACTGAAACACATTAAAATGCATTCATCTTTTCCATATAAGAACAAAATCCTGCAGTATGAGTTTGTGCATTTTTATAGTCTCACTTCTACCTCAGTTTTCTTCCCTGAAAAACTGGTATAATTTTACTGCTATATGTGTAAAATCAAGAAGTACCCACTTTATTTATTTCTCAAGACTCTAAAGAGACTTCTGAAAGTTATAAACACATACATTACATCCAATAGTCATATTGTAAGAAACTGAGAGTAGAATTTATTTACCCATCCATGCAAAGACAGATGCCAGGATTACCTAAATATAGAAAAGGTAAAAATTATACCTCTTGTCCCTTAAAACCCAAGTAATGGGTATAACTCACAGTTAGTGAACTTCAAAATAGAATGAGAAATGAGGTTTGTCTGTGGAAGGATGTTAATTCATGAGAACTATTTGTCCTTACTTATTTTGTTTTATATTTGGGCATTCTCAGTATAGAAGATGTCTGAATCTTTGGCTTTACATTATAAAATAATCCTGTGTGCAGCTGTACCTAGGAAATGTTATCAGTAAATAACTAACAGTGTCCTGACTCTGGCCTAAAGGAACCTCAGGCCAACAGACCAGAGGGAATTCTGGTATGAGAAAGACATACCCTTGCTGGAAGAGAATTGAGTCAGGGAATAATTAGGCAACCTGGACACACATAATCAACAAATCCCTGATGGGATGCACCCACAAGTGCTGAGGAGGCTTGCTGATACTATTGCAAGGCTCAGTGTTAAATGAGCATTCTTTGCCAACCTGCTACAGTTGTTCTGGTGAAGACTGAGAAGTGTAGAAGTGCCTAGCAGAGAGTTTTCCAGCTGTGAGCTGGTTGCAGCGGACTTTTGTCCTAGACTACCTGCTACGTGTACTGAAATCTTACTTCCTGGGAACTGGCTAGACATCTACTGATAGGAAACAGGGAATAACCCTTTTGTTTTCCCTTGCTTCTGAACACAGTTTTATTTTGCTTTATTAAAATGCATTTATTTTTACTTAAGAGGTTGTTGTTGGTTTGGTTTTTTTTTCCTATCTTGTTTTCTCCCTCCCCTTTCCTGCTAGGAGGTAGAGGGATAGAGAAGCTTGGTGAGCACCTGGAATCCAGCCAAAGTCAGCCCACTACAAAAACTTTTGTTTTTCAACAGAAAACACAAACATTTCACTTCCCAACTTAAAAGGTTATGGATGAAAAGTATTGAAAAATGGGCATTAGAAATATGGAAATAAAAATACATCTGTAATTTTGTTTGTGGAAAGAGATTAAAGGATAGAGAAACAGAAGTCTTAGAGCCTCCAAATCATAGAACCATCATAGAATCGGCTGGGTTGGAAGGGACCTCGGAGATCATCAAGTCCAACCCTTGGACAGGGAGGTTCCCCCCTCCTGTTAATCTTGAAGCATCAAAGTTACGATTGTCTACACAGGAAAAATTGAAGAAAAATTGCAAACCTGGCATTAAGTGTCTATAATTAGTTATATTGTTGAAAGGATTGTCAAAATCAGTATGATCTTACAAGCATTATAATTCCAAGAAAGAAACTGATCTCTGATAAAAATCTACTAGTAAGATTATTTTTTTTTACTCTTCAATCTGAAGTGTTCATATATAAGACGATGCTTCAGTCTTTAGTGTACACACATAAAATGATGTGTACTGCTGCTTGCACAGCTTAATCAGGCATAACAGTACTGAGAAAGTCAATACTTATTAGTAGCTTCTGTAAAATTAGCATAGATCGCTCTTATTTTACAACAAGACAACCTGTGGCAATGCAGAAAAGATTGGTAAATATGAGACATGACTATCATACCCAAAGGGTTATTGTAATCCTGATGAGTACAGCTCAACTGTAACACTGGTTTTCATTTATAACCATTTCATTTATAACCATTTATAACATTAATAGATAATAGTTGTATAATCATTGTTTCATTTAAAAAACCCACAATCTTAATTTCACATAATTTTTTCCTATGATTCCTGTGTCATGTCTCCACATGACACTGCAGAGGACTTGCACATCTTGCTTAGTCTCTTGAACCTGTGCTTTCTTCCCACGCTATTCATATTGCTAGACAGAATTTTGACCGCAGACTTACTGGCCAATCCATTGGAGACACTGAACATGAGCTAGACCTTCATCCCAAAGGATTTGTACTTTATTACATATATAACACACCTGTCTCCCTCACAAGGATGTAAAATTTCCTCCACAACATCTGAGATGGCTGCTTTTATGGCTGTAGCAATCCTCTTGAGAAAATGGAGTTGATGGAAAAATCTACCACATGAGAGGTTGAAAGAGATGAGATTGTTAAGCCTGGAGAAGAGGAACCTTGGAGTGTGGGACAGGGGGAAGAAGGAAAAGGAAATAAGGAACTGATGAGGTTGTTGCAATGATTTCCTTCCTATTCTGATTTTCCCACTTAAAAAAATAAAGACAGTATTTTAGTAACTTCAAGGTGATCCTAACTGGGAGATGAAAATGAACTTTCTACCAATCTCCATGAATAAAAATATATTTTAAAAATTTAAAAATATAAACCTTTTGAAGTTGTAAAGTAAGCCATAAGAAAAAAAAAATTAAAATCAAACTCCATAAAATCTTGGCAAGCAAAAAAATATATTTGCTACCATCTCCAGCATCTGCTCCGAGAAAATGCTGATGTGACACATTGTCAGGGTCAGAAGGGCATTTTCCCCTGCCACAAGTTTACCTTGCTCTGCTCAGCACCAGCTTGCTGATAAAAGCAGTTATGAAGAGCCATATAAAACCTCAACAGCTGTTCCCCTCTCCTTTGCTTAGGAGCTGCTTTTAAGCTCCTTTTAAGTTCCTGCCTCCCACAAGAACTACATTAAAAGGGGTGGGTTTGTCTGCAAAAGAAGGCAAACCAGAAGCAGAGAAAGCACCACACAGCCTGTTGGTGTTGGGACAGTCCCATAGTGTCTGCGCAAGGAGAATGGTTCTGTGATAACCAGTGCTATCACCCCATAATATTGCAGGGCAAAGACAAGGCCAAGACTGAAACATTAAGTCAAGTGTATGGTTTAGGATCGGGAAACTATAAAACCAGGTCCAGATGCAGTGTCCATGCAGTTAGTTTATATGGGGGGCTTTCAGAAAGGCACAAAGCAAAGGCAGTGGAACGGGTCCTCTGGTGAGGGTTCTTCCAGCTCTCCACACTCAGCAAGCTAGCTTGGAAGCACCCAGCTGAAGAAAGAATCAAAGTGGATTCCAGATCCTGACATAAGAATTCCCATTAAGATAAATGCATTTCCTTCAGAGAAGGAAAAGAACTCTGAGACAACCAAAACCTGCTGGAAGCAAAGATGTAGCCAGATGGACAGCATTCAATATGACTACCTCCAAATCACAAAGCCAGAAAAAATAAGTAAATTCAGTTATATCTTTGTCACCAAGGCAGAAAAAACATCAGGCTCCCATATTAAGTATTACTCTTCTAAATCCTGCTACTCTTCTGACTTAGTTATTAGTCTTTTTCCTTTTGCTGAAAAAGAACAAGTCTTTTTTTGTTTCTGATGATTTAAATCCATAATAACTGATTAGTATTTAGACCCTGGAGAGACTCCTAGATGTCTTAGAAACTCTACTAAACTTCCAGAAGTTTCCTTGATGGGCAAGTGTCCATCATCTCTTACATATTCCTGACTAAAAGTGTGTCCTTTTGACAATACACACATGATGATTAAAAGTCAAATGTAATCTATTAAGAAAAATCAAATCTTATTTTCACTGCTATTGTATTCCAGATTCAATGAAAGTTACTAGATATGTTTCAGAAGCATTTTCAATGTTACATTTGTAAGTTTCTTAGTATTAAATACATATTAAATAAGTAGTTACTACTGCATTGAAACATATTATGGCTTGGTAGATTCTACTTCATTTAGCAGCTGGTTCTATTTAAAATAAGATTGGTTTGTTAATTTTTTATTGTAAATTAAGCTTCCAAAGAAACCTTGAACACATTTGGTTAAAGGAGTCCAATAAATCAAAAAGTCACTAAACACTTGCAATGAAGGACAGCCACAGTTTCTCCCATGTCATTTGACTACAGTCCTCTGTGCTAAATAGCACACATCTCCTGCAGGAGGAAATACAATGGATCACTGCATATATATATATCTTTTACTTCACTATAGAGGTAGCATTCACATTTTAAGCCTTATTTTCAATAGTATTGTAACTATTAACATTAACAATTCAGCATAACATTCTTCTGACCTTGCTCTGGGCAAGCTACAGAAATAAATAAAAAATCTGTTTAAAATAATTACTTTAGTTTGTATTTGACTTTTTTTAAGCAACACTAAGAAAAATATGTATCTCATCCAAATTTATGGTATAATTGAGAGCTCAATTCTGAGTATTAGCTGTGATATCATCTCCTCTGAACTTTGTGCCTGGAGCATTTGGGTATTTTCTCTTGTATTCATTATTTAATTGGAAAATATTTTGATATTGTGAGTGTAAATACTGGCTGACAGAAATCTCATAGGCTAAAGCTAGTTCTCTTTCATTGGCCTGTTTGCCAGAACTTAAAACCCCAACAAAAAACTTTGATGCCTTTTTTTTTTTTTTTTAAAGTATTCATAGTTCATATTCTGCAGGGTTAATTCAATGGCAAATTGCAATAAATTTTCCACAACATAGGAAGAGGGATTTTTTGTGCTGCAAAACTAATTGTATCTTGCTCCTAATTGCACAATAAGCACATTTCAGTTAATTATTTATGCAACAAATTATCATGGTTTAATTTAAAAATGCACAGTGCATAGCCCCCTAAATGTTACTGCAGTACCACTTCTAAAAGAAAAAACTTAGTAACACTTTCCTCCAAATACATTTTCTTCAGAAATGCAAGCTTCACTTCTGGACCAGACAAAGCAATTACACCAATTTAAAAAACTAGTACAAATTGCAGACTGACAGACACAATCTTCAAATTCACTGTTATTGAAAGGCATGAAAGTGGTTATAATACACTGTGCACAATAAATTCATATTTCTTACCAACTAACAAATAACATTAATTCAATTAAAATACAAAACCCCTTCTTGGTGACCACAGCCCTGTCATTGCAAGGACGGACTGAGAGCCTTCAAGCAAACAGCACCAACCAACCTCACAACACAATGGAGGAGTGTCTACAATTAGCCTGTACTGAGGGCTAAACTCTGTCAATTTCTATAGCACCCGATGTCTCCTCCTCAGACAAGAGGAATCAGGAAAAAGAGAAACCACAAGGGATAAAATGAAAACAGATTAACCGAAATAGCAAAACTAATACAAATACTAACATGAAGTATATAAACTCACACTCAGCCTGGTCCTTAGGAGCCACAGAACAAGTAGAAGACCAAAAAGAAAGGATCCCTCCCTCCCCCAACTTCCTCCTCTTATAACAAGCGTAATATTTATGGCATGGGATACACCTGCTACTCAGCTTGGGTCAGCTGTCCAGACTTAAACTCCCAGCTGACTCAGGGCTACTAATGGCCTGTCTGCAATGGATGGCCTGTGATTCTTTTCCCTTGAAACCAGGATAAGAACTTATTCTATTAATGACTGCTATTGCAGGAAAAGTAACTTTCTTAATTCCATGCAAAATCAGCACTTGAACTGTTTGGTTCCTCCCTCCAATGTTGTTACCATTTTGGAACTTTTAAACCTTGAAAGACAATGCTGAATACCACAACCCCATCAATGGAGCCTCTGACTATTGATCCTTAATAAAAACAGACTTTTCTCATTGCCAGAAGTACATAGCTGTTTGAGGCAGCTGCACTAAGTTTTGTCTTAGCAAAAGATCTTTCAGTAAGTGCTTCATTAATTTCAGAGTTGAAACTGAAGACAATAACAGAACAACTAATATATATGTATTTTGTGAGACTTCAGTGTCAAAGCCAATGAAATTATGGAAGTATGGGCTGTGAGACAAATTCTATAATCTTCAGCGTTATTGTCATTGCTGGTGACAGGCCTCTGACTTTATACTAAATATGTTGCTTCTCAGAACTGATGTTTTTTGGGCTTTCTCTGTCTGAAACTGAGATTTGTTTTAGCTTGTTTAGCTATTGTAGATAGCTTATTTCTTGTGTTTATCTTTGTATAGCATGACCTCAGTTTTATAAGCACAGCAGCAACAAATGAAACCAAAACCAAAAACTGTCTGGCACACTGGGATCTGCATTCAGTGGCTGAAGGTCATACTGCTAGATTAAACATATGTTGGTGATGTATATATGTTACTGAAATTACTTTCAGACTTCACTACTGTCACGGTTTTAGGGAACAGAAACTACGTGGAATGAGAATTGGGTCTCTGTGTCAATATTTAATCTGTGAAGTTAGAGGCCCCAGAGCAACTGTGAATTTTCATGAAAATGACATTCTTTTAAATACAGACAACACTTTTTCTGTGTTTTACTGAAAACTTGAAGAAGTTTAATTGTGTCATGCTGAGACTTGAAAAAATTGCATAAACTAATTCAGATATTGCCTATATTTTTAAATGTCTAAAAAAGTTCTGGATTAGGCTAACTCTTCTAAAGAAGTGTTATGCAAAATTCAGAAACTGTGAAAAATATTTCTAAGAGATACCTTGGATGTGGCCATGGTATTTTGGGGAACAAAAACATTTAGCTGACCTTGAGGCTAATACAGTCCATTTCATTCACTGAATGAATTGGTGTGGCTCTTTGAAGGTTCTTAATTCTGTTATAAAGACCAATTTCTATTGTGTTAAATACATTATAGACAGATGTGATTTTAAAGTAAATGCTGAGAAAAAAAGTCTAAATTTGGAATGGATCACTCAAATCTTTGCATGGAGAAGAAGAAGACAAATACATCCCCAGAAATGCTACATGTTAATTTTTGTTTTGTAACTCTAAGCATGTTTCCCCTCACTGCTAGAGTATCATTGCCTTTTCTAGAGAATTGCTTGTGCAGCCTAGAAACATCATAATAGAAAAATTATTAGGAGGGGTGGTAATAAATGACTGCAATTATACTAGTTTGCATTTTTATAACAGTGTTCATCCCGAAGCTCATTAGAGCCTTCAGGTAGAAAATAAGTATATTGTGCTTTAGGAACATGTATTCCATTGTGTCAGATTTGCATACATAGCTTACATGGTTAAAATCAAAGTCTTTAACAAAGATTTACCTTTTCTTATTTTGAAGCTTGTTTAGAGAAACTGAAATGAGTACTCATAAAACTCAAATACTACCTTTCATAGCCTGAAATAAAAAGAAAGCTTTCTTGTAATTTTAATTTATTTACTTACTTTATGACAAATAAAGAGAAATATTATATAAGACACAAGAGATCACATATTGTTATCTTTTTTATCTCTTGTAGCCTGCATCTGGGCTTCTTTCCTAAGCATGTCCTTCAGGATCTGAAAGTGAATTTTTCTGAGGAAAAATGGAAGAAAAATTTTTAAATCTACCTTCAGTATCCTAACATTTGCATTGAAGTGTTTATAACCAAATTTAAAGACAGTTTCGTACTCATCTGTGGAAAAAAGTTTTTTCCAAAGTATCAGTAAAATTATATATAATATTTTGTGTTTCTATATTGCATATCAGACTACATAGTATACAATTTTAAGTGTGTGAATAACCTGAGCATTTTAAAAATGTGTTGAAACTTGGCAGGACTTGAAACCTGAATGATACCTGTGTCTGTAAAATAGTGCTCATCAATAGCACAATTAATAGAACCAGCAGTGTAGAAAGCCCATTTAATTCATTCTTTGCAGAGGAATGTGTAAAAAGTACAATTCTGACTTTCCTTTTTATTTTTGTCATGAGGGTTTCCATCAAAGGTACCTGTATGAATAAGCAACATTTGCTATACATCACTAGATATTCACAAGATTTAGTCTTACAGACCTGCATATTCTAGCTTTTCTTTGATTAGTCCGTTACAGAAATACCCTGATTATTTTTTGAAACATGAGGTAGGAAGCATACATATTTCTTCTTTGTTAAATAAGTATGAAATGGTGAATAACAATTTCTCAAAGAGAATTACATTTAATAATAAATATTATTATTAAATAATATAACAAAAATATTTTTTCACATACCTTCAGTGCAAATGTGTTGTAATACAGACAAGTTCCAGCCTTAGCAGCATCTCAAGTTATCCTGTAGGCAACTCTGTGTGAGGTACAATTAAAATTTCAGTAAACATTTTTGAGTGATTTATTCAGTGTTTGCATAGAAGGCCAGTTTCTGAGTTTTGCAAAGTCATCCTCTTTTTAAAAAAAATGTCTCTGACTGTCCTGCCTTCAACAGAAAAGCAAAACCAAAAAAATATTATCTCAAATTGCAAAGTGTACCATTTTTATAATAATAACTATTATTTGGTTTGCATGTCCTAGATTAGATTAGATTAGAAGCAGAAAGAAGTTAGGACTTTGTTAGGAAGAAAAATTAGTAAGAGTATTTGAAAAGTTAGTTTCTTCCACTCCAGATTCTGCAACCATGTTTATCCCATCTGTATTAGGAGTTGAGGGGAAGACATTGTGTTCCACATTGCTGTGATCTTGGACAAGTCATGCATGCCCTGCTGGGACCCTTGCTTAAGGCTTGATCATCCCATATGTTAAAATGAAGAACTGTTTTAAGGAAACTTTTTGACATTTCCATGTCAGTCTGTGCAGCCCTGTGGGTGTTATGACAGAGATAAAACTCCAGCCCATTAGGAGATGGTATGAAATTCTGTTTCCTACACAAAATAAAAGGCACGACAGTATGGGAGGGAGATGTTCCTGCTCTAGGAAAATCTGTTCATGTGGTGTTGCAGACTGCCCTTCACTGGGCCACACAGCAATGTCATCACCAGCCAATGCTGGTTTTGCTTTAGTTACAAGGTACCAATACTGTTCTTGTTTCATTAACAAGTGCAGTAGTCTGAGACAACCTGGAACTTATCTTTCCTACTGGAACAGTGAGTTGAAACAACTGAGTACCTTTCAGTCTTCATGCAAAGTCAGCAATTTGGTAACCAGTGTGACCAGGCACTTCCTAAATACTCCTGGAACTACTGTTACCTGAGAAATATACCTGAGACCACTCCCGCCCAGATCACAAGAACATTCTGAAAGTTTCCAAAGATTTCTTTACTCACATTGTGGTCACAATGGAAAAATATTGATTGAAATCAATAATCTTTAAACCTTACAAACAGTCTTAAAATGAGGCACTTTGGATCACAGTAAACTAGTGCCCTGTGTCTCATGAAATAAGTTGGTCTACTGGATAGGAAAGAGTAAGTAGTCTACTACTTCTCATACATGTGGTGAATAGATCAGATTATATTACTTTACATTATTTGATCCTACAGACTAATTTGGTTTATATTTTATTGCAACTGCTTTTCATGCAGTTTGAGGTTCAATAGGTACCAAAATTTAAGACCTTAACATAGGTTAAACTCTGTGTGTGTGTGAGAAATTTAGCTTAGAAAGTTGATCAAATCTTTAATTGAACAAATTGTAGTTGTTTATATCAAACAGTTAAGTATTAAATATTGCTAGAAAAGCTTATAATCTTATTTTGTGATTCATTATACTAGTATCAATCAACCTCAGTTTGTTGCTATTCCGAGTCACACCAGACCCATAGTTAGATGTTAAAGGCCTACAGTGAAAGAGTTGTATATGAACTCACTAGTCATAAACTATTGACCAAGTCTGGGACTAAGAATAGATCTCACTGCACCTAGACTCCTCCCTGAGAGGGAGCATAGAAGGCAAGTGGGTCCATTCTCAATGTCATGACTTAGTGGGCAGAACACCATCCACCCATGCTGTCCTTCCTGTAAGATACAGGACTACACAGGCCTTGCACACTTCCACTATCAGACATTCACCCATGTATTTGTGTAATCATAATTCTATCCATCTTCATTTTTATTTACTCATTTTAATCTTTTTTCTCCAGCCATGAACACCACTTAGCTGCTGAAGGCCACTCAAAGCACTTGAGGTCTCTGTTAAATGTGCTTTGTATGCTGCAAATAATGAGGTATTTCATATGTAACTGAGGAATCAGAGATTATTAGCTGGTACTGTGATATTTCATATTGAGAATGGATGAGCTGAATTTGCTGGATACTGTCAGTTCATTGGTTTTTTCCTGGAATTTCATTCATATGCGTGTTGAAAGAGATTGAAGTGCATAAAAGTATTTTTATTTTCTGTCATTATATGACCTTATGCATACTCTTATGTAAACACTCAGACTAAATATAAATGTTTTCCTGTTAGCTCTGTATCTCTGAGCAGGCTTAGAGGTATCACCGTTTTCAAATGTCATATATTTCATTCTTGTGTTGCAGCTCCAGTTTATTAGTGTTTTTTTAAATTTCCTCCTCTATCTTTCAGTCTTTAGAATTTTTAAAAGACTAACGCCATAAAACTGCTAATTTGGTTGCACTACCTTTTGTTTATCCAAGAAGCCTGGATTGCTGGGTAAGTTGTGGAAATCATAAACCAGCCCACAGGCCTCTCTAACTGTAAAAATTAAAATGAGGGATTTTCTGATCAAAAGATCAGAAGGGAAAAAACCTTTTGATCACACCTAAGAGCTTACACGAAGAATCCTGTATGTCAAGTAGAAACCCCTTTCAGCCACATTGTCATGAGAAACTTTAGTTTAATATTCAGTACATCTATTTGATTACATGCTTATGGCAGATTCTGATGTTAGACTACAGTGCTCATACTTCAGTAAGAGGCTGGCCTATGTTCACCCTCTAAGGAGGCAGTTTTATCCATGGAATAAACATCTGGGCTAAAAGTTTCAGTTCTCAGAACAGAATCCAAGGCACAGGGTATTAACACAATGAATGTGCTGAGAGCTCCTTAGACTGACAGACAATTCAAACACAAGAGGCAGAAGAGCAAAGCTCTTGTTTTGTTTCTCAGTTCTGTGTCAGCAGACAAATTTCTGAAGAATCTCATATGAGGGTACCGCCAAGAAAGAGACAGTGTGCTCTCTAGAAAACCACTGAATACTGGTACTCCTGGTATTCTTTTCATATAGTTCTATTTCAAAGGATAGAACAGCAATATAATAGTGTTAATATTCTGTAATGTGGAAGCACCAGTGACTGATGAAACCTACCCTCTGGACTCAGGAGTACAGCAGGTATTTTCTGACAGTTTTCTTCAGCATGAAAGTTGGTTCAGAATTTGGAAGTGCAAACAGAAATAACCAGTTTGCAAATCAAGGATTTAGTGCCTCTACTTTAAAAAAAGAATAAAAAAAAAAAAATCAATTTGTTGCAAAAAAGTTACTTACTTTGTACAATACGCATGCTAAAAATTTGTTTTTAGGTATTAAATGACATTTTATTGCTTGCATGCATGGGGAGTGCAGTACAGTACAAGATAGGGTATACGTTTAAATTACAACAGCTTTGGCTGCTAAATATATGTTGCACTTAGTTCTGATCACTGTTTTAGCAGAAAAAAAATATTCTATGTGACTCTGTGGCTGAATAGACATTGTACATACAGTTTCTTCAGTATGAGATTATACATTTTTTCCATACAGACAAATTGCAAAAAATTAAGTGTCATAATATACTTAAACAGTGTAAGAAAGAAGGTAATTTAAGATGACAAATGTTTAGCAAAGTCCATGGAGAACAATTTTCCTGGTTTTGGTTTATGCCTAATTTCCATACCTGCCAGAAACAGGTCTAAATTACAGAACTTGCTACTGCATTTTTTTGACTGCAAAGCCTGAGTCTTGCTGTGTAGGTTCATTTCTAGGCTGGGGCTGAGGGGAGCACATGTTTGTAATTTTGTTTCTTTCATTATTTAATATGTGTTCTAAAACAGATAGGATGTGTAAAAAATTAAAACCATTCTGAATGTCAGCGCAATGCAATATAATGCATATATAAGATGTGTATGCTTATATAATTCTCGTGAAAAAAAGCAAAGAGAAAGATAGATTTGAACCTGGGCTCTACTAAACAATTTTTTTAAGATAAAAAAGCAATGAAAAATACTTAGTTAAACTGCTGGCCAAACTCTTAATTTTTTGTGCCACTGCTGGAAAATACCCAGGGGAACAGCAGCAAAATCTGTGCTCTTTATTGGCTGGTTAAATAGAGGCCTATTAGATTCAGACAGGGTAGACTGATTATACAGCAGCAGAAGGAGCTCAGACTCTGAGCTGAGTGAACGTCAGCGTGAGAGAGAAGGAGAGCAAGCAAGAGAAAGCACGCAATAGAGGGAGACTGCACACACTGTAGCATCAGTATGTGACTGCCAGTACCTGATAACACTGATACTGAGCTCCTTCAGTGGACAACTTGCTGAGCTACCTTTTTCCATCTGCAAGAAGATGCCAGTTCTAAGCCAGTGCAACTGATATCAGACTGGACATTGGAATAGTTCATTTTGCTTATAATTACATTTCGTAATATTCTGCATCTCTGAAGAAGGGCTTGTTACGGAAGACAAAAACTCATCCTGTCCCCTCAGCTCACACAGTGCAAATGGTATATGGAGTTTGATCCTCCAGGTAAGGAAATAATCCTTTGCTTTTCTGAGCAGCCATAAGAGTGGTAATTCTTTTTGTATCTTGTGTGTTAAATACAAGCTTTGGCGTCTGTTTATAGAATTCATTTATTGCACAGAAATTTCTTTTAATGGCAAATGACAGGTATCAAAAATTACATACACCCAAAGAAAATTAAGAACAGAATATGGTTTGTGTGTTATATTTATTATGCTTGACCCTTCAAGTAAATGGGAATGAACCAGTCAGAAGATATGATTTGTAACCACTGATGTTTTTATGTAACATGTACTACACATGCTAAGCATTCTGAAATAATAACAGCACACAAGCTCTCATATTATTATTCACTATAATACATGTTGTGAAGCCAGGTAGACAGAATATTCAGCTGGAGGATTTCTCAGTGTTTGTCAGTAGTTTGAAACAGAATATGTCCTTTGACTGCAAGCTTACCTCTGCTGCACAAATATAATCTGCCTTAAATAATATGGCATTAGACTGCCATCTTTTTATAGATACAGTAGTTATTGTTAACATTCTGCCTGCAAAGCTAAGATCAAGGATTATGACCTGAAATATGAAACCTTGGATGTTCTTTTACACAGTACTGCATGTTTGAAGTAGCCACCCTGTGGAGTGATTACTTGTCTCGATGTGACATTGACAGCACTGCCTCCTAAATGACTAACTACATAAACTTTATAATATTTTCTTCTGCTACATGGAAATAGTATTGCTGTGATAGGTGAGAGATTGTGATAGGTTGCTGTGATTCTGAAGTTGATAGGCTAGAACAGTAATAACCTATCTTTCTGTAACATAGAAAGCCAGGAAGTTGACTGATACAGGGTTTACAGGACATGGGTACATAATGCTAAGAGGACAGCACTGCTACTTCATTAGTAACACATTCCTTCCAGCTGTGATAATATATACCCCCTTCCTTGTTGGTTTATGCACTCCTCTCCTTGCTCCAAAGTGAAAGGAATTTTTTATAAAACAGCCTTTGTTATTGCTCTCTTTGGGTGAAGTAGAAGCAGCATCCTATTAAACAAAGCATTTAAGCAGCTATACACCTAGCCAAGTACAACTTTCAAATCCTTTCCCCAGTTAAGAAATTACTTTTAGCGAACTATTTATCCTAGACTAGACACCTAATTATAATCCCTTCCATCTGATGACAAACACATCACAATTGCAGAACAGTACTTTCTAATCTTCTTCTACCCAGGCACTTTTAATAAAATCCTATAAAGCACCATACCCAAAAACTTTTGATTTTTTCAAAAGCCTAAATGTTAGTGAAATTCCCATAGTTACAAAATTATTATTTGTAATTTTTTGAAGGGCATTAAAATGTTGGAGAACTCAGGTATATATATATATTTAAAACTAACAATAACTTGAATGAAAGGGTTGCGTAAGTGACCACATAAGCAAAATATGTAAGATTTAAGAGAGAGCTTCATCTTCTATAATAGATTATATGAATAAGAACTAGCAAAATAAGAAGTAAACTGATAGTAATACCTGTGTTTCTTTTTATATACGCAATTGATCCATGTCAGCAGTTTCAGTGTTTCTTCCCAATATTCTTCTCTGGTAGTAAGGAAATTAACTGGGGACACATTTTTCCACCTTATTTTTCACTCCATATTTTATTCCATAAAATACTTCCAGAGGTGAGGACTGCATCCATTGACTATGGAGTCAGATTGTCAGAATCTGACCACGTATAATGGAAAGAAACCTGGCTATGTAGAGTTAGATCTAGGAATTGTAAACAGAATTTTATAAGGAGGTAACATAATTGGCTGCATAATTCACTACAAAACCTAGGGCCTGTCTCAAGGTATTTCATGTGCAGTTTGAACCGCAAAAATAATCCTTTGAATTTGTGCAAAAACTTTCTTAAACTTATTATTCATCCCTCTCTTTTGTCTCTGAAATATTATGTTTACTATACCAATACTCACAGGAGTACAGTGTGACCTAAAAGAGTACATCTTTGATAGGATTCTGTGATAGGAAATCAAATAATGTTAATTCTATGATTTCAAAGACAGTTACATGAATCACTCCAGGTTTGCATCAGTTCAGGATACATCTTACATCCAAACAATGAAACTCCAAATGTTGCTAAAATGAATTTTTGCAAAGAAAATGTGCTCTTTGAACATTACAAAAAAAAAAAAAAAAAAACCAAAAACCAAAAAAACCAACACAAAACCACAGAATCAGAAGCCCAAACATCTGGTTAAGCTTATACTGATGAGATATGTTATTAATTTTTAAATTAAACATTTACAGTTTAAGCATCTCCAATCAGAAATATTATAAGAGTTTACATATTATAAATTGTGCATTTTCTTTTGAGCCTATAATGCTGTTTATCTGGAACTTTTACAACAATTTAAATTGGTTAGGTAGTGTTACCTGTTTCTCTGGAAGATTAATCTGTCCTTTTTGAAAGTAAATTTGCATTGTTTTCCAACTTGAATTCAAAGAAAGTGATATTTACTTTTATTTTTCTCAATAACATAAAGCCATTAGAGGGCTCTTTCCTCCTATGATATCACACAGCAAGCTGTGTTTCACAGATGTAGCTGGTTACTAGTCTTATTACCAAAAAAAAATCATGCTTGGAGAAATTTATTTTGAGTGTTGACCATTTTAATAATAAAAATCAGATACAAAACTTTTGTTGTTGTTGTTGTTTGTTTAGTTTTGGGGGGTTCTTTTTGCTTTGTTTTATCTTGGTTTTCTTTTCTTTGTTTTTTCTTTTTTATTATTTTGTTTTCTATTTGTGTTTTGGGGGTTTTTTTGAGGAAAAGTTACCCTGCTGAGTGCTATTAAATTGTACTGATACAAACCTTAAGTATATAGAGCAGTCTTACTCTTCTTGTACACAGTCTTTGAGAAAGGCAGAGTGTGTCACTAGTATTGTTGGATGACTGCTCATTGCTCAAAGTAAATCAGAAAGTTATTTTCAATTCTGCAAGCATTTATTCATATGGGCAGCTGCATGGAAGCTACTGTAGACCAAATTTTAACATCCTTTGTTCTCCCTCCTCTGCCTATAGTAGCTGCTGTAAATGAATAGCATTGCTGTACCTTGAGTTAGTTGAGAGAGTCAGAAATAATGGCTGAATAGCCAAGGGCAAATTAATAAAAAATAATACCTGTTTTGTAAAATGCAACAAGGTGGCTGCAGACAATGCAACACAGACTGAGGTGATGTCAGGAGAAACATAAAAGACATTAAATTGATTCTGAAGAATCTATTATGATTCTGAAGAGTTTTCCTATTATTGTCAAGGCTGAAAGAAACACATCTCATGTCAGTAGATTACTTTGCCCATCCTCACCATCTTGCTACTTTACATTGTTTAGACTAGAGAGATTCCAATCATACCATCTCAATTCAAGAAAAAAAAAAAACAAAAAAGAAACAAACAAAACAAAACGAAGCAAACAAAAAAACAAACAACAAAAACAAACTTGTAAAAGATGAAAATTAATAATGGGTGTTTTTTGGTTTAGAAAGCTAAAGGAATCTTATGACATGTAAGGAAATGCTTTGTTCTGTTAAACAGCACCTAGAAATTCCAATCAGAATCTGAAAACCTTATGTTTAGTTGTGCATAGACAGGGAAACAGTCTTACTTTGAGTTTCATGCAATATTGTCAAAATCGTCAAAACTGGAATAAATCAAGTGTTTTTTCTGAGATACATAACTGATGGTTTAGACTCATGGCAGCTGATCTTCAGTAACTATGTTATTAGCAAATAGCAAATACGGCATCATACAAATTAGCTTACCCTGACTGGAAGAGGGCTTTATCATCTTTAAAAGGCAGCTAAAGTTAACTGTGACTCTTACATTTCAACTAATAACTGTGTACATGAAGAGTAACCCAAGCTGTAGTGATACAATTATTAGTTATCCTGACTTCATTTAAGGCCCAAATAAAACTAAGCAACTTGCCTGAAGATGACAGCAGGTCTGTGACAGAAATAAGTAACAGAGACCACTTCTTGTCTGGAGTCATGTGTCCTAACAGACTTTTCTCCTCTATCAAACACAGTTTAATTCAATAGTATGTTCTGCTTCTTTGAAATCAATGAAATGTCATTAAAAGAAATAAAATTTAAACTCATGCAAGATTGCCACCACAAAGTTTCTGCAGAGCTTCTCTCCAGTGTTAACTCTAATTTACTGGTTGGTTAATTTATCCCTTATATGCACACGGTATGCAAAGGACTCTGAAATGCTTTTGAATGCAAATTGTTGTATAAATATAATGTATTACTATGGAAAACAGAAGTCATTCAAACTTCAACTAGTAAAACTTGAAGCAGTCTGGGATGCTCTACTATGCATGAATAAATAATTTGTTTCAAATTAATAATTAAAGATTGAGAAAAATAATTCTTCAGAGGTAGTCAAATAAGAAATACTAAAGCTTTTTGTCATTAAAAATGCAGGGAATCTTTCATATGTCTAGATGTTAGAAGTAGAGTAGTTTATCAAAGTAATTCATGTATGTATTGTCAAAACATTTTAAAGCCTAATAGTAACAGCACAAACTAAATTAAAAATCATGTCTTAAAAAGCAAAAACTCCTGCACTTAATTTTTGTACCATAAAAATTAACATGATTTAGCCAGTGAAAGTCTTTCCCAACTCTTGTTGATTTAATTTGCTCTGAAATAACATCCTGCATCTTCCTTATATTTTCATTACCTGGGTTAATCCAAAATTTCTGTGTACATACACACACATACACATATATATATATGTATATAAATCTATATTTAAGCTTATCCTTTCCTATGCTGTACTATCAGTGTAGATGTATATACAACTCTAACAGGGACTTCGAAATTTTTGATAATATAGCCATATAGAACCCAAACAGGTTCTCTGTGCTCCATAGGCAAAAAAGGTTTATCAGTTGAAGCCTGAAGCCACTTGAGGGTAAAATTTATGAGGAAAGTATCACCAAGAACGGAGATCATCAGATGCCAGGATCCTAACAACTAAATGTTATTTTCCCAGCATTTCCCATTGCAATTGAAAGCATTTCATTAAAAATTAAATATTTAGAACGGATCCAAAAGTGCTGTTGGTTTACATAATACTGATTATGTCTGAGGCTGGAAGAAAGCATGGACAAATCATTCTCTGAACAGCAATTACTAACACTGGTTTGTGGAGTATGAAGTAAGTGAAAAACGTCCTGCAGAGCAGCTGATAAGTGTCCTTCTCTGGCAGATTCGTAACACTGAAAATTAATGTGCTTACAGCAGTAACAAAGCAATGGCAATATCTTAATTTTTTATACATCTTAATATACATCTTTTATGCTTCTTTTTTTTCCTCCTGAACACTTTGTAACTCATCTATGAGATAAAATTGTGCAGTTTTAAAAGTTTCCCTCCAGTTATCAGAATTTAAATAGATTAAAAAAGAAAAAGGAAAAAAACCCAAAACAACTTAACAAAACGAAGAACCAAAAACCCTACAATTCACTTTGAGCAAGATGTTTAAAGTGAAAAGTGAACACAATTATCTGTCAAAATTACTGTAGTAATTTTTCCTTGAGTATTGAAAAAAAACAGGTTTGTAAATACTATGCAGTAATCAGTAATAACAGTACTTTGTAGCACAGAATATTTAACAATGACAATATGAGTGTTTCATAGTCTATAAAAATGAAGTATTCCAAAAAGCAAAAAAGCACATTACCTTACTTTTAATTGTTCTAAAAGTCTGTTTTTCATAAGGTTGCACAGACTTCACCGAGTTCTAAAATCTAGTGAAAATACATAGTAGTGCTTTGCCCTTCCTTGCTTTTTTTTTTTTTTTTTTCCAATTTTTTTCAAGGGTATTACACTTATCTTGAGCTTGAAGGAGGTAGTGTTTGAATACTGACCAGCTTGCTTGGGCCCCTCTACTTTGTAGAGCTCTATCCCACAAGGCACTTCTAAGTAGATCTTTAAAGAGGACAAAATTAGCGCTCTTAAAATCCTGGGTAGAGATTTTACTTATTACCCTGTTTCTTTCCATAACAACACTAAGCTCTAGCATGTCATGTTCACTAAAGCCGAAGCTGCCCTCAACCTGAACATCCATGTGAAATCACAAGTATGCATTTTACAAGTCAAACTACTTTTAATATCCCAACCATATTTTGATATGGAAAACCTGAAGTAGCTTCAAGTAAGATTGCGTGATGTTTGAGCTTTCCAGACTTGGATGCTTGCCTACTAATACTATCCACTGTTGTACATTAAGCAATTCTTTGATTATTGTTAATGTTTCTTGTAGTGAAGTATAGAATTTAAGTAGCAAAATTGCAGTGATGCAATCAGTACATACTCTTTATTACCTTATGCCAATAAAAAGTATCAGTAGCCTGAATTATAGCAGTTATGAATCTGCTTATAACTAGCAAAGCTTGATCAAGGAATGAAAGCTCTACAGTTCCACTAAAAAAGCAAAAATTTTACTGGATGAAATATCCAGAAGAGTGTCCATGCAGATGTGTTATGCAGAAATTACTTTGCAAGTCAGAGGGAACACTCAGGGGATAGACACGTTCCTCTTATATTGAATAGCCTCGCATTTTTTGACTGCTCCTGTTCCAAAGTTTGTTTCACCAAACTGCATGTGGGCTCAGTGACCCATAAAGAATTATGGCAGATGATTTCTATTCAGTCATAAGTAGGTCAACAACTTATTTTCTTACATATTATCTAGACTGAGAATCGTATTCGACATGCCATAATGCAACTGCCATGGGAATTAGATTTATAATTGGTTTATGTGCAAATATATACAAACAAGTGCTCGTATATACATACAACTATACATCCCATGTCCATATAACAATCTGGAAACTTCTGTTTGAAAACTGAAGAGTCCACATGATTTAGGACTTCCAAAAAGAAAATGGATACACATTGTGCATCATGTAAAAATGGCATGCTTGTTCGGCAGTAACATTTTGCTCTGAAATACACTTCCCTGCTTTCAGCATGTGCTGATTGCTCAGTTCAATGAAGTGCAGGATGCTGAGCTGAGCCATGGGTCAATAAAGTAATTTACAATACTCATCCTTTTGGACTGACTATGGGATGAAGTAGTCTTTGCTGTTTTCTTCTAGCTGAAAAAATCTGTTCTGCTGTTGATAAGCATTTGCCAAAAAATCAGAAATTCCTCCAGCATCTGCAACTTTTGCACAGTGCAGCAACAAGAATCTGTCTTTAACTTTCTTCACTCTGATAGATATATTCATCAATAGCCTGACTAGTTTAAAATAACAGAAGTTGGTGTCAGACAGCAGTTGAAGTCAGGTAACGTGACTTAAATATGACAAAAGCAACTTGAAAATTGATTACCACTATCCTGAACATATCTCACAGACCTGCAAAAATCTGGGGTCTCTGCTAGTGCCCCAATACATCTTCTCACACTCAGCTGCTAATGCAGAGCTTGGTTTCAGTCACAGCCTGTGGTGGGCTTCAGAACCTTCTGGACCGGAGCTATTAGTGCCATTCACAGAGCTGACTGAGGGGTAGAGCTGGGCATGCCAGCATAGGGAGGGAAGACAGGGGCTTGATCTTCTGTTGGTTTTGCTATAGTAGAGTGATGGTGGTACTGACTAAGACTGGTAATGGGCACCCAGTCCTGGAGGGGCCAAAACAAGGCCTTTGAATATCCAGAAGTAAAATCTCAGGCAAAGTCTCCTGGGCCACTGCATCCAAAACCTGTTTTCTCGAAGGTAGTGGTGACATGCAAGATGTTAAGGCTGAATTTCTGTTAGACCAGAAGAAACAGTGTAGGTGAAAGGAAAGGGGACGGGGGGGGGGAGTGGGAGAGACCTTGGATGTGGTGGGAAACAAGTTGGATGCTGAGGTGATGGAGTACCAGAGTTTTAGTATAAGAATTGTAACTGATGTTACAATTTGCAGAAAAGGGAAACATTGTTGATCCTTAGCTGTAGGTCTGCAATATATATATATCTACATATAAAGAAGTATACAGCTCTGAAAACCAAGATTGTATGGGTTTGCATTTAATTCTACTTTTCTTTTTTTATCCTGATCTTAAATCTTGTTGAAGCATGCTTTCCTGTACTGCTGGTAAAGCAGCCTAATTGCAGCAAGACTGGAGGTGTTTCAAACTTTGGGTGCTCTGTTCAGCTTGCAAATCTATATGAAATAACAACAGAGCCTCAGAGAGAAGTGCAGCTGATGCACTTCAGGGACTCAGGTGTTGGGAATTAATTCTGCTAGGCCGATGGCAGATGGAGGGAATCTCTGGCCTTTGCCTTGCTGAATCTTGCCATCCAATTGCCAGTGGCCAGGGTAGCCTTTGAACAAGCTGTTGTTACTCACTGCTGCCAGACCTGTTGCAGGAAATTCCCATGGAATTCCTTTGGCTATCCATGACTTCCTTGTGGCGGAAGTCTTTGGTTTTCTGAATTCTTTTTGTTTATTTGTTTGCTTGTTTTAACTCAAGCAGGCAGTCTGTTGCAAAAAAATAGAAAACTGATGGAAAAACAGCATTCCCTTATGGAATGACAATGTCTTCACAGAATCAATTCCTTTTCAGAGATTAGTTTTTGTACCCTCTCTGAAGAAGACTCTCTCATACTGACTTCAAAATAGATAATACCTGAACTGGAGATAGGTGCAGGTCCCAAGTTCACCAGGGAAGAACTGATCCCATTACAACTGCTGCTGTGAAAATGTTGTTTGCAAAAATGTGCTATGGGAGTGAAAATATTTTTTTTTCCTGTCCTCCTTCCCTAGGTGTGCAGTCTCACATTTAGTCGATTAGTTACCTTCAAGAGTTTGTTAAAATTTACTTAATATTATTGAGTGACACTGTCTTAACTCTAGAGATTTTTCATATGCAATAACTGGAAAAAAAGAATTCTACATTAAACCTAAGCATAGCACCAAATTCTACCCTCTATTTCATCTACCTAATCTGCCTAACTTTTCTAAAAGATAAAATTATCTGGGGATGGTTCTTACTGGAGTTTCAGATTATGATAGATATTTCAGTGAGAAAATAAATTTTGCTGTCCTGTAGTAGAGAAGTTTCCTTTTACATGGAGATTTACAGATGGTTGAAGTTACTTCAAGCATTCCCGAGATGCATTGCCATTTTCCTTGGTCACTGTTTTGATTGGACCAGCCACAAATGCATGTAAGATTCAAAAAATTTCAGTCTAAAATTTTTCTTCTATGTCCCTGAAGTTTATTATGAATTTCAGGAAGGCTCTAGAATGTTATGTTCTGTGAAAAATTAGTTTATCTGTCTTTTTCTTTTTTCCTGGGACTCTAAGACAAGATGAATGTGATTTGTGGAGGTCTTTTGGTGGCTCTTGAAACTATCCTGTTAGGTATTTATTTGACAAGTGAGAGCATTTTACTGCACTGTCATGTTCTTTGCAGGTTGATGAAGCACATTTGGGTCTGGTATTTTTTAATTAACAGTTGCTAATATATACAACCATTCACTGAATTCAAATTGTGCAGAGTCCAAAAGATGTCTGGGAACCAACAGACAAAGGACTTTATTCTTAAGAGCATTTCCATTCTCTACTGAATTTCAATACAATAGTGAAGCAATCAAATTATAATTTTCAAAACTACATTGTGAATTATGACCAAAAGCTAAAGAAGTACCTGGGGCTCTGTGCCATCTGTTCTTTCAAAGTTACCAGTGGGACACAGTCATCATAGGAGCTCTTACTTATTCATATTATTTTGCTTTTTACAGGGCTGTTTGCTGTTTTAATTTTCTTCTGCTCTGAAGTCTTGCCCATATTTTTGACTTGTTTTGCAATGCTTTCTTTCCTTTCCCAGATATGTTGTGGTGTATTCTGAGAGCACTGTACCTCAGATTTTATTATCCTGTTAGGGATACCCCTGACAGTCAACAAGAGGGTATCCTGAATTGCATTCATAGGAAAAGTCTTAGGGGAAGATGAAAAAAGATTTTCTTTGAAAATTAGTAGGAAAGTTGAACAGATGTAGCATTGATTATTTAGAAAAATTCCCTCAACAAATCTGATTCTCGTGTTTTTGTGTGCTCTTAAAACAAAATTTTGTGGCTGTGCTTGTGGGATATTATCTTATAATGCAAAACCATCAGATAATAAACTGTGGTTTCCTACATATAATGGAGTTGTTCTAATACAGTATAAATTCCAAGTTGGTGCAGACCATGTATTGAAATTGTAATCTAATCTGTATCAGGGTATGATATAATCCATGAACTATGTTGCATAGATTTGGGTATTTTGAGCAGTCACCAATTTTTAATTTAAATTAGTATAGGAAGATTTTGACGTTTACAAGTCTACATTGTGAAATTCCCCTTTATAAGAGAAGATTTTACATTTGACAAATTAACATTTATTCTTAGGCAAAACTACATAGTTATGTCACCAGTACCAGCATTAATGACATTTAAAGCCATGATATTACATGGCCACAAATCTTGTCTGAGCTATGTGTGGAATATAAATATGAAAACATGAAACTTTAATACTAATTACTATTAATATCATTAAGCTTCTTCCTAAGGGATGTGATGGATTATTCATCATATGACAACTTTACATAAAGACTTAATATCTTCCAAGATTTACAGTATAGTTTAAGTAAATAATGTGTTGCAAATTTTTTCATATAGAGCAGAGTAGATTAAATCCTCTGGGTTTGGTGGTTTTTTTTTCATTATTATTATTATTATTTTGTTTGGTTTTTGTTTTGTTTGTTTGTTTCAGGGTTTTTGTTATGGAAGAGTCCAGGTAAATTATGATAATGTCCTCCATAATTACAGACATATAAAAAGCTGTAGTGAAATTATTCTTTAAGATGTTTTTAGCTTTTGGGAACTGTTGGCTGTGGTCTGCACTTTTTTGTTGCTGTTGTTCAGTTTTCCTCCTTAACAATAAAAATATTTGAGAAGTAGTGCCTTTTTGTTGTTTTTTGCAAAAGTTATGATTTTTTCAGTCTAGCATTAGCAGAAATTCTGTGTTTGTGAGGAAAAAATGTATTTTGAGCTGATTTGTCTCAATTCAGGAGTTTTTTAAAGGAGCTCTGCAAGTACATCACAAAATTGCTATTTCGATGCTTGCAAGGCACAGAACATTGAATTTGGTTTTTTTTATACTGGATTTCCATTGGAAAAATACGTTTTTTTCTACTATTAGTCTAGATCTGAATGCTAGCTGAGTTTTATGATAGATTTAAAGTTGGTCATAGTGGGGCAGGCAGGAAAATATGTAGGATGATGTCTTATATTAACCTTTAGGGTGGAGGAAAAGCACCAACTGTACTGGGTGCCCTCCAGATATTGAGAGTCTGTGGAATTTTCTCCTTCCCAGGTGTAGTTGTACTATCAGAAAAGACAGTTCATGTAAGGAGCACTTGTAAAATGCATTAAGTTTCAGCAGCCTTTTCATAAATTTGATACTGTGTATTTCATGCTTAATGTTGTGTTTTGCTGTGGACGGTTGTAGCACTGGGATTAATTAGAACAAGCAAAGAACTGTGCACAATGAAGCAAAAGCTTAAAAATAGTTGTAACTGTGCAGGGGGGTGGTGTTGTAACTGTATTGTTTGTTGGGCATTTGCAAATTGTGGAAATGTAGTAGGTTTGTTACAGAAACTGCTACTAGGAAAAAGAAAACTTTCTTGTGTTTTCAGCTCTCAAATAAGCGACTCACAAATGGTGCATGAGTCCAGGAGTCCATTTATGATCCTTTGACTTCTCACCTTCATATGTTTTGTGAGAATTGGCCTTTCCTCTTAAAGATGGAATTTTTGTCTAGGAAGAGCTGATAAGTGTTTCATGTACAGTTTAAGAAAAGATGACTCTTTGATGATGGGGCAATATGGTGAAAAAAGGTTAGCATGGTTGGGAGGTACGATTGAAAAGGAGGCATTGTGAAAAGTGTTGTAGACATTTATCTTGTCATTATCATTTATCTTGTCATTATCATTTATCTTGTAATATTACCTTTTCAGCATTCATTTACAGATCCTGTGAAGTTACTTTCTCTCATTCTACATCTTCAGAAAAGCAGCAAGTGGCCACTGAAATCAGAAATGTGACTTCCTGCAACTGAATAAAATTTCCTACTTGTGTTTTATGAGTGATCTTGCTGACACTAATTCTCCTGTTTTTAAATCATATGGAGGCAGTAGGTTATGATTTTTCAGAAAGAGCCACTAGGAACATGATGGGTAGAGACTGAAGGTTTAAAAGTGGGTACTGTGAATTTGAACATTGATGGAGATTCTAAAAATTAATAGTTATTTTTCATAATTTCTAATACTTAGAAGTAATAAAATATTTATCATTTAGAGCTAAAATTATTACTGGATTGAATAATGAGAAACCCATCTCTCTTCCACACCTTTGCAAGTTTCCAGTAGGTGCTAGGTTTGTTAGGATTATTTCAAGGAAACAGTGATTACATTCCATTTCAAATGCTTTGGGAAAGAACATGGTGGGTAATAAAGATATCTAAATAACTGCTATTTGAACCTTGTCTTGTAAATCTAAACTTCTGCTATTTGGAATGTCTGGGTATTGTCACACATACAATTACTGGGAAGTCATTAGAAAGCTATTCATTAGTAGTCTGTGTGACATTTTGATGTCAGAGATACTTCTAAGTTTCGTTTAAGGTTTTTGTTCTGTACTATTTTAAACTACAATAAAAATTAGGTGAAAAGAGTTTTGTTAAGCTCACATTTGCCTATTGCTCAATGGGACTGTACAGCTGGTGCAAACTTAAATGTGTATTCTTCAGTATTATTAAATTTCCTCTTTCTGTAAAACTACTTTGGAATGGCTGGAAATGGATGTTGACATCTCAAACTGCTTTCTTTAAATCTGCCTTTAGTTTGTCTTATGACTTTTTTCCTCTATATGCTTTATACAAAAATTAGACTAAGATTTCAGTAATGTATCAGGAATTCAGAATTTAATTTGGTTTTCTTTCTCTTAATATAACCTTCTTTACTCCATTCCTGTCCCTGCTCCTCCCTGCCTGAGAATGAAATAGTACCACACTTGAATGTCAGTGGTGAGGAAAAGGTGTTTAATCTTTTTGACAAGTGGAAAAAAAACGCTAAACAGAACTAAAGGAATAATGGAGGAACTAGAGGAAAAAAGTAATCTGCTTTTATTCCAAGCAGCTAAAGACAACTTAGCCATAGATGTAACAGGTTTACAGGAGTTTCATCTTGCTTTAGACCTTATATAAACTTTGTAAAATGATAAATATTTTTAAGTTGCCACAACTAATACATGAATTTTGCTTCTCAGGGGTGTAAATCTTTGCTGATTTGTATGTTGGCTTAAATTACACAGAAACTGTATATCCAGTAACTGTTTAGCCTTTTCCCTGATTGTAATTTTCCCTCAGAAAGGTCTGTCAAAGACGACTTCAGTCATCCTCATTTTGCAAGGTTTTCAACCAATTCATGAACAGCATCTATTTCCTAGAATAAAAAAGAAGTGTTGTCTAGAGCTAAAAGGCTGTTAAACCATTTTTAAATCTGTTGCCAAGCAGAGTATTGTTTTTAAAGGCAAAGACTTAAGTACCTCAGTTGCACATTTAAATATTGGAGTTATCTGGATGTTCCTTCAGCTTTTCTTTTAAGGGTGATCTAATAAAAAATTATATTATAACTTCAGGAACATAAAGGTACAAGTCACTGCGAAGACAAATTAAATTCTGGAGATTAAAATGCTCAACATGTTTTGAGAGGAAGAAAATGGTCTAACTGGGATTTCAACAACTCCTTCTTCATATAGAAACAGTATTACTGATTCCTAGGCCTGATCTGAAGTTCATTAGTTTATCTGGAAGACAGGCACACAACTGGAGTGCAGACATGCTTCTACACAAATATATTACTAGAGGTATCTTCCTATATATGGCTGGCAGTTTGATTCTTGAGCAGTGTGAGAATAGAAAAAAAAAATTCCCCCCCAAACCCAACAAAACACCCATACAAAACCAAATACAATGATAATTCTTCCTCATCAGAGATATTCACAGCACATCTGAAGCTCACAATTGTCATGGTTAATGCAATGTAATTAATGGTCAGCTTCATGCTTTTAAAAAACCACAAAAAATCCCAAATTATGCTCCATCCTCTTTTGTACGTTCCATTGCAAACTACATAAAATAAAATCTTTCAAAGATTAATATGAAAATTTCTTTTCAAAGTTGCATCAGTATTGCTATATAAATTATACAAATCTCTCCTTTTATTAAAACAAAGGTGCATTATTATTTAGAATGATGTGGACTTTTTGTTGTTGTTGTTACTATATATTCTATTTGGTGTTTTGTTGAAGACAGAAACTTTTTTTTTTGTCATACACTAAAAGGGATAGCAAGAGTGATGACAAGAGTCAGTGTATCTGTACAGATAGTTCATCCCTGTCAAGAAGGATGTGATGTCTTCCATTTTTATTTTTCTTTGTCCTCTACTGGTTAGCATAAAAATACCTAGGAAGCTGAATCGTGTGCTTGTCAATAGGACATCTTTTTGTCATGACATGGATATTTATCACCGGTCTTATTTTAGAACTACTGAATAATGATATATTTGGATGCTATGTTGTCTAATCTGGCTGGAAACCAGCAACCTTGAGTTGAAAAACTTTTTTATCTTGGGAAATGTCCAGATTCACAAAACATTCAGTCTTTAAACAAAGGCAAACACTTAAATTTTCTCTCCAGCTCACCAAAACGTGTGAAAGTGTTTGGAACTTAATGTATATAGTAAAGAGAAAGTGATGTCTATTTTCGTCAGCACTTCCATCTTGGAAATAACAAAACAAAAATAAAGAATGTGGTGCGGTGATTAATGATTGTGATTAACTCCCTGCAGGTTGTGGTTTCATGCCCCAGTGGTTCTTCTGTCATTATTCTGGATAAGATGTTGCATAAAGCACATATGCCTTCATCCATACAGCCTGATAAAAACCTGAAGGTTAACTTTTTACCTTTTTACCTTTTTTTTTTTTTTCCAACAATGCACTTTTGTAACTTGTGGTTTAATCTGTTGAATTATTCAAAGTGTTAATGTATCAGATCTGAAATAGCTCTATTTTAAAATATTAATTCACTATTAAAGGAAGAATTAAATGAAAGTAAAAAAGAAATAACTGTGCAGTTAACTGCTTCAAACTACTTTTGGAGATCTGTCTTCTCACTTCAAAGTAGTTTTAGTTTAGAGGGCTTTTTAGCATCAGTTGAACAAAGAAATTTCATAAATGAATGATGTAATATTAGAGGTTAATTTTAAATATTGGTATTCTTTATCAAATGCAAAGACTTTTAACAGTGCTTCTGAATAACCAGTTAAGATCACCTTGTTTTCGTACCACAAATAAGTAACCTCTAATTCCAAACACTACAGAAATTACGTATTTACTGTGCAAATTCCAAATGCATAGTATGTCCTTGGTACTGTATTAACTGGATGTTGCTGAGGTGATTCAGACTTCTTCCTATTCTGTTGTGAGCAAAAAGCTGAAAGAAGTATGTCTGTAATCAAAATAATTAAGGTGGTCAACTCCATAAAAACTTGTTTACATATTACTGTTTAGTACAGGTGGTTCCACCATTGTAGAATTTGTATTTTGAGGACATTCATGCCATATAAGTTTCCATTAATGAGGTATGAATTAGGAAGGAGGAGGGGAAAGACAGGTGAATGAATTAAATCATCCTTTCTAGAATGAGTTAGCTAGCCACTTTGTTTACCTTACAATAGGAAGGGTGATGTATTTTCAACTGGCTTCAGGGGACTTGTGTTTTATTTTTGTCGCTTTTCAATAGTAGAGGAATTTAGGCAGACTACATAGCTGGAGAAGGATTGCAAAATAACTACTTTTCATTCTTTCTCACAAGTTTCTTTATAAGCTACATACTATGTCAAATTTGTGATCATTTCAATGAGCATCTTACAATATCTGATGTAAGTAAAATTCCTATTAAGGAATATTTGAAATTGTGTAACACACATCTTCAAATATAGGACTTCATGTGTCTTTTGGTGAATGATGGATGAAAGAAAATTTTTGTAAGCTATTTTCATGTATGTTTAAACAAAATATCATGAACAAAACAAAAATGAAAAAAACTTCCAACAGGGCTTATTTCTGTACAAAAGTACATACATATCCTCCATAATTACTCTTAACCTAAAAATACAACCTGATATTCTGTAGTTATGCTAATGTTCACTCTTACCAAATAAATAAATTTCTAAGAAAATGTCAAAAAAAAATGTATATATCTTCTTGTGTGTGGTACCCAAGTGCTGAGGTAGGGAAAGGAATCAGTCCTACACTTGAAGAGCAACAACTGCATACACCAGGATATGCTGGGAGACACCCATCTGGAAATGAACTCTGCAGAGAGAACACAAAGGTCCTGGTGAAGGCCCAAGTTGAACATGAGGCAGTGACGTGTCCTTGTGGCAAAGGAGACCAATGATATCCTGGGATCTATTAGCAGAAACGTTGCTGGCAGGTTAAGGGAGGTGATCCTTCTCCTCTACATAGCAGTGGTGAGGCAACACCTGGAGTTCGGCTCCTATTTCAGGGCTTCCTAGTGCAGTGAAGACATGGACAATTCAGAGAGTCTCCAATGACAACCCACAAAGAGATTGGAGCACAGTTCTTATGAGGAAAGGCTGTGAGAAGTGGGACTATTCAGCCTGGGGAAGAGGAGGCTCAGGTAGGATCTCATGAATATGTGTAAATACCTGAAGGAAGGGTGGAGAAAAGACTGAGCCAGGCTCTTTTCCGTGGTGTCCAGTTACAGAAAATGGGAGAATGTTTAACTTTAAAGTTAGTAACTGTTTAGATCCCTACATAAATTTTGGGAAATAAAGAAATTACAGTTCCATAGTAGAGAATCTGTCAATTCCAGATACCTCTCCAGAAAAGTATGGGTTTATGGTGAACCAGACTCTTTCTTGGAAAACTAATCAGCGGTCTCTAAATTTTGTGTAAATGCACAACAAAAAGATGGGTTCAAGTACTGTTAATCAGGTTGACAAACTCTTATGACAGAACTGTTATAACTGACTTTTTTAACACACTCATGGAATTATATAAGACCCTTCATAAAGAATATTATAATGGTGAAGCCATATTGAATGCTATGATAGAAATTCATTATTTCAAAATGTCCTGTGATTAGAGCCTTATGGCTTTTGTAAGTCAACATTATTTAATGTAAGACACTTCAGAGGAATTTTAAGGAATTTGTATAAGAAAAGTGAAAAAGTGAAAGTGAATACTTTTCATATTTTATTGACTTCATTTATATATTATTTCTCTCTATATTATGATGGAAAGCCTTTTTTTTAAACCCACTTCTGCCCTATTCCCCCAACTATCCACTCTCTCTAAATTCTACCATAGCTTGCTAGCATTTTGCAACTGTATTTTGAGTATTTCTGGCTCCCTGTATTTCTTCTTGGCAGATAGAAACACCACTCAGTCTTTGCAGAATCTTAATGGCTGAAAACTACTCAGGTTTTGTTATCAATTTCTTACATTTGTAGAAAAAACCTTGTTGCTAATGCTGCTCGTATAATAAAAAGATCCAGGAGTACTGGTAAACTTTTAGATGTCTAAAATTTTCTTCTAAAATCCCTTTTTATTTTCACTAGCTGATGAGCTGTCAATTTGAGCAAGCCCAGCAAGCTGGTTCACATCAACCAGAGGGTTTCAAAGTGACATTCCAAAATTCAGCATTCAGTCTCAAGTTTAAATTGTTGAAGAAGCAGTCTGATTTCAGAACTCATCATCTTCCAAGGACTCTCAATAAAAATTAGACCACTTAGTTTCCTAATATAGTATCCTGTAAATATATATCCATTTAAGTGAAGTTGGTTAAGTAGTGCCACTTACAGAGGATTTGCTATACAGTATTGACCTTTTAAAAATAATTTTTTCATTATCTGTCATAATGTGTGTTTCACATTGATGTGAATATGAAAATATGGTATGAACTGTGCTGAGCTCTTTTGTTTCAATTTAATAAAGTGGTGGCTCACAGTATAGCATGTAGTGTACTGGGAGTTCACCTGAACTATCTGAGCCTATGAAGACTGGGACAGTTTACAGTAAATACTGTGACTCTGGAAATAGTAAAATCAAGTTAAATTACTTTCTTATGGGATACTCTAGATAAGTCATGGATGAAAAGCTTGGTTAGTTCAGAGAATTCTGAACTATTTTCTGAATAGTTAATTCAGAGAAATCTTATTCTCTGTAATATATATGCAGGTTTGATAAAATAATAGACACGAGATTATTGACACTAATTTCCCTGTCAATGATGCTGATGAAGGACAAATTGTGAATGAGAATAAAAGCAAAAGTTCATATGCACAAACTGATATGAAGCTTTACATATGTAACATGAGCCTGCAAGTCCAAAATGCTTTATATGTGGCACAATAAATGAGGATTTTGAATATGAGAATGTCCTTTGTAATTCACTCTATGTACCTAAATTGGAAATTTTCTGCTAGTCAGAAATAATTTTAATAACTTCTAAGATTTTTTATCATTTTGAATAAATTATGATAAAATTTGTTTTTTAAAATATTAATTCTATATGAGTGAATATTCTATATGAATATGTGGAAAGCTCTAGGCACTCTTTCTTAGTTTCTTGCAGAGAACATGCACAGTTTATAATCTTTTAATTTAGATATTCCTCAGCTAAATAGAAATACTACGTGGAAAAGTTTGATCAAAGTGAGCAGGAAGTTGAAACTAATAGTTTCATAAAGTTGAAGAGCAATGTTGCCTTTCCATAGCCCCACCAAAGACTGAGACAGATGTGAAAATTTGTAAAGAAAGATAATTTATTACATTGACAGATGTAACAAGTTTGGAATGCCTGTTGACAAATGGACTTACTGCATAAGTACGAGCTTGAGACAGTAATTCCTGGGTAAATATATGACAGACAGTGGTGCAAATCTTACCAAAGAGGCATCCCTTTTGAGGGGAGAAAGAGAGGATTCAGGCCCATCAACCCATCTGGATAGTTAGAGATCTCTTACACCTGAAAATAAAGGATTTTGAAAGCTAATTTATACCTATTGATGAGGTGGGTCTACACCATTAATCATGTGCTTCTTGGTTCTTAGCAGGCTAAAAATACTTATTAATTAAGGGATGGGGCAGACCCAGTGCTCACTCAATGCAAGTTTCTTTTTTGGTGTTATTGTTGACTTTTGATTTTGGCTTATTGGTACAATCCCTGACTACAGAAACTTCATTCGGTTTCATAAGTCCTGCCAATTGCCAGCGTTAAGGTTTGCAGTCGAGACAACCCACTTCTGACAACCATGTTATAGTTTAGCTTAGCAAAGCAAATGGACCATTCCTTCCACCCCTACTCCTTGTCCTGTGTAAGATCAGAGCATTGAATTAGCCTGCTGTCTTGTCCAAGGCTGTGTGCAAGATAAATAGCCTGCATCTTTTAGAAGGAAGTAGGGACACTGATCAGCTTGCATTCTTGTTCACTTGCAGTTACTCTTGAAAGAATCCATGCATCTATTTTCTGACATATCCCCTAGCTTATCTCTGGGTTTATCCCCTTCCCTTTTCAAATTTAATTTGAATTCTCTCTACCAGACAGGTGACTAATATACCTTTCCTCAATAACTGAGTACTGCTCTGCTCTGAAAAATTCTGTAGTTTGGTTGAACTTATCTTCTACAGTTGATGACCCAAGGTTTCAGTGTTCATACTGGTGGAAGTTGCTGAGGTTCTTACTGCTAGAGCAGGCTTTGTTAATAATAATTGGGGGCAACAACATATTCAGATCTGGGGTTAGTCTTAAGTTGCAATAGATATTGCAATTCCCCAGTTGACTTAAGTTTGGATTCCATTCACAGTTTAGTACAAGCAAAACATGTCACAGACCAGTAAAGTATTTTGTTGTGATATTATCGCTATTATAAAACACAGAACAGTACTATCAAAATCCTGATTTTTTTTTTTTTTTATGGATTTGCTTTTCTGTGATAAAAAGGAAACTGCTGTCGTTCAGTAAATGTAGAAATTTCTCTTTTGTACATGATGCCTGCATTTAGAAGAAAAGTTCCAAAATATCTGCATACTGTTTTAAAGTTATGAACTATGGGTAAGGTTCAGGAACCTTCCTCCTTGTCTAGTTTGCAGAGAGCACAATTAGGTATGGATTTTTTTCCAAATTGCTACAAAACAACCTCATAAAGCTGTGTGAGAAAGCATTGCATATTTTAAACCATCCTGTCTCTGTGGTACATGCTACAAGACAACAAACTGGAATGAAATGTAGTTGATTTCAAAACTTGAGTATATAAAAACAAAGGACTTTGTTTCCACATCATTAAATGACAATTCCAAGTACATGGATGGAGAAAATTATATGTGTGCCTAGGTCTTCTACTAAAACAGTAGGCCTCCCTTTGTGTTTAAAATTAATCACAGACTTGAAACTATTCACTGAAAAGGGGATTCTCTGTCTTGTCACTAATAATTTTTCCTCAAAAACCATAGATAGCCCTACTTTCAGAATCACCTGGCAGACAGATTAACAGCTTCTTGGCAGCAGATTGCAACTACCAGTATGTAGTGGCTACCAGATGACCATTAATTTAGTTTTATAATAAGCATGCAAAGCAATAAGAGAAAATACGATAATATATTATTACAATAGTTTTAAGTTACAACCAGCTTCATGATTTATGATTAAATTAAATTATGCATCTCGTACAAAGTCTTCTTCCTGTATTAATCATACAAACTGGCTCATTATTTATAACCGAAACCCAAAACCAAACCAATACAAAAAAAACGCACAAAAACCCCACAAACAAACAAAAGACACAAAACAAAACAACAACACAAAAAAACCCCACAAAAAAAGCGCAACCAACCAACCAAAAAAAAAAACAAACAAACAAATGAACCAGGGTTTCCATTGATGACTGGGAAAGTTTTCATATTTTCAACACTGCATATATTAAGCATGTCAGGGATGATGAAGCATTTCATATGAAAGAAAAAATTGATAGTACAGATTTTTCCAGGTTTGTGCTACAGTACTCTCAATCTGCTGTTACTCTGTAAAATGAAGCTAAATGCTGCTATAATTTACACCACTCAAAGCCCTTAGACTGCAGAAACTCAGTGGTTATGAGTGAAGGCATTGTTTGGTTTAGAGTTTTTTCAAATTTGCAGCCCAGTCTGGAGCAGCCCAGGTGGGAGCAGTCTGTGCCTGAGGGACTGCACCTGTGGGAGGGACTCATGTCCCAGGTGTTCCTGAAGGACTCTCCTGGGAGAGGGACCCTGCGTTGGAGTGGGGGAAGACTGTGAGGAGTTGGATTTTGTTGGATTTTGTTGGATTTTGTTGGATTTTGTTGGATTTTGTTGGATTTTTCCCTCCTGGTCTCACTGAAGGTGAGGGATGCGAGTGAACATATGCCTGGTTGTTACTGTCTGGGCCTTGACCTTGACACATCCTCTAATTTTAACTAGAGATGGAACACTAGTGCTCTCAGCTGTGTGAAAATACTGGATACCTGGTGAGTGGCTGATTAATTTTTTTCCCCTGCTTCATGTGTCTTCTACTTACACTAGTCGCAGTCAAAATACCACTGAAACCAGCATGCCGTGCAAAAATTTACCTGGTGCAAATTTGTTTTCATATTCTTCTTCCCAGTCTAGGGGTCTTTTCTGTGAGATTTTTGGATTGTAATTTTATTAGGTTTTAGGGGATTTTTGTTTGCATTGAATATATTGAGGAGTACCTTGAATTTAAATTGACATTTTAACTTGAACCTTTTAACACATTCCCTTTTGCACTTTTTCCCTTTCATCTCCAGGTGATCTGATATTTTTATATTTACTTTTAGCAATAAACCTGAGTCCTTTAACTGCCAAAAATCACAGTGTAATTACAATGCAATTTTTTCAAGTAAGTCAAGCAAACAACAGAAATCACATACACCTATTTTAGTATGTCTTATTATTAAGACTATTATAATGTCTTATTAAAACTATGGTTCTCCTTTGTAAGTGTGGGATTCCCCACACAACACAGACATGTTATTATATTGGCCTGCTAGGTAAATTAATATGAATTGAAGACAAGTTGAATTTTTTATTTAAACCTCCCTCCACTAGGTTCTATTTAGATAGATGTTAATTAGCTATATAAAAACTAGGTAGATCCAAATATATTACATGCGTTGTGTGTGTACAGGCATATAAAGCTAGATACCTATTTTTTGATGTATATGTGGGTATGTATGATATATTTTATGGTCAGTACAAATATAGAAACTGCGTGTATGTTGAAGTAAATCAGCAGATTCTTTTAAGTTCTTTAAGTGACCTCTTCATTAATATTGTGACATTCATCTTTCTGTGGAAAGTTAGCTTGGAGTGTGTTTACCACTAAAGATTTTTAAGCCTACAGAACATGATGTCATACGGACTTTAAATGATGGGCAAGCTTATTGAAGTCTGTACTGCTGTTACCTAAGCAGACATTCAGCATGTCAGGATGGTAAAAGTGATGTATAGGCTTTTGACAGTTGAAAAGTTTAAAAACACCGCAAAAACAAACCAAACAAAAAACAAAACAAAGCCAAAACAAAACAAAAAAAGATAATTCTTTTTATCTCATGCTATTTTTATCAGCTCATAGGATGGCCCAGGTTAGAGGCCACCTCAGGTCTGAAGTGTAGATTCCTGCTCAAATAAGATGGAATTGCAGATCAGATGAAGTTTGCCCAGGTTTTTATCCAATTTGGTCCTTGAAGGATGGCAACTGCACAGGTTGGCTGGACACTGCTTGACTGTTCTCAGACTGAAAATATTTTGTTGTTTGTTTGCTTGTTTGTTTTCCTTTTATCCAATATTTACCTCTTTTATTTCATCTTATTTCTGTTATCTCTTGTGTTTTAGAAGCATGCCACTATGAAACAACAGTTGTGTGTAGTCCTGATGACCTCACCACAGTTACTGTCAGGCTACTGTTTGATCCTTCTGAAGGTTCTCTATTACCTCTCCAGGCTTAAAAATCTCTTTTCCCTTAGACTTTCTTTAAAAGCCCAGAGCTCCAGCCACAGAGCATATCAGTGGCTGTCTGGTAAACCTTTAGCTTGCTGATGTGTTTCTCGTATTGAGGCACACAAAACTGGAGTCAGTATTTGAGCTGTGTGCTTGTGAGTTGAGGGGGAATATACCTTTCCTGCATCTCCTGGTTGTACTGCTGCTTTGTGGTCAAACCATGCTACTGGTACGTATTCATCTTTTGTTTGCCCACCATGCAATAGCCTGCCTTGGATATAGGAATATTGTGGGTGACAATAATGAAATCTGCTGTAAAACTGAGGAGAATAACATCCACAACTTACTGGCATCCATAGGTCTTCCCTAGACCAATGAAGGCAGCAATGGCAATGGTCAGCCATGATTCGTTGTTGCTAAATCCTTGCTGATTGTTCCTCATCTTGCAAGACATGAAGCTTTCTCCCAGAACCATTGGATAAAGCCTATTGGATGGCACAGACTTGTGTGACAGGTAATCCCTGTCTTGATCCTTATCAGCAGAGGAGCTGCTGGTAGCTCCTCTCTTCCTTGAAACCTTTCACTAAATAGACAAGCCTTGTTAGTGAAGACTGTGGAAAAGATCACATACATAAGTCAATCTGTGCCTGCAGGGCTGCATTTACTTTGTTCATCCTTTTACTAGCAGTTTAACAGTACAAGCTCTTCTTGCTAGCCTATGTAACCCTTGACATTGTAAACTTGAGTTCAGCTATGGCTTTCCTAATGCCATTCCTTTATGTCTGGACAACAATTCCTGCTTTGTCCCTGCTCCTACCTCCTGTGTGCTGCGCCCTTTTCACTGGAACTTGACAGGAGTTCCCTGCTTAGTCCAGTCAGTGTCCTCAGGCATCTGCTTGTTTTCCCACTTATCAGAATGTACTCTATTTGCACCTGAAGGATGCTTTCTCTAAAGACCTACAAGTCCTAGAACACTATGATGATACCTACAACACTATCCCCAGCTCCTGCTCTCCAAATCTGTTACCAAGGAATTGAAAATGTTCTCCAGTTACGAATCTCTGGGTGGAGAAGGAATGTCCTGTAAATCTTATCAGAAGTCACAGGCCTTCAGTCTTCCATGTTTTGGGAGTGTCCATTTGGCATTCCATAAAGCCAAATGGAATTTGGCTCTCACTCCTAGAGCTGTCTCGCTCCTCCTTCTGTGCCTTTGGTGATTCAGACTCTTGTATCTGTGAATGCTTGGAGAAGATATGTTATTTGCTCTGATGCTGTGCAGTCTACTTATCTCCTACAAATCTATGAGTCAATGACACAGTTCCTCAATCAGGTCATGCATCCTGTAGGACAGCACATAATTTTCCTCTGCCCTAGCCTCAGGCAGTGGTTCCAGGTATTTTCTCCTGCCTGTGACTTGAGAAACTGCACCCTCCTCGTGGATCTCTGAGTCAAAGCTTCTGATGTCGCAGTGGTATTAACTCTACTTGATGCTGGAAACCACGGTCAGATTTTTCTGACACAAGACTTTTTTTTTTTTTTTAGTAAACCTAATGCCTTTATTTTATTTTGAGAAATGGTTTCTGTCCAAAACTATGCTTGCTGACAAAAAACTGCTCTGTGAAATTTTATTTCCTCCAAATAAAGTTTTCTGAGATGCAAAGATGTATTCAGGCATAAATAGAAGATTTAAACTTCAACCAATTTGTGGTAGTTTGGTTTGGTTCAGTAGAGCTACTTGTTTAAAAACTCTCACTGAACACTAGGTCCTTCTGCTGTTTTACTTCCTTTCTGCCATCAGTAGGCTATTGATTGTGCTTAACAGGGTTGACATCTTGGTTACTCTCCTCCCATCTGTTCAAACTTTGATTCCAAACACTAAAGATGAATCCATGTTTGGACATGATGTCAAAACACTGTGGTGCTCAATGAAGTGAAAGGTGCAGTGTGTCAGTACAAAGGCTGCAGTGAATCTTAAATAAAGCTTGAACTCTGGAAGTGGGGTTGCATCTAGATGATTTTTGAGATCCCTTCCAACCCAAAGCATTCTACATTTCTATGAAGTACTAATTTGTGTATGAGTATACCAAACAGGTACTTTCTTCCTTAGCAGCTGAAATACAGCTTGCTTTAACTGCTATACATTATGTCACAGAAATAAATAGTAATTTCTTTGGAAACAGAAAAATATTATGGTGAAGAAATTACTGTTTTTCATAAGATTGTGTGCATTTTGTATGCATTTGGGCCATATTTAGACCACAAAGTGCAACGTTTCTCTGGGTTCAGCCATAAATGAGAAGCTGAGAAAGAAAAAGATCAGAAGTCACTTAAGTAGGTAGAGGTAATAGGAAAATAGTTTTTGGTAAAATATTTTAGGAAATTGCATGAAGATGATGACTGTGATCATGCCTAGAAATAAGTAATTGCTTTAAAAAGGTTGCAGCAGTGAATATTTTTGAGTTTAAGGCATGCATTACCAATAAGACCTCTTTGATATTTTGTGTGGGTGCATATGTCTCTATAAAATAATTTGTATCACAAGGTATATGTAACAAAATAGCAGAATAAAAAAAATTATTGAATTAAGCTCCTAACATTATGGGACCTGATGTGTAAGATAACACATTTGCAAAGTAGAATTCTTGCAACATTGGCTTTGAAGCGAAGAACATATGTGATCTTTTTTGGCTTTCCACTTTGATAGAAGAAAACTTGTAAAGATAGATAATGCCTAAACAAACAAACAAAAAAGAGTCTTGAGAATTACTTTTTATCTTGGCATTAAATCTTGTTCCTTCCAGTGCAGCAACAGGTTTCGTTCAGTAAGCTGAATCATGAACAGAAAAAAGTGAATAGAAATATTCTTAGAGGATAAAGGTATTAAATCTACTTAAGACAAAAAAGCAGAAAATCTAACTAATCAACAACAAAAGAAAATCATAACACAAAAAAAAAGGCCCACAAAAAAGCCAACACCCCCTAAAAAATAAGGAAAGTTGAATTTGCTTTTGTCTTTCCAAGTTTTTATGATTCAGTTTGTTACATATTTTTCATAGATGTTTGTGGTTTTTTTGCTTTGTTTTGGATTTTTGTTTGTTATTTTGCCCTTAATATTTCTAATGTATTTCATTAAACAATCATTATTTGACTAACGAAGATAGTTAAATATTTTTGGAGTTAGTAATGACTTTTTCCAGGTGGTTATCTTCTAATTCTGAAGTCTATCAAAATGATAAAAGAGCTAAAGGAAACAATACACTGGTGCTTTTTGATGCATTTTCTTTGCACAGCATGTAGTTTCTGTTATCCTGTGATCAAAAACTATACAACGAATGCCATAGTTATATGGTTGCTCATGAGTGAAGAAAAAAGAAAGAGTGCTCATAAATTCTAATTTTAATGACAGCTCAGGGCTATTTAAACTTGTGGTATTTGGACAGTGTAGAATTTACCTAAGTAAGTCTTGAATTGTGTAGAAACCTGTCTGAGAAAGGACATCTGTATAGGAAGACTGTGATTTTCTTTAAGTGAAGGAACATGATAGTATGTATTAAGAACATGCCAAATAAATCATGTAAGTAGCATAGTATTTTCAATTGCTTTTTCTGTTTCAGATCTTAAGGAAAAAATGTGAACTATTGATTAATCAACAATTAATTAATTTACAGCACTAAAGCACTAACAGATGCTTTTATCTACTACAGCATGGAGGTACTTGCCATTGATTGCACAATGACACCATCTTTTTTCAAAATCAAGATCTATAATCAGAATGTATCTTCAAAATACACCAACTTAGTCTTGCTGTCTACCTCTGGAATACCTGACGCATTTTTGAGCAAGTTAAGCTATTTTGAGCAAAATGGAAAGTCACTTTTAGTTAGAAATAACATCAATAAGGGCACTAATATTATTCCTTTCCTGTTTTAGGAAACTCATTGTACATTTGAAAACTGTCTGACATTTAATATCAGTTTTGAACACACTATCTAGATATAAATGTGTGCATTTCCATTAATATCTGTTATATATTTTTATGGTATAGATAATGTTTATTGTACTTCTAAATATTAAAATATTTAGTATTACAATTTTCAGTAGTGGTAGGTCTGCAAAGTTAGAGTTGAGGTGTTGAATACCTTACACCATAAACTCATGGTGTTAATCAAAACCCCTTCCAAATCACTCAAGGGTATGTATAAGTGTGTGTAACTAATGAAGGAAGAACAAGCTAGCTAACATTTCTATACCTGTTCCTGATTTTTCAGGTAGGCAGTGATGAGGTAGCAACAAGAAGTCCAAGGACAATGAAGAGAGACTCCAGGGCCCTGGGACATCTAGTTAACATCAGTGACAAGTGGTGTCCCTCAGGGGTCCATATTGGATATGTATTGTTTAATCTTGCTATCAATGATATAAATAATTTTTATCAATGATATAAACAGTGGGATCGAGTGCACCATCAGCAAGTTTGCAGACGACACCAATCTGAGTGGTGCTGTCAGTAAGCCAGAGGGATGGGATGTCATCCAGAAGAACCTGGACAAATTGGATAGGTGGGCCCAGGTGAATCTCATGAGATTCAACAAGACCAAGGGCAGGGTCCTGCACCTGGCTCAGAACAATCCACACTATCAGTACAGGCTGGGGGATGAGGTGTTAGAAAACAGCCCTGCAGAAAAGGACATGGGAGTGCTGGTGTCCAGCACACACAATAGTGTGCACTTCAATCCCAGAAGACCAATAGCGTCCTGGGCTGCATCAAAAGAAGCATGGCCAGCAGACCATGAGAGGTGATTCTGCCACTTTGCTCTGGCAAGACCTTACCTGGAGTACTGCATCCAGCTCTGGAGCCCTCAATACAGGAAGGACATGGACCTGATGGAGTGGGTCCAGAGGAGGGCCACAAAAATGACCAGGGGGCTGGAACACCTCTCCTACGAAGACAGGTTGGGGGAGCTGGGGTTGTTCAGCCTGGAGAGAGGAAGGCTCAGGGGAGCACCATGTTCTCATTAACACTATATAATTTTTAGGCTAGAGGATTTAAAGGCCAGTGAATTTAAATGGAGAATAAAGCATTGTGTTGTTATGTACACCTCTAGAAGGAATTAATATCTGCCTCTCTCAAGTTGCTTAGCATAAGCCTAATAATAAAAATAATTAAAGAAAAACATTCCTTTTCCTGGCCTTTTCTGCAATTTTAGAGGGAATGGAAATATATAGACTAAGGAATCTGTTGTGATGTAATGAACCTTTCAGGTTACTTTATATGAGTATAAGGTATGTGCTATAATTTGAAACTGGTTTTGTAAGAAAAAACCTTACTTTTGCCTTACTCTCTGAACAAATAATGGTGTTGACTTAGCATGGAGTATTTGCAATTAGGATTGTTTATAAGGGAAAAAACCTATTTATATTGATATTATTTTAATTAAAACTTAAGTGAAATTGAATTACTAATAAAGGCTTGCAAATAATGCATGGTTTTATACCATGAATTAATAATAATTGCCACAGTAATAACTTTGCAAATATTTAATTGTTGATATATGTATTTACCTTCTTTTGAAACACCCCTTCAAACACATTCAAAAGCAGTTCTTATATGAAATTCATGGATTTATTTACTTCCAGATCTTAAATGATTGGAGTTCTATTTATATTTTGCACATAGCTCACAGCTGCGATTATATCTTCACACTATAGTGTGAAATATATAGCTTGAAAACATAGGAAGAAGAATTTTTAGTTGATACAAAACCTCAAGATAGGTTTTTAGTCCTGGAAATTTGATGTCATTTAATAAGGGCAGAACATGCTGGCATGTGTTCAAACTATTTTATGTTGATATGTTTGTTCAAAAGAGTAAATTTTTTCTAAATGAGTGAAGTATAGCTGAGTTGCTTGTTAATGCTGCCTGGATTGTTGATATTCAGACAAAACAACTGTGTACTAAAGCTAATGATACCCTACCAGAGATTGGGCCAGTGTCCTATTGTTCTTAACTGGTGGGGGAAAGCACTAAGGTGATGTGATACACCTTACCCTATGAAGACAGAGCTTTCCAGTGTATTGTTCTCTCCTCGATATGCTTAAATTATGAATTTCTTGCTATATTTACCAGTACCTATAGTATTTACTCCCTTCAAAATCTAGTGTCTGTGAGTTTGCCTTTGTTTTCCTCATATTTCCTGATTCTTTCTGCTCTAGGGCATGCCAGGAACTTATACATACTAGGCAAGATGGTAATATGGCTACTAAATTAGGAAGAAATATAGAGTCTAGCATGGAGAATGCATCATGCCAAGTAAATAACCACCTGGCACAGGCAGGTTATTATTCAGATTAGGACTTTGATAGTGCTTTGAGGCTAGAGATAGGACAGTTAGTTTACTCTCTGAATTATGGTAAGAGTAGAGATACAGTTGCAGTATTAACTCAGTGATGTCTTGGAGTAAGGGAGCAGGGGCTAGAAATCGTTGGGCTTCCTTTTGGTAGCTTCTAAGTCAAATTCAGAGCCATGTGAGTTGTGTTTGCCTCCGCAGCTCTCCACCTTGCTACTCATCTAAAGAGTTGCCTGCCCAATAGCAGATCTCATCTGGAGTATTTTTCATGACTCTGTCAAGGGTTTCAGTTTCCCATCATGACACTAACACTGTTGGGAACTGGGCAGTGGACTGTGGAAGTCATCTACAGCCATAGTGCCAAGACCACCTTATGCCAACATGCATGTCCTGCCTATCCCTCACAAGAGTATTTCTGTATTCTGATGCTTCCAATGCATGAGATTGATGAATTGAGATGCAGAACTAATTAGTAAAAAACCTTCTTTTTCTCCAAAGCAGGTAATTGTACTTGCAGTAGAAACTGTCTCAACACATGGAGTGAAGTGTGAAGAACAAATCTGAAAAAGAAGTATCAATGGTAACAGTGGAAGGATGTGAACAGTGGGGATGGGAAAACACTACTTCATAAAGAAAACATGTATAGTGTATTATGTATTTTTGTTGTGGAAGTATGCTTTTTGCAGGCAGTAGCCCCTTACTTATTGAGAAGAGTCTTCTCCAGAGTAAGTGCTATCCTAAGGAGGATATTTGAGTATAATATGAATTCTGTAAATAAGGTGAAAATACTGTATGTGGGAGTGAATGTTCTCATTTATTATTCCTTTAAAGAACAACATGCTTTTATCAATAATTCAGTTTTACAAATCATTATTATGCTATAAATTATTAAGCTGAATAAATTATTCTTTGTATGTAATGTGTTAGTCTGAAGGCATAATACAATTTCAGACTTCTCACTAGATGACAGAAGCCATTCTTCTCTTGTTACTGGTTCATCTGGAAGGACTGTAGAGTTTCGGGGTTTTTTACATAACTAAATCAAGCTTTGACCTAAGAACTATTTTTCTGTGTTAGACTTACACCAGTGAATAGACAAACTTTTGGAAGAAACCATTTTCTGCATATTAGAGGAGGAAATTTTTTGGTCACTAAATATGAATACATCTTTAAATGCATTTGTAAAGCCTAAAAATTTTAGAACAACCAAGAAGATTGTATTTTCACTTTCTGCTGAAGGCTGTCAGCTAGTATCTCAATGATAATTAGTCAACGTTAGGATCCTTACCAGTATTATATCCACTCTCATATAACACCATCTAATTAAAGGCTTAACTGTAAGATTCTCTTTGTTTTCTAATGGATCTATGAGTGTTTTCTGTGACTTAGCTGGCCACTCTCATCTTGGAGAATGTAAATTTATATTAATGTAATTCATTGATCTGTGACATTATAATTTTTAAGAGCAGTGATAGTATATATGCCAAAACAGAAAAATAATCTCGTGCACAATTATTATGCTCGTGGATGCTCTCTTTGCCTTTACTGTTAGTAGACATATTTCAGTCTGATGGATCATTTTTACCCCCTTGCTGAGCAGCAGAAGGTGTAACATTTTACATATTGTTGGTTGTCTATTTTCAAAATGATTGTGAAGTATTTCCAAGTGGTATGAAAGAAATATTGATAGTAATCTAGCATTCCTCTGAGGCCAAGCATGTCTGTGGCCCTTTTGAGTCTTGAGTAACTTCTTCAGTTAATTAATTTGTCATATTTTTTTTACTCTTCTACATGATCTTCTACTCATCTTTTCTTTGGTCCCTCTGTATTCTCTTTGTTGTAGTAAGTTTAATGACAATACTAACTTGGAAAAGCAAAGGAAAAAAACTTGGGAAAAAAATTGGCTTGTAAAAACGCTGATTGGAATTGTCTGTGTATCATTCAGTTTCCGGGAAGTATCTTATTACAGTTGTTTTCACTGTAGACTGCAGCAAGTATTAATAGGTAAGAGGGAAATATTGTCCATATCATGCTGAGACAGTCTCCTATTTTTTGTTCTTCAACATAGCAAGAAAAACAACATAACCATATTTCTCCCTATCAATTTTTGATTACTTGAAATAAGTCTGAGTGATTTCTCCAGAACATTTTCCGGTACTATGAATCCTTTGAAATTCAAGAACCTGACTCAAATAAATACAAACTGAACAATCAGGTTACTACATGAGCTGAGGCACAGCCCTAAGATTAACATAATGTTACAGAGGTTCAGATCTTAATTTTTATTTTGACTGGCATTGCTGGCAGGAATAATCCAGCACAAAAATGATGCTCCTTTTTTGAAGGTTTGTTTTTTGTAAGAAAGAAAACTCTTTGAAGAAATGTTGCTTTAATTACAGAGGTAAGCAGAAAACATTAACTACAAATTCGTGGTTTGTTGCTGTTCCTCTGAGTGGTTTACCTTCCTTCATCCAGCTCTTTTTTCCCCCCACGAGTCATTTTCTGTCTTTCCATAGACAAGAAAATTGAAGAACTGGCGTAAAATTTTTATTAACTAAGGTTCAAATGCTATTCTGGTATGTGATTATTTTTAAGCCCTGCCAATGTCCAGATAGTGAAAAAGAGCATTCCTTAATGTGTTTTCTTTACGAACTCCTCAGAAATTAGTCTGTGCACATCTCCTTAACATTTCTAACAAAATGAAATAAATAAATGTTGAGGATAATTTACTTGCATTTGATATTCATTTATGTCTCTAGATAGCGTAATGCTTTATTTATTTTTGAGACTCTCAGAAGTATTCTGGAAAGGTGTTTCCATGTGTGGCTTGACTCAACATTTAAAATCATAGGAACTTAGTGGAAACAATTTCATATTGACTTCAAGATAACAGTGTTTAACATTGAGAATACCAGCATTATAATGCAGTACGTTGATTTTTAAGCTCATTATATACCAAGGAAAAATGAGGAAAGGAGGTTTTTTGTTTGTTTGGGATTGCTTATGGGTTTGGGGTTTTTTTTTTGACAGATCTGAAATTGTTTACAAAGTGTCTCAACTGTAACTATGTCTCATCCCCAGTAAAATGAGAACTGCTACTTTAGTAACAGTACCTCAAGTATCATACCATCATCTGGGAGGTATGTGAGGGTAGAAAATATCAAATGTGAGGGTAGAAAACAGTGCTGTAATTTGAATTTAATAAACTTGATATTGGGAAAGAAAAGTATTCCTATGTGATTTCAGGGAAAGGGGTATAATCTCTTGGCAAGAAGGTGAAAATTTCTTAGGGATCTTAGTCGACCTGTAGTGCAATGCCCAGAATGATCTTGAGGTTTAGGAGTCTTGACAATTGTTCTTTAATTCAGATTGTCTTCCAACAAAGAGAACTACTTCTCCAGCGCCTTGCTATGAAAATCAAGGCACAGTTACACAGGAATGTAAAGGACTGAAGAACATCTATACAGATACATGAAGGAGCATGTGTGGTGGAAATCTGTTTATTTGATATACCGCTCTGAATCTTTTTTTCTTGTCATACTCAAATGCTGTCTTTATCAAAACTTGAAATAAAGTTAGGAAGTATTTGACTCACACAAGTTTTTCAGTTGTGTAAGCTCTGTAATTCAATTGTTGTTCTCTTCCTTCTTCAATCCCTTCTTCAAAAAGTTCTCATATTTTCATAGCATATCTTACAAAATTTCTTTATATTTGATTATTTCAAACCATGAAAACTGCAGTTATGCAAATAATAGAGGTTAATTTTGTTAGCTGTTTCACATCAGATATATATTTTTCAGCATTAACTGAAGTCTGTAGTTGTGGTGGCTTAGTAATTCAGATAAATCACAATAAGCATATCCTGTATAGTTTTAACCACTACAGAATCTGTTGCCAGCTAGAGATACTGTATATGACAGTAACCCTCATGTCATGATCTCTCAGAACTATGAAAGCATTGTACAAAATATGTTTCTTCCAGTTTGCGTGGAATTTGAACTCATGTTTTCTCTCCTTGCTTGTTTAAAGAATTGGTAGAGTATTCCAGCTGATATACTGATAACTTTACATGCTTTTGGAGCTCTTTAAAAATATAAATTCAGTATTGAAGTTCCAAATGAAAATAATGACAGTATTATACAACTTGATTTGCCCTGCAAATTTCTGCACTTCTTGGAGGTCCTTCCTAAGGCACTATAATAAAGGGGAAAAGTATAATTCCTTGCATATGTATATCTATATGCAATAGCAACATCTATATTTAAATTGGCCATAAACAATATAACCTGGATTCATTAGAAAATTATTTGAATAGTATGCATTTCTAAAAATGCAAACGAGAAAAGGCATTCTCTGTCAAATTTGATAGGACAAAAAAATATTTTATAAAGTAGTACACAAAAGGTCAATTGAGACTTTATAGTGTGAAATAACTTCAGTGAGGATTTACTTTAGCCCTCACATTAAAATATCATAATGTCCTCTAATGGTTTTAGAAGCTGTTAACAACCACTAATTCAGCACAGGAATGTGCGTTTGTATTTTTGTTAAAATGCTTCACTAATGCTGTTAAGCATGAACTCTCTGGCTTGAGATCAAGGTTTAGATATATCATTATTTTCTTTTTCTGAGTATTTTCAAGTGAAAAGTCTGCACAACTAGAAACAAATGGTTTACACCGATCTGTTCTAAAGCTGAAAGATTTAGCTGAAGGGCAAAAGCTCTGTAAAAGGATTTGGGTTTATTTATATGCACTGTAGAGGCATAACTGAATATGGTTGTTCTTAGTGGTTAATATATCCCAGAGTAGAAGTGAAGAGTCTTTCATTCAGTACATACTGTAAAAAGCTGATAAGTAGTTGAAGAACAGAGGCTTCTGTGTCAATTCTGTGCAGAATTCTGGATAGTAAGACTTGAATATATGCTGTCATTGTGATTGCATCTTATAGCCAACATCTAGGTTTCCATATCCGTGTGTTTCTTCTGGGAGTCAAACGCCTTCTAGGAAGCATGTTGGAGGCTTTTAGATTTCATCTATTTTTCTGGGCAGTAGAGAAAGTGTAGATAAAGAAGACAGAAATACTATTGGTGAGTTACAGCTAACTGGTTCTACATGGAGCTGGAAAGTGTGCACAGGCTTCAGAACCTAGAAGGTGTCTGTGAGGGCGACCAACCATAGACCAACTTTGTGCACTGTATTTTGATGGCTTATGCAGGGTTTTACTGAGTGGCCAGGTGAGTTTAAATTGAGAAGCTGAGAATGATAGAATGATAGAATCATAGAATGATAGAATCATAGAATGATAGAATCATAGAATCATAGAATGTTGGGTTGAAAGGGACCTCAAGGACCGTCTGGTTCAACCCTTCTAATATTATTGCTTATATGAAATGTTTGTGCACCCTGCTGAGTTGAGACAAAACTTTCCTAAGTAAGAGAACCCACCACTTTCCCTGGAAGACCATTCCACTGTCTGACTGTCCTCAGAGTTAAAAATCTTCCTCTTATATTTAAATGGAATCTCCCTATGAGCCAATGTCATGTCCATTTGACTCCTTGTAAAAAGGGAGTCTCCATCTTCTGCCCTTGAAGTACTGAAACACTATAAGATCTCCTTTAATCCTTCTCTTCTCAAGGCTGAACACACCCAGTTTTCTCAGCCTCTCCTCATGTGGCAAGTACTCTAGTCCTCTGATCATCCTCATGGCTCTTCTCATTTAAGGAGACAGCTGAGGCACATTTTACACTACTCCGGTTGATCTGGTTTAATCTCAGTGATGGTGGGGTTATCATTGCCACTTTGGATCCTTCCATTCAGGTCCTTTTGTTTAAAGCACTCATCAATTTCATGTGCATGGTCACGTTTGACCCAACCCCCTGCTAAATTCAATTTAAAGCTCTCTTGACTAAGCTCGCCAGCCTAGCCCCAAATATCCTTTTGACTCTTTGAGGTAAGTGTATTACATCCCACCCGACCAAGTTGCAGTCATCCTATGGGATATGGGTAGAGTCTTAAACTTCAGATTAACACTGTCTGCAAACACACCTGTCAAACTGTGCTGTAGCTCTGAGAGCTGGCAGTCAGTCCATCCTGTTTGATGGTTTCCACAGTGACAAATGTTCATTGCAGGATTGTTGCTGACTTGTGCTCTGAAGCTAGCACGCTTACAGAAACATGCTCTTCCTTTAAGAGAGAAGATAAAGAATATGAAGAGCTAAACTTTGCCTGCTTCTACACCCTGTCTTACAGAAGAATGTACAGAGGAATGATTTGAGAAAGCAGAAGATACTTATTCTCTATTATGGGATGATGATTGTGCTCTACAAACCCTACTGTGAGCATGAAGATTTTGAAAAGAAAGGAAAAACCCTACAAATTCTTGACAATACCTTCCATGTCAGGAAAAAAACCAATAGATATATATTCTGTTATTGCTCAACTTTAGAAATCACTGTGCTGTTTCTCAAGTAGTCTAAAATACAGTGACTGGTTCTTATTGATATCCTGGTACCAGGCAGCTACTTGCAGAGTGTCTGCAAGTATGATATGCTTCACACGTGTAAGTTCCTGAAGGCATGTAAATTTAAGAACCTGTCAAATAACATCTTTAAATTAAGGCACCTTAGATAAGCTGCTGCATTGGAGATTACCTATATAGACAACTGGTTTTCATCTTTTGGAATCATACATACAGTGAAAGAGTAGTTCAGTGGGATGTTTTCACATGAACATAAACTGCTTTTTTGACTTTTGCATTGCTATTTGATTGACAGCAAGGGCAAAAATAAGCAGCAATTCACAAATGTGCTCTGGCTTCACCTTGTTTGTATTTTTCTTCTTACAGATAAAAACATGTAGAAGAAGACAGCCAGCAGCTTGCCTTGAAGTGGGTTATTTACACTTGAAATCTCACAATAAAAATAATGTTCAGTTGAGCCATAAATTCAAATGTTAATTTTGACTCTTGAAGACTTGTCAGCTACTTATTTTAGTAAAGACCCAAATATGGATACATGCATATCATAATACATTCTGGGAGTTTTCTCCCATTTAAAACTGTGAACTCCACAATCCTCTCTCAAGTTTTTTATGCAATCTATAATTGCTGCAATAATTTGAGCATGCTCAGCCACTTACAGTAACAGAAGTGAATCATCTTTTAGCATTTCTTCTATAGAAATTATGCCATGAGCAGTGACAATGCAATCACTATTACTGGTTTTGCTCTAGAATGTGACTTTGTCTTCAGTGTCAGAACTATTATTGCCACTCTCAAGTTCTGGAAGTTTGTTAACATGAAATGGTGATGTAGTGGGCTAAGAATACTATCATTCATCAGAAAAGGAATGCTAGAAAGAGTTAAAAAGCTAATTCCTGTTCTATTTTTCTTTGAGTTATTTCTTACTAGATATTATCTTTAATTTTTAGGTATTCAGTATGGAGTCTCACAGCAGCAAGAATGTACTATTTTTCAGCACAATTTTCGTTCTTCTACACTGGTGCAACAGAACAGGCTTTTCTGTGATGAAAATAAGATTTTCTTAACTCTTGCCTGAAAAATGCCAGAGTACTTTGGAGTAGGGGGGTGTATTGGAAAAAAGAATAGTGAGGAGGACTGGAGCTGTTATCCTGACAGACCTTTTTGTCCCTCTTGGTTTGTGTAACAGGATAATTTTTTTACTTACAATTTTGTTGATTGTTGATTCCCGGAGCTTTGGCAACTGTTGAGCCATTCTCTGGTGGGAGAGTAGAGTTTCAATGACATTTCAAATTGCCTTTGATTTATCTGGAGCAGTTCTTGTAGATTGCAGGAATTAACAGCCAATCTAATATTTGCTCTTGCAAAGGAGCAATGTGTCATCAGCCACCAACCAAGGCGATGAGAGAATTTTTTTTTCCCACTTGCACTTCTGATTTTTTAGAAGTGGGATATGGAAGATCAAACTTTTTTAATAATTAAATTTTAATAATTTAATTAATAGGTATGTCAATGATAAGACGAAGACTAGGGAAAATGTGGGCCCAATCCAGAAAGAAACAAGAGATGGTCATCGACACGTAGAGAAGGATGAGGTACTCAATGACTACTTTGCTTCTGTCTTCACCATCAGGCACTCTGGTCACACCCTCCATGTCATACCATGGACAGTCATGGCAGTCCAGTGAAGTACCTGCTGACTGGAACAGGGGAAACACAACCCCCATTTTCAAAAATGGGAAAAAAAAGAAGACCTAGGGAACTATAGGCCAGTCAATCCCCACCACTGTGCCTGGCAAGATCATGGAGCAGATCCTCCTGAAGGCTCTGCTAAGACATGCAGCTAACAAAGGGGTGTTTGGTTGATAGCCAACATGGTTTTAGTAAGAGCAAGTCCTGCCTGACTAAGTTGGTGGCCTTTTATGATGGGGCCACAACTTCAGTGGACAAACACAGAACAGCAGACGCCATCTACCTGGACCTGTGCAAAATGTTTAACACCATCCTGCACAACATTCGGGTCTCTAAACTGGAACAATGCGTATTACATGGATGGACCACTCAATGGATAAGAAACTGGCTGGATAATCACACCCGAAGGGTTGTGATCTGTCTCTTAATTTCCAAATGGACATGGGTGATGAGTGGTGGTCCTCAAGGGTCAGTACTTGGACCAGTGCTATTTAATATCTTTATTTGTGACATGGACAGTGGAATCAAATGCACTTTCAGCAAGTTTGTTGACAACACCAGACTGTGTGTTGAAGTCAACACCCTAGAGGGAAGGGATGCCATCTAGAGGGACCCAGACAGGCTTGAAAAGTGTGGTCATGCAAACTGCATGAATTTCAAGAAGCCAAGTGCAAGGCTCTGCACCTGCGTCTAGGCAATCCCATGCACGAGGCTGGGAAGCGAAAAGATAAGAGCACAGCCCTGAGGAGAAGGACTTGGGAGTGATGGTGGACCAGAAGCTTAATGTGAGCCATCAGTGTGCACTTTCAGCCCAGAAAGCCAACTGTGTCCTGGGCTGCATCAAAAGAACATAGACATCCTGTCAAGGGAGGTGATTCTCCCCCTCTATTCTGCTCTTGTGAGACCCCAGCTGGAGTACTGTGACACATTAGAAAAGTTTCTAGAGAATCACAGAATGGTTTGGAAGAAACCTTAAAGATCATCTAAAGAAGGGCAGGTTTGTTTCATTCAGAGTCATTATTCCAATTAGATATGACCTGAGCTTTCTATAACAAATCATGTTATTTCTGATGAATGAATAGCAAGAAGGTGTATGCTTTCTTTTTCCATGTAAAGGTTATATTATGCTTGCTGCTCAGTCTTTCAGATGCTCTTCTCTGCTCTTCTCAGCAGCTGTTCATGACCACAGAATGTGTGAGAAGATGGTGATAGTGTCAATACTGAGGATTCATGGGTCTTGTATAGCAAGCATACCTCCTTTTTGAGTCATACCAGTTTTCATTAGTTACCACAATGTATTAGGGTTTTTTTGCATTAGCTTTTTTTCTCCAAGTGTGAAAGCATGACACTGTGCAGGCAGTCTGTAACACTGAAATTTAAAAAATATATCTTAAACAACTGAGAACAGCTTTTCTTTCTGCACAGAAAGTAAAGGAATGGTATGTATGATTTTTCACTTAGAGTGTTACAATTTTTCTGTTCATAGAACTCTATTTCAAACATTGATATCTGTACGGCAGATGCCTGAAAAATTTAAAAGCATTTTTGTGTTTTGTAAATTTCCTTATTTTTGTGACCTTACAATGAGACAATGCAGTAGTAGAATTCTTCATAAGAAGTGTGCTGTTGCACAGAGAATATGATGCTTCAGCACTGCAGCAGAATTTAAAATAGGAGCATGGTGTTATGGGAACAATCCTATGGTTTCTGTGGCAACCAGTGAGTGCCAGGCTGTTTGTGTTGTGGAAGGCAGTGGGTAGCAGAAACTTCAGTTCTTGCCAGTATTTATTAAGACTCTTAGGACAGAAATTCCTGTCTACTGCATTGCAATTTGTGCCTAATTTAAAGTTCCAGTCTCTTGCGGTGCCAGTTGCTTTCAACTCTCATTCCCTCTAGCGGAAATGGAGACAACCGGCAGCAGTTAACAATATGTCCTGACACCAGCACCTCCAGCTGCATCCCTTATTCTGTTAAAGTGCATGGTGACCACAGAGAAGGCAAAGAAAATAATCTGTTCTGCTGAGATGGCAGTGCTTTCCCATTTTTATTTGTGTTTTTTATTTGCTTGTTTCCTTATTTGCAGTTGAGTTGGGTGTTTTGTTGGTATTGGGTTTGGGTTTTTTGAAACAATATGACTGTTTCATAAGGAATTTTGAATGCTTTAGGAAGAACTGCAGGTAAAATCTCTTCAGAACAGCAGACATATCCAGAACTTGTTCTCTGAAGGAGTTTTATTTTAATGAGCTTCAGTAACAATGTATGATTCCCTTATATGACCAAAAGTTTGGCAGGCTTGTGTTCACTTATTAGGAAAGCATGTAATTCCCTTTTGTGTAGAGCATCCTTGCCCTCTGTGGTGAGGAATTTTTGCTTCATAATCAACTGAGTTTATAAAAACCCAACCCACCCTATACTTAGCAACATAAAATTCTAAATAAAAATATAAAGGCTAAGGAATGGAATACTTAATGAGATACCATCTACATTACATGCTCTGCTCATATATACTTCATATATACTAGATTACTGGAGCAATGCCACTGAGCTTTAAAGACCAGCTATGTTTTCTGTGCCGTGATGTCTCAGTAGTTTTGTGTGCATGTTTTTTTACAGCAAGGTTCACTAGTGTCCTTCCTGATAATTTGAATTGTGGACGGAGCAAGAGAAACAAATCTTCCTGAAAGTGTCTGACAAGACATCTTTGTAGCCTTCCCTGAAAGGTCTGAAAAGAGTACTGAAGTCAGGTTTTATTTATTAGTGTTTATCTTACTCAGTGGTCACTCAGTCTTTCACTTGCTGCAGCCCGAAAAGCCTAGAGAGTCTTCTGGTTCTTTGTGCCATTCTAAAATTTTATTCTTCAGTTAGTGTAATTTTTTTTTTAATTATATACATAAATATGTTAACAAGGTGATTGCTGTTCTTCACATAATCACAATAGTTCTCTTTAATCTTGCTAAATGGATTATAATCCAAAATATTCAGTGTGTTGACATGACAGAGCTATATTTTGAGGCTTATATAGATAAAGCAAAACACAAAGACTAATATTTGCTTTGGTGTCAGTGAGCTTTGAATGTGGCCCCTAGTGTCAGAATTTTACATTGACTTGAGTAACCTTGCTTTTGATTAAAGGCTTACTATATTCTTGAGTACCTTCATTAATATCTGCTCACTCTTTTAAACTCCTGTCATGTAAACTGCCATTACAGAGTGCAGTGCTGAGTAAGAAAAATCAGCAAATGAAGCAAGTGGGTGGCAGTAGGCCAAAGCTGATTTTTCAGAAGGTTGAGTTATTCAGGAGTTATTAATTGAGTTATTAGGGGGAAAAAAAGAAAATCTCACTTAGATTAGATTTCTCAGGGGAAAAAAAAGAATTCCTAAAAGAATTTCTCCATTTCCACATGCTTCAAACCAGTGCCCCACCTTCCATCAATGCTCTGTGTATTATGTCTTTTCTTTCTTTCATTTTATTTCAGTATCAATGCATATTAATCCATTAGAATTAGCTGCTTGGTTACATGTTTTGGTCAATCTGCTAGAGTAGCCTGTATTTTTAATGATCTTTGAATAACATGTATTACATTAAATTTGTTTATGTAAATTGTTTTAACGTAGGAAGAAAAACTCCACAGGTTTAAACCAGATCTCTTTACTCCAAGTGTCTTGATTTTGCTTATACACAGTAATGTGAAACCCTTTTACTTTATCCCCTAGGGGGTGGAGAGAGAGTTTTGTGTGGTTTGTTCATTTTGTGCTTTTTTTTTAAGCCCTGGAAGTCTGTCAGTGGGAAGACAATAAGCTGTTGGTTGTTAGAAGCCATATATGCGTTCTGTTAGGACTGTGTATCCTGCCAAAGGTGTTCTCAAACCCTCTAGCTGTCATAAAGATGCCTACCACAGCTTCTCCCTTCCTGTTGTTGAAGGGCGTGCTATATTTTGTACTTAATGTTCTCTCAGAAATAGCTTCTACCTCTTCTTTTAATTTGGAAAGCCTGGGAGACTTTCCTGTCTACTTTCTTATGACACGTCATTTTTATATGCTTAGTGTTTGTATCAAACACAGTAATCAGAATTGGAAGTTTCTCTTGGTAGCTTTTGCATGACAGTTTTAGAAGTTCACAAGGCTGCCAGAGGAAAGGACATAAGAATCAATGCTTATGGTTTGGGTTTTTTCAGTTTTTACTGTAAGTAAAACGTATTGCTTGTGTTTGTAATAAGAAATAATCATAATGGAATAGAATTTGTGTTTGTTTACAATTAAGTATTTTGAGGTTTTTTGAATGTTCAGAATATCTGACTCTGGATTTTCTACTACAGAGCAAAATAAGTCTTTAGAGCTGGTTCACTCTATTCACCATGTCTTTTCTTAATCTATTACTTCTCTGTAGTTAAGCATTCCCATGGTACTTCAAAAGTTACTACTTATGCATTCTGAAAAAGCATTAAGACTAACTGATATTTTAGAAGTTGTGTAAACAGAGAGCTTACCTTTCTAAGTTCTATCATCATTTGTATTCAGCTTCTGTAGCACTAAAAAGTCTTTCTTTATCTATACATTTGTTTGTTGCATCACCTGCTCGTTTGGTTAGAGCGTGACACAATGCCACTTTAACTAATCTGAAGATATTATACATTTATTACACAGTGTGTAGAAGTGCTACTTCACTAAAAACAGTATTGTATGTAATTGAAAGATTAGTAATACACATTTTGAACAATATCAGTGTGTAAATTTGCCCAATTGATAGACTGAAAATTCTTATTGATTCTGTGATAAAGCAACTACAGGTGTTGAATAACAATAGAAATCATGTACTTAGCAGTTTACTCAGTGTATTTGAAGTCACATACTAATAATTCAGTTTGCTTGCCAGTAATTACCTGAGGACTTTGAAATTATTCCCTAGCTTTTGATGTTCATGAGTCACTGGAAATGAAGATGACAAGAAAACCAATAGTGCCTAAGTTGGAACATTTTTAATATTTATGTATTTCTTAGCATGAATAGAAAATACAAGTGGTACTGCTCTTTCAGATCAATACAAACATATTAAGTACAATGCTAGTTGCCTTCTCAAGGCAACTATTCTCAAGGACAATAATTTAACAGTGGTGGAAGTGATGATGATACTACTGATTTCTTACATCTTCATTAGAGAGAAATTAAAACAGCAGGTTAAAAACCTCTCAAGTTATTGGGGATTTTTTGTTTTTTTGTTTTGTTTTTTTTTTAATTAGGCTCCTCTTGGCACAATTAATTACCAATTTTATAGATTTATCTCCTGATATTAAATTATGTTCCTTTAAGGTTTCACGTGTCCCTGAAGTTCAGTTACAGTCAAGACACTGCTAGTGAAAAACGTAAACTAAGTATATAAAACAGTGTTGATAGAAGTCCTTTGCCTCTAAAACTGAAATTACTTAAATAACTGTTAGTTCTCTGTGTCTAAGTAAACTTATCATGATGCATGCCCTTGATTAAACATATCAGTCTGCAGAACTGTGTTAAAATGCAAATTCATGTGTTCCAGCCCTTGAAACATTTTATTCCATTCCAAAGAAAAAAAAAAAAAATTTAAAAAAGCAGTTATTTTCCACTTAACAGTGTTTAAACATTACGAATTTAATGCAGGACCTATGTAAAGTTAATAGAAAAAATATAATTTGTGTGTTTAAATTAATTATTAGGACGAGGATTTTATTTTCTTTTTTTTTTTTTTCATATATACACCTTTAAGATATATTTACAATTCTGCAAAAGAAATGACATAAAAAGGCAAGTCTGCCAGAGGAGGATACACTGTTAAGATATTTCTGTTGCATGTCACAAGACAAGTAAAGCTTATGAAAGACTATAGATAATGTGGGTTCTAGAGCTGTCCTTCAGAATAAAACATGTGACAGCCAAGTTCCCACAGGCTTGATATTACATAGTCCTTTCTGATAAAAAAAGGAAAAGAGAATACCCTAAGAGGAAAGAAGTTATAGGTGTTTCAAAATTATTATTTTGGTAAAGTCTAAATAAGACTAGAGGGAAGGATGAACCTGGAAAGAGAATAGGATTGTGCTTGTCTAGAGGGTTAATAAGTGGAGTGCAGTTTGCTTCAGAAAAAGTGCTGTCAATTAATTATAAGTATTTCCAAGTTGTAAGTTACATTTAAATGCAATTTAAATTATGTAAAACTTCTGTATGCCAAAGTGGATAGTTTCAGTGAAAGAGAAGACAAGAAATATTAGAATGGAGACAGAACAATTGGAAAGCGGTCATGAAAATAAATATCACTGAGCTGTTGACAGGAATTCATACCATGTTTATGTCAAATGAGAGCAACATTAACAGAGGTAAGTTATAAAATGTAGAAAAGATCATCATGTGAAAGATGATGCGCACACACACACATTTGCTCTGTTTATCTTGGGAAAGAAAGAAACAGACAGAAGTGTATTTCCAGCTTTTCAGCTGGAATTTTCCAGCTCATGGAATTCTGTGCTATTGACATTATCAGGCTGAATGGTTAGGACAGTAATGTGTGAACACGTTTAACATCCATGTGTTCACTATACACATTGGATGCATAAGTCTGATTTTGACTGATCTTGCAAATTAAGCAGTTTTCGATCTACGAGTCCTGAGGGACCATCTGGAATTGCTGGGAAATTGTCAAACAAGCCAAGGTATCATAATAAGGGAGGGAATACAGGAAGCAAAGGAGGTTAAAAGGTCCATCTGTCTCTGCTGCTACTGCTGGGCTAACAGAAAAATATGATGGAGTACATTGCCTAATATATAACATAGAGGGTGTGGCCTGCAGAGGTGCCCAGTGAACAGAAACCTGTTGTAGTCAACTCAGGATATGGTGAAGTGGGGGAATTCCCCAAGTGGCTACCATTAGTGCTTTTGTGCCATCATCCACCTTTACCATAGTAGGATAAAACTGAGGAAAAAGGAAGGCATGCTGTCATTGTTCTGCTTTGTTGGAATATTCAGAGCATATATGATTAATCATAAAGCTTATTTGAACTTAGTTCCTGGAGGTGTTTGTTTTGGGGAGGTTTTTGTTGGTTTTTATTCTGTAAGAAAAAGAATACTATATTGTGGATTACAATCTTGGGTCCTGTGTTGTACACTTTGCAAATATAAATCCCAGAACTCCTCTGTGATTTATTATATATTAAGTAGCAGACAATTGAATTATAAAATAACATTTGGACCACTATAATGCATCAGAGGAAAACTACAAAATGTAATATTAGATAAACATCCACACATAAGAAACACTCAAAGGGAAATTAAACATCTCTTTGAATTGTATTTGGTTTGCTTCTTTGATGAATTAGTGCATTTCAAATGTAAACTAAGATGACTAAAAGTCCTTTTGTACTGCTAAAAAAAAAAGTTTCAATGTCTGAGCTAGTCTCTCTTGCACTCTCTCAGGTTATCCCTATTTCTTTTTATGATTCAAGCAATTTTTTTACTCTTCAAATGCAAATAAGGTTCTTGACGTATTTCCTCAAACTTTTAATTGGATTCCAGGTTTTATGACTAAGCCTTGAAGTTGTGTGAGCATACATTTACTTGCAGTGACCAAAATTTAGTGCTTTAGATATTCTTCATTTAAGGATTTTCTGTCCAGATAAGTCGGTGTACCTGCTCTGTTCTATAAAACATGACTGTTTCTGCTAGAACAGCTGTCTGCATTGTAAAATAACAATGTTCTATGGGAAGCTTTTAAGAAAAAACACTGTAATTTAGTTTGCTTAATGTCAGACACAAGTCCACATTACAACAGAAGTGCTCTAAATGTCAAAACAAATTAATTTTGCAAATGTCAGACTGACATTAATGAAAGATCAATTCCTTCACTAAGGATAGTCTACAAATTCAAAAGAAATACTACAGAATCATATAATGTGGCCATATATGAGGTGTTCAGTAGCCACCTTTGTTATTTATTTGGGTTCATAATTCAGGTATACCCTTTAGAAGCCTCTGTGTTATAATGAGAAGTTTCAAGTCATGGAATAGTCTTTGTGGGAAGGGCCCACTTCAAAGTTTGGTCAATTTTCTCAGTGTTTGTTCAGCCAAACTGTAATTGTCACCCATGATGGAGATTCCAGTCTTCCTGGGCAAGCTGTTTCAGTGCCCGTTAAAAAACAAAAAACAACACCTCTGAGAAGAATTTGCTTCTATCTTGTTTGGAGCTCATCTTTAGGTAACAGAAGAGTGCAATTAAGCCTTTTCTTCTTGAGGCAAAACAGTTCCCTCAGCCTCTCCTTTTATTTCCTGTGCTCCAGCTTTCCCACCATCTTACCATTTAGGTTGAACATGGTGACAGAAAATAAAATTTCTTAGGAAAGAAAATTTTAATATCCAGTGCTGGTGGATTGTATTCAATGCAAGCTTAGTATCATCTCAGTATCATTACAATGCAGTGAAAAAGAATGCAAGGGTGATACATTCAGCCAGCCTGCAGTATGACAGCATATTTAAAACATAGGAACACTTGAGATTTTGTGTAAAAATAAAGATTATTTCCTCTCTAGTGATTTGTGTTATCTTATGCTGCCTCAGGTAATACCACAGTATTTTTTACTGATCCTATTTTATGGACAGGAGGGGAGCAAAATTTAAAAACTAAAGACAAAGATTTTTATTCTTGTTCCCTCCTATTCGGGTGTATATCAGGTGTAAATTTAGTACTTGACATAAAATCCAAGAAATGTCTGAAAAATGGGTTGTACTTCTTCTGTATCAGTAAAAGTAGATGGTTTTACTATGCACTGCCTGCAGGGACAATTCTATTCTCCCCTGTGTCTTTATTTAGCTGATTTCCTTTTGAAAAAGTTGACATTGCACTTCATGTTGAAGATAAAATTGTGCCCATGCTCACCAACTACAGAAGTAAATTGCAAAGTGTTCTGACAGATTTTATATTCTATGTTAATACTGAGCTGTGCATTCTTGGGGAAGGAAATATTTTGTTGTTTGGGATAGGAAAGATGTGTATAACAAGCAAAAGCCATAAGACTGTAGCTTCAAAGAAATTCTCTGCTTAATGAAAAGTGTGTGAAAATGAGTTAATGGAAAGTGGAAAATTTTGAAGGTGCATGGAAGTTCTACCCTCATGAGAGCGAACAGAGTGCTTGGATAGGGCTATATTGTATAGTCAGGGAGATACTTCCCCATGCTGATGTCAGGAACATCCTATGCATGTTGCTGCTAGTTGTGTGGTGATGGTTTTTTTTTTTTTTTTTTTTTTTTTTTTTTTTTTGTTGGAGAAATGGAGTTAATTTGCATGCTATGATCTATTTTAGTTTTGATTTTTGTGTTTTACAAATGAAATACCATAATATACATCAGGATGTGGAATGCAAACGATGCCAAAGAAGTACGTATCAATATATATGCAAAATCTGATTTCTAAAAGAAACATATGATGAGATTTGTTATGAACATATAAGATATGCATTTGTCTGTCCCTGAGGTATCACAGATTTTTTTTCTCCAGGGCAAAATTTTTCTCCTAAAATTCAGCAGTAGTAGTTGTTTTTTTATATGAATCTAGTGTTTCTTCTAATGAATTAGGTGTATACCTATTGAGAAATTTTTGAATTGAATTAGTGCATGGAAATTAGTGAAAGAAGCAATTTGTTCAGAGACCTTTTTCAGCTTGTTGGCTGGATGACACTAGCATGATACTCTTAACTACATGAGGAATTCTAGTTTAGATTTTTCCTTTCTCCTCATTCACTTCCCATCTATTTTTCTTCTCCTCTCGTCTTTTCGCCTTCATTGTATGGGGACTTGCCATGATAGATGACAGCAAAGTCTATTAACCAGCTGTCTAAACCCACAGACACTCTACCTGTGCATCTCAACAGATTCTTAGTTGCTTAATGTAAGTATAAACATGGTGAACAGAAAATAGAACATAGGACCTGTGCAAATACAGCTATATAAATATACAAACTATAAAATTATATAAATATAGAAGTTGCTATATAAAATTAAGGCATACTGAAATGCAAATAATTTCTCCTGTGGTCTTTATCATACCTTCATTGCTTTGCCATGCAAGACAACTCATACTTTAAGGGCAGATAAACTGCAATAAAAAATACTGATTACAGAGTGGAACAGACACAAAGGTCACCCTCTTTATCAAAAAGATATAATGGTACTGAATAAATACTATTTCTAAAGAAATCCAAGCTGACAGTCTGGGACCTATGCTTGCTACTTGGGGTGACACATAACAAAAATAAAGGTCACATTGTTTAGGAGAGCTCCTCAATGCATTGAAAAGTGTCGACTTCTGTCACTTTTTCCTATTTGCAAAAAAAAAAAAAATGCTAAGAAGCTATTTCCTCTTTTCACTCTTACATTCCAAGAGCACCTCAGAGATTGTATTGCAAGTGTATCTTACAAGAAGTGGCTGAGAGAACTAGAATTGTTCAGCCTGGAACAAGAGAGAAGAGGAGGCTGAGGGGAGACCTTATTGCTCTCTACAGCTGCCTGAAAGGAGGTTGTAAAGAGGTGGGGATTGGTCTCTTCTGTGAAAGTAGCAAGCTATAGGATAAGAGGAAATGTCCTCCAGTTTTTCCAGGGGAGGTGTAGATTGGATATTAGAGAAAATGTCTTTGCTGATAGGTTGTCAGGCACTGGGCCAGACTGCCCAGGGATATAGTCGAGTGGTATTTAAAGACATGTAGATACAGTATTAGGGACATGGTTCAGTGGTGAACTTCAGTGTGCTAGACTAAAAGTTGAATTTGATGATTTTACAACTTATAAACCTCTAGGAAGGTGTGGTGGGTCGATCCTGGCTGGATGTCAGCTACTCACCAAAGCTGATCTATCACTCTCCTCCTCAGACAGACAGAGAAAATATAATAAAAAGCTCATAGGCTGAGGTAAGGACAGTTGCTGATTACTGCCATGGGCAAAACAGATGATTTGGGGAAATTAATTTAATTTATGATCAATCAAATCAGAGTAGGATAATGACAAATAAGGATATAAATCTTAAAACACCTTCCTCCCTTACCCCCTTTCTCTTGGGATTAATTTTACCCCTAATTTTCACCACCTCCCCTCCCCCACCCAGTGGCACATGGGTGAAAGAGGGTGGGAGTTGTGGTCAATTCATCACACATGATCTTTGCTGCTCTTTCCTTCTCATGGAGGAAACTCCTCATACTCTTTCTCTGCTCCAGTGTGTGGTCCCTCCTATGGGAGACAGGTCCCCACGAACTTCATGAGCCCTGGAACAGGCTGCCCAGGGGGGTTGTGGCATCTCCTTCACTGGAGACATTCAAAACCCGCCTGGACATGTTCCTGTGCGATGTGCTCTAGGTGGCCCTGCTCTGGCAGGGGGGGGTGGACTAGATGATCTTTCGAGGTCCCTTCCAACCCCTATGATTCTATGATTCTATGATTCTATGATTCTATGATTCTATGACTACAGTTCATCACAAACTGCTTGTGTGGGATATCCACAAGTCCTGCCAGTAAACCTGCTCCTGAGGGCACACCTCTCTCCCCATGAGTCCACAGGTCTTGCCAGGATCCTTCTCCAGTGTGGGCTTCCCATAGGGTCACAGCCTCCTTTGAGCATCCATATGCTCTGGCATGGGGTCATCCATAGATGATATCTGCTCCATTGTTAACCTTTGTGGGCTGCAGAAAGACAGCCTAACTCACCATGGACTCACCATGGGTTGCAGAGTCTCTGCTCTGGCTCCTGAAACAACTCCTCCCCCTTCTTCTTCACTGACCTTGGTTTCTGCAGAGTTGATTCTGTCACATATTCTCACTCCTTTCTCCAGACAAAACTGCACAACAGTTTACCCACCATCTCTGGAGTGCTTGGCCATGGCCAGTGGAGAGTCTGCCTTAGAGTCACCTGGCATTAGCTCTACAGGACACAGGGGAAGCTTCTATCAGCTTTTCAGAGAAGTCATGAATCTGTGCCCCCCCCATTATCAAAACTTTGCTACACAAACCCAATAAAGAAGGTGTTTTTTATAATATACAATTATTGAAGTTTCGAGAACTGTGAAGCTGTAGTTGCATTGCTACACAGGAGGTTCAGCAAAGCATTGCAAAAGATCCCTATCTAATCTGACCAAAGGAAAACCGGTCATGTGATAACTGAATTGATGAGTGTGTGGGATTCAGAGCTAGTTCAAATATCACCAGCAAGCCTCTGTCTAATGCAGAAAGTAATGTCCACTTAAGTTCTTCTGCAGCTTCCTGGGTTAAAGTACTCTTACGCCCAAAGCTGTCTTAATCCTTTTCTATTTTTCAGAGGAAACAAAGGTCTCAATGACCTGAAAAACATCAGCCTGTGTGCATTCCTGAAAATGGGCTAATCGTGATGCTTCTAAACCAGATGTTGTCTTTTTTTCACAGTTTAACCTCAACAGGAATCTTTCTATGTTTAAAACTTATCTGTACCTTCTGTTTACTTTATTAGTGCAAAGAAAAGGGAATAAGAATCAAATAATTCTGAAATTCAGGCAGCATTCATAAACAAATTTTAGACAGTCAATAAATTCTGACTTATGAGTTTCAGGATCTCAAGAAGATCATTCTTTCCTCATTTTATTTTTATAATAGGAGCTGAAACTGGAAATATTGGCATCTGATATAAAAATGGGCTTTATAAGTAGTTCTCGATTAGTCCCCTGAGACCTGGAGAAAAAACTGGGGAACTGGAGGGTAAACAGAGTGTCAGGAGGCTGTCTCTCACAATGGGAAATAAAGTAATGTTACTCTTTTGCTAGGCAATAAATATCTATTGTAGTTCTGCAAATTATGTGAATTATTTTTCCAGTACTCTAGTAGCATAAAGAAAGAGAAAGAGAAAGAAAAAAGAGAAAGAGAAAGAAGAAAGAGAAAGAGAAAGAGAAAGAAGAAAGAGAAAGAGAAAGAGAAAGAGAAAGAGAAAGAGAAAGAGAAAGAGAAAGAGAAAGAGAAAGAGAAAAGTAACAAGAGCTTTTTACCGTACAAAACTTTGAAAGAAGCTTTGATTCTTAGTACAAAGGTATGTGTCATTTGGACATAGAATTAAGTATTTGCATAAAAAAGCTATATCATAGTTGTCACTACCTTTTAAGCTTGTGGGGTACTACATATTCACATGAGCATCTGAAAAGAATATACCAGTATAAAATGTTCTTAGAACACTGCATTAGAAGGCCACCAGTGCATAACAGTCTTTCACAACGGCTCTAGTTTCATAGTGATCATTAGTTCTCAGCTTAAGTAACATTTTGCATCCAGGTATACTGCTGGAAACACTCTTGAGAAGAGTGCGTTTGGATATCAGAATCCATCTGGTTGTGAACAGAACACTGTACTTTCTCTTTCTCAACATGTGTTTGAGATGCTGCTTTCCTTTTTATTCTGCAACAGCCTCTGATTCCATGGAACTGCTTTTTGCACACTGATCAGTCTGACTTTTTTTCATTGAAGTCAGTAAGAAATTGTCACTAGATTTAAACAGAATAAATGTATATGTTTCATATTTAGCTCTCCCAAGCATGCATGTCATAGTTGAAGGGTAGGCTGCTTTGTACTAGGTGTATCTAGCTGTGCCATTCTACCAGTGTGTCTGGATTATTTTAAATTTAGTTTCTCAGAGTGATGTTGAATTTCTGTCAAATGCAATTCATCAGAGTGATACTCTTGGTACAGTGGATTTATCTAGTGAAAATATTTTTATATTAGCTGAAGAGAGTGCAATTACCTGCTAGCCATCTTGCATAAAAGAAAAAAAAAGAGTCCCTGACATGCATGATGGAGTTTAGCAATTCTTTCAGCTCTAATAAAATATTGTGGATATTTTCATTCTTGACACAGTTTCCTTTGCTTCTAATCAGAGAGGAAACAGATGTTTAAATGAAGGTAATATGATTAAATTTGCTGTGAGTAAAATACACATGCCATTTTTCCATGCTTGAAGGCTGACACCGTGTATGCTCAGTAAAAGTATATTCATGTGTCTAACCTGTGTGACACCTGGAATGAGGGGAATGACCATTTGGGTTAGCAGCTGTGACTGGGTTAAGACCTTTTCAAGCTGCTGAGAAGAGCAGAATCAGATTTGTAGTGGTTTTATTTCACTGATATATTAGGCTAGTTTTTAATATTTGTCCATTTAGGGATGCATATATTTAACAATATACAGAGGAAGGATGACCTTGCTGATTAGCCTGTTATACAGCCTTTGAAAGTAAGCTCACTGTTTTGCCTACATGCAGTCTATAGGAAATTGTATAAACCAGTTTTACAAGGCTCTGGATGGCATCCCCTCCAGTGTGCAGACAGCACCACACAGCTTGGGTTCACCAGCAAACGTGCTGAGGGTGCATTCAGTCCCACTGTCCCTGTGGCTGACAAAGATGTTAATCATCTTTAGACCCAATACCAACCCCTGAGGATCACCACTTGTGACACATCTCCACTTGGACATTGAGCCATTGACCACAACTCTTTGAGTGTGACCACCCAGCCAATTCCTTTTCCATTGAGTGGGTGATTCCATCCATCAAGTCCATGTTTGTCCAATTTACAGACCAGGGTGTGATATGTAGAAGTCCAGGCAGATGACAACATTTACTCTTCCTTTATCCACCAACTTTGCAGCCTTGTAGCCAATATAGAGCTTTGTAGAAAATATTTGTTTATTTTGTTTTTATTGTTTTATATTTATATTTATATTTATATTTATATTTATATTTATATTTATATTTATATTTATATTTATATTTATATTTATATTTATATTTATATTTATATTGTTGTGTTTTTTTCTAAATACAGTGAATAAAGAAAAATTAATCAGACTTTTCCTAAAAATTAATTTATATTTTTAAAATCTGAGTAATTACACTAGGACTGTGATTCTCAGAATTAGTTGTTCATTCAGAGAAGAATGTCTACTTCCCATTTAGAACTCCATCTAGACAAAAACTCCTTTAATAAAAAAGTTGGTTTTCAAAATGAGTTTTAGTAAAGGAATTACCTGCAGAGAAGACACTGAAAAAAAAGCTATGTCTGTAGCTAGTTTGCTAGGAGATAAAAGGAAAGATTTGTTGCATAATCTATAATGAATTAATTTTTATTCTCCTGAATGAATTGTAGCTTAATTATACTTCTTTATTCAATACCAGTAATAACTAGGTGTATTTTAAGAACCAAATGATTTCAACTCAGTGCAAGCCAGTTATTCTTCTTGTTTGCCATGTTCACTAAATTAAAAATAAAGCAAGCTGAGCTACATTTTTCTCTCTCTAATTTTGGGGGTTTATTGATAGAATAGAGAATGAAGAGTTATATCACTTTTAAAACTTCGAAGGAAGGTACTTTGTTCTCCCTTTTTGTTTTAGGATTTAAAATCTCAGTAAACTACTGGAAAAAAAAAAAAAAAATTTTTCTCCCTGATGTGTTTTAACACATACCCAATCTAGATGCTATAACTTGTTTTGGTCTCTAAGGACTGAAAGAAGGGATTAAGATCAGATCTGCACTCATTGCCACTATAATTAATCTAACATTCAGCCATCTCTTGTTCTCTCTCTATGTTGAATTGCATACAATATGAGCTACAAAAATGTAGGTTATTTCTTGTAGAATTTATTTATGGTTTTGTATCTGTGCACACACAAAATACATCTGTACTCTCGTTATGTTATTTATTAGCTGTACTGCAAAACAAGAATGAATTCCACATATGTTTATAGCAAATGATAGTCTGGGATGTAAACTCACTTCTCTTCAAGGAGATGAAGTCTAATTTCCTAGTAATGAATGACTTTGTCAGCAGTGAACCACTGTCTGGCAAATGGGAAGTGACAGCAGTGTTAGTACTGGTGCCTTGTATCTGCCACATCTGCATCCTTTTTTTTGTTTGTTTTTGGGGGGGTTGTTTTTTGTTTTGTGTTTGGGGATTTTTGTGAGTGTGGCATTCTTTTTTTATTTTGGTTTGGGGGTTTTTTTGTTTGTTTTTTTCAGTGTGCTTGCATATCAAAAAAACATTGATATCCTCTGAAAGAGGCTTTGGAGACAGAAAGCTGATTTTTCTTCATCCTCACACCTCTCAGAATAACTTCAAAATAAACAGTGTTTAACATAAACTCACTAAAATTAGTAATTGAACTTGAAATCTTCCTATAATAAAACCCAGAATCTTTGCAGTACTGGGAAGCTGTAAATATTGGAAATACCCACTTGCTCAGTGTGGCTGGTAATTAAAATACAGTACACAGTTTAGTTGTGAAATAATGTGTTTGAGTGGACCACGACACTAATCTTACAAAATACTTGGATGTCAGCTTGAGGTGTTGTTTTGGCTTACCATCATCTTCACTGTCAGAAGAAAAGTAGGAACTGCTGATACGTGAAACAAGGACAGAACTGCTGTCAGAATGCATTTACATTTGTCTACTGCCATTTGTGATTCAGTGGGACAGTGCTTAGTGTAGTTGCAGCACGCCCACTGCATTTAGTACACCAATAGTCTGGGTCTGATTATACAGCACTGCATGCAAGAGAGTTTTTTAAATGTTAGAAAGCATGACCGCTGGAAAGGCAGTGACTGATATCTGTTTAAAGGTACCAGTGGAATTTATTGAGATCTGCTGAATTTGTTGCCATAGTTTTAGCTAATAACCAGATGACATGTGCTCTCTGTTATCCCTCCATTACCCTTCCAGAGGATGAAAAAATGGGGAATAAGGGAAAGAGACTTTAAGACTGGAAAAAAAAAAACCAAAACCCAGAATATTTTTTAAATGAAACAATAAATAACACTGAATTGCATAAAACCATATAAATATGAAACCCACACTCTTCAGTTGATAATTATCTCCCAATTAGGAAAGTCCCAAACTGGACTTGGCAGTAGAGGGGTGTGCCTGAGTCTAGTGTCAGTCCACAAAAGCCTTGAAGAATGACTTTATACAGTGTTATGCTAAGATAATTAAACAGGTATAAAGACAGAGTGTTTTAACTGTAGCATGTTTGATACTTCTAGTTTGATATTTTTAGTTTGTTTTGGTTTTTTAAATAAAAATTAGAGTATTCCGTGTTTGAAGAATAAGGCATTTTAGGACAAAAGCTGCTGTAGTGTCTGTGAAGTCAGTCACAACAGTGAATGGATAGAGGGAAAGACTTTCAGTCACAGCAGTCTTTATATTGTATCTTTGTTACACATCTATCATAAAGTTACCACTTCATCCTAATTCCTAATAAAATTAGTAAAAACAAGCATTTACTTCAATTACTAACAGAAGTTGATATACTGTAATTTGAGCTTAATCTGCTAATATAGACATGCAGATATACACACAGAGCTATTAGCACTAGTTTTAGTTTAAATATGCTGTGGTACCTCAGGGGCACTGTACAAACTTGCTAAAGAATTAAGAATTATTTTATTCAGGAGCTAAGTCTTAAATTACTGTTTAATGAGAAACTGAACTTTGTTTGTCCATGTTATGGAACAGCTCTTAAGAGAACTTGCAGTAAATCAGGAAACCAGGAAAAATTTTATATTTCTCCTTCTGAAGGGCTAGGAAAAATTTCAGTACATGGAATACACCTCTATGTCTTGTTGTTGATACATATTCATTAAAAATAAATCACTTTTTAAAAATCCTTATTCATGATGTATGAATGAAAATATTTTTTCCTTTTAAAATGTGAGAATTTAGGTTTTTGTTTACATTAAACCCCACACATTTTGAAACACAAGCTTTGAATTTCACTGCTACTAAACAAACATTTATTATATATACACGCATTAAAGGAACCTTTGATTCAGATGACTAAATTCAAAAGTCAGTTTAGCACTGACCAGCTTGAAAAATGCATTTTCTCTTGGATGCCAGTGGTGTCTTCATAGCTGCAACATATTCTCTCATCTCTAAAGCTATTTGAAAGTCCTAAATACATCTGCTCATTTATGCAGGTAGTACGGCAACATTTCCTTTTACTATGGAAAAATAAGTGTGGCAATGGCATTTAACTCTTATGCTGAAAATAGTTTGTGCATTAGCACTAAAATGTGAAAAAATGAAGAAATGTGGGAAGTCATTCAGCCTACTGAGTATGTTACTACATTAAAATGCTGTTCTAGTTTAATACTGCTGGGTTTGCTGTGTAGCTGTGCCCTGCATGTACTGTTTTCTGTGTGACACAGTGGAAGCAGAAAAGGAAATGCCAGCCTGGGATCAAGTTATTAAAATAATCATTGAGAACTTTGTGCTTCTACACAAAGACCATGGTTGAAGGAGGTATGTTTGCATGTTCTGATTCCTGATAAAGACAACTGGAATACAGTTCCATGGTATCTTTAATGTAAAAGAGATGAAAGTGAAAAATAAATGTTTCCTGGTATGACTTGAATTAAGAATTGAATATAGACTTGAATATAAAGAATTATTTGAATTGGGGTTCACATGTTTTTATACAGTTTAAAAATATACTTGATTTTTAGGGTTTTTTTGATACTGAATTAAAATTGCCAAAGTCTAATAACCTTTGTGGAACAAGATGCTTTCCATACACTACCAGGACAGCTAGTCAGTACTCCAGGGTCACCTACTCTGTGCCTAGGAGCAAAGTATACCAACAAAGAGGAAGGCAGGAAAGAATTCTAGACCTTCCTGGATGAACAAGGAGCTCCTGGACACACTATCACACAAAAAATCTCTACAAGGAATAGGAGAAAGGCCATCCAGTATTGGGGGCGAGGGGCATAGAAGGAAGCTGTGTTAGCAACAAAAGACGTGGTTAGAAAAGCTAAAGCTCAGTTAGAACTAAATCTAGCCAGGGAGATCAAGGGGAATAGCAAAAATTTTTATAGGTATATTATCAGCAAGAGGAACACTAGGGAAGGTTTGGGCCCCCCTCAGAAAGGAAATAGGTGAACCAGTGACAGGTGATATGGAGAAATTGTTGAGATTCTCAATGACTTCTTTACCTGGCAAGGGCTCCAGCCACACTCCTGAAGTCACAGAAGACAGCAGCAAGGGTTGGAAGGAAGAACTGCCCCTGGTGTAACCATGCTTTTCTTGGAGCTCTTAGTAAAAATTTACAAACACAGAGGCAGGAAAGTTCCTGTGTTCAGCAAGACAACCTGAATGTTGTTATTACTAATTTGTAAGATTTAAAAAAAAAAATAATTAGCAACTCATTTAAATTTTAGCCTATTCTTTAGTACTATGGCATTAGCTGTAGACTGTGTAGTCTAACATGTAATTAGAGTAATATGAAAAATTGTGGGAAATAGTTATACCCCACTGATATGTAAATTTTCTTGATTTTCTGACTGTTTAATGTGTTTACCTGTACTTGATTGCTTTTTACATTTTCAGGGGAAAAAAAAAGGGGTTTTTTTTTTGAAAACAGGAAGTTAAGATGGAAAATAACCCCAAAACAACACTGAATCCTCCCTCAGGCAATTTTGGCTTCGTTGTATCAGTTATAACTCAAATGAAAAACAGATGATGAAGAGAATACATTTTTGAGAAGTTAATGGACTTGCAAGTTTGTCTTCTTTGCTTTTGTTTTTATGAAGTTTTATAAAGCAGGTTTATTTGTTCTGGCATGTTGTGCTGTGTTCTTTTCTGACTTATATGTTGGTTTGCTTTGTTTTCACCAATAATTCACCAGTGGTTTATCAGATCAAGAAGGCTGCATAGATTTGTGATGTGCAAAAAAAAGGACCTGGTAGAATGGTAAAAAACTGGAAAGGTGCTTGAAAAGCTTTACTTCATGTTGTTGGTTGATGTTCCTCAAAGCTCTGTGGGTATGAGTATATTATCAAACTTAAGTGTAATTAAATAATCTTGGAAGCTTATTTTGGAACAGGCTGCCTGGAGAAGCGGTTGAGTCATCCATCATCCATGAAGATATTTAATAAACATGTAGACACGGTGCTTAAGGACATGGTTAAGTGGTAGACTTGGCAGTGTTAGCTTAACAATTGGATTTGGTGACCTTAAAAGTCTTTTCCAACCTCAATGATTCTATGATTCAATGAGATTTTTTGAGAATTAGGACTTCAGTGCTCAAGTGGAGTTTCAATTTTTCTTCATGGTAATTTAATATCAATGTAGTTCAGTCTCTAATGTGCTCCTCTTTGAATTATCAGATAGTTACAGTTGTTAATACTTAAGAATTTTTATTTAATTTCAGTAACCTAATGCTTTTGTCTTTATTTTTCCTATACACATGTTGAAATTACAACTAAGATTGTATTGCAATTAGTGCTTATGCTTACTAATTATGTCTTTTTGTCTGTGACTGGGGATAACTGTTCTTCCCTCTGCACTAATATTTCACCTAAGCTTCAAATGCCTTAAAGATATTTTTTTCAAAAGTTTTATAGTATTAAACCAAGAACATGATCTGAAAATTCAACTTTTTTTTCTTCCATTTTGTGCTTTTTGGGGGGAAAATTGTGATAATCTTGCTCATTATAAATCTTTGAAATTTTCAATTTTATACTCGAGACTAACTGTTGTTCTGACACCGTTACTCTACATTTCTTCTAGTCCAGTGATGATGCCATGAAACACTGCTATTCTCTAAGCTCTTGTGGTGGTTTCTACATTTTTCCTCTTACTTGAGGTGATCTATGCATTCATGTATCTTCTCTGTGAATTAAATTGGCAGTAACAAATGGGAGTTCAGGTTTTTTGGTCTTTGGTTTTTTTTTCTCTGTTGATAGGGAGATTAGAGAAAAGTTTGCCATAATTTCAGAACAAGGTTTTTGCCTAAAATCTGCCCAGTCTGTTTTATCATATGTTGAACACATACTTACATCATCTTAAATGACAGAGCACTATAAGGAATCACTGTAAAGTTCAAATTGAGACAGGAGAAGGAAGGGCAACTATGCTGGTTAACATCAGTTTAAACTTATCAAATGTTTGTGATAAAATATATTGCAATAAATTAAATTAAATTAATTAAATTAAAATTATGCTGAGATGAGTGCTGCTGTATAGCATTGCCCAACCCTGCACACTGGTCGTGTTTAGTTCACTGGTGCAAACATATCCAGATAGAATTTTATGATAACGAGATTAACTCAATTTCCATTCTTTTTGCATACAAACAAGCAGTGTTAGCATCACAGAGAGAAAGAGAAAATGAAGTCCATGGCTTTCTTCTCTAAGAAGATTATATCACATGTAGGAATCATTCTTAATGCTCTGTCTATATAAACTGACAGCATGAGGAGCACTTACCCTGTCATAAGTTACTATTCAGTCAGTTTATATTATATTAGTTAGGCTATACAATGAAAAATATTCTTGTAGAACATTTTTTCTGATTTTTGGATACCACGAATCCTCATCATGTTTTCAGCTCTTACTCAATCTCTCTTAGTTTATTCTGATTCCTGAATTTCTTTTCTTTCACCATCAAGAGCTTTTTATAGGCAAATTTTCCTAAGATTTATATTAAAAGGCAAAAGAAATAGAATTACTGAATTGTTCAGGAACTGTGGGAACATATTTCCTTAAGGAATACAGATTTACATTTTTTTAGAACTGATTTCTTCTTGGTAATTTCTATAAAGTGAATGTTTTTTGTGTGTTTGTATGTGGAAATAAGTTTTACAAGACAACGCAAAAAAATAAAGAGAACAAGTTTGCAACTTACAACAGGTATGTTTGCTATTGGAAGTCTTTGTATTACAGTTTTAATGAGTATGATTGAACATTCTAACCAAAACTTATGGTGTTATATTTCTAAGATAATACTTCTATTCTTGCTCAGGCTTGCTTCTCTATTCTTGCTACGTCTTTCCTAGTAAGGTAGACTGATACTAATTTCTGATACAAATTTTAATCTGAAACTTTTAAAAACAAATAAGAGTCATAGGCAAGTATTCATTGCATTCAACACTTGCATCATTTGTCCTTGAGCAGGTTCTGCACATTCTTTCTAGTTGAGCTGAATATTGATTGTAGATATGAAATTAAGTATATATTTTCCGCAGCATGCAGCTAGATAATCTGGTAATGAAAATTAATCATGACTTTGGTTTGCAGTTATTCATAAGTGACAGTTTCAGCAGGAATATTTTACTACCATATTTAAATAAAGGCAGCAGGAGTGACCAAATGTTTGGTTACCTCAGCTAGCTTCATCTGTTTTATTAAACAAAACTTAATAAATAAGAGGTATTTAATAAAATCATTATTCCATGTCTGTATAGCATTTTTCCTGAAGATTTTTTTCAAGTGCATTTTGTGTTTTAAGGGCCTGTGAAATGTAGTGAAAATACTGTTGACAGATCTCCTCAAGAAAATGTACCATGTTAGCTACTTAGGTACCTGTTCAGTACCTGATTAAGTGTGTTGTAGCTTAACTTCCTCTGCTGTGAAATGCTGGGGAGAATTTAAAAAAACAAACAAACACAAAAAAAAAGCAAAAAAACCCCAACCTCATGGGTTGAAATATACAAAACAAGTGATGCCCAGCACAGTTGCTTACCACTCACTGATGTCTAAGATAGTTACTGAGCTTTGGCTCTCCAAAGCTAACTCCAAAGCATGATGTTGTATCCTATAGAATACCCCTTGGTCAGTTTTAGTCAGCTGTCCTGGTTGTGTACCCTACCACCTTTTCACTGGCAGGACATGAGGGGCTGAAAAGTCCTCACCTGGTGTAAGCACTACTTAGCAACAACTGTTACATCAGAGTGTTACCAACATTCTTCTCATACTAAAGCCAAAGTACTCCACTATATCAGCTACTAGGAAGAAAAATAAACCTATTTCCACCAAAACCAGGAAAAGTGTCAATTCTGGATTCATTTCTTATCTATACAAAGAATAGCATGGGTTCTGGTACACATAGTATGAAATATATTTAATGTCTTAGGGCTGTAAGGCAAGAATGGAGATAGGATTATCTTTTTTTTTCTCTTGCAAGAATGTCAAGCTGAATGAAAGGAACTAAAAAATCTGTATTAGACATCAGTTTAATATCTTTTCCAAGGTTGTTTAGTTTTGCAGGGGTGATATTCCACCTCTCTGACAGTAAATCCTAAGTATGCAATTTGCACTATTCATTAAAACAGTCCTGCATTTTGAGGAAGGTTAATGAAAAATACAAATCCTGATAGAAGTCCCTAAGGTCCTCTAGCAGGAATTTTTCTCTAACCTTAATTTTCACTACTAACCCATTTACCAGTTCCTTACTAATTTTGAAATTCTTGCACTAGTTAATAGATTCTCCCATGTAAGTAACAAGTTCTCCTGCCACACTGTGTCACACAAATCACTGAAACCTAGATAGGTGAGACCAACTGCATTTTTTTTCTACCTATCAATTGCCTTATCAAAGAAAGTTTTCAGGATGAAGTAACGTTATCTATTTTTGATGTATTAATATATTATCTATTTCAGAATTCTAGAATAGAAATAGCAGAGCCTTAATAATATCAGGTTAGGTTTTTTTCATCTTGAAAATGGTAGTTCCTACTAATTCCTGTTACTCATATTTCCCTGCTGTCAGCCTCATTAATTGCATTCAAACAGAAAAGATGCAATCTAGTTTTGGGAATCATGGCTTATAATTTATACTCTGCTGTCACTGATAAGCCTCAAGTTTTTTCTCTAATTGTCTGTGGACAAAGAACCTTTTTGTTGCAAAATTTATCTCTGGTTTTGATAATGCATATGTTTGACCTATGGCTTTAGGTGCCAGAAATGCTTTTTTTTTTTCTTTATTATGCAGTTAAGCTTTCATTAGTTAAGTGTCTTTCTCTACAAATATGTAATTGCTTGAGATGTAAGGATGTTTGGCTTTGGGATTGGGTCTATGTTCCTGGCAATGTTAGACCCTTCAGATTCTCAAGATAGCTGTTGCATTATTTTCCATAATCAGGTCTTCTTATAAAGACCATTTATGAAATAATTTCCTATCCATTCAATCACTTCCAGGTAAATAAACTGTCAGCTGATGTTTTTGGAGAGAAAGGGCTTTCATCTCAATTTCTGCCACTTATGCAGTGATACACTTCAGGAAATGACACTTCCAGGGAAATATTAATATTCATGTGATAGAAAAATTTCAAAGATGTCTTGATTTTTAGTGTACCCATGAAAGCCTACAGCTGAGACTAAATCTACTCAATTGAGATAATTAGTGCTGGGCCCAGTGCTCCAGCCCTACTTGCTTTGGCCAGATTGCACTATGAAGCTGTTCCAGCCTCCAATAAAGGTGGCTGCACCTGTGTGGGTATTGTGGTTTGAGCCTGGCAAGCCTGGCTGATAACAAAGGATCACACGGCTGTTCACTTCTCCCTCCCCCATTTCAAGAAGGCTAAGAGGAAATCCACCTAAAACCTCATGGGTCAAGACTAGGACTTCTGGGATTCCACTTACCCATTGCAGTCACAGGCAAAACAGACTCAACTTGAGGAAACAAAGACATTTAATCCATCGAATAAAAACGGGGCAAAGAGAAAACAAAAAAACAGAGCTTACATACTTTATCCTACCTCTCTCTTCCCAATATCTTAACCTTCTTCCTCCCCAGCAACACAGGGAAACATGGAGTGGGGCTTAGGGTCCATGTTTTCTGCCTCTACTTCCTTCTCAGGGAGGATTCCTCACGGTCTTCCCCTACACCAATGTGGGGTCCCTCCCATGGGACAAAGTCCTTCATGAACCCCTCCAACATGGGTCCCTCCTGCAAGGCACAGTTCCTCAGGAGCAAACTGCTCCAGTGTGGGTGGTCCGTGGAGCAAGGGAGTACTTTGGGAACAGTCCTCGGGGTCCTCCACGGCTTCAGGTCCACATCTGCTCCCCTGGGATCCTTCACAGACTGCTTCACAACTGCTCTTTCCTGGGTTACAGGGGGACAGCCTGCTGTCTCACCACAGGATGTAGAGGCACCTCTGTTCAGGCCACCTTTCTCCCTCTTCTTCCTCATCAGCCTTGGTATCTCCACACCTGCATTTCTCTCCTCTCTGTTCTCTCTCTCTTCCCTGGTATTATATCTTCCCCATGCCTGGGGTCCCTCCCCCACACCAATCCAGAACAGAAGGGCTTCTTTATCTCCTGTGTGATCATTGGATGATGGGATAGAGTGCACCCTCAGTAAGTTTGCAGAGGACACTAAACTGGGTGGAAGTGTCAAGCTGCTTAAGAGTAGGGAGGCTCTGCAGGGGGATCTAGACAGACTATCCATGGGCAAAGGCCAGTTGTATGAGTTTCAGTAAGGTCAAATGTTGCCTCCTCCATTTTGGCCACAACAGCCCCCAGCAGTGCTACAGGCTTGGGGAGGGGTGGCTGGAGAGCTGCCCAGCAAAGAGTGACTTGGGGGTTGCTGATGGGCAGCTGGCTGAGCATGAGCCAACAGTGTGCCCAGGTGACATCTTGGTAAAATGACACCCTGGCCTGAAGCTGGAATCTCGTGACGAGCAGAACCAGGGAGGTGATCTTACCCTTGTACTCAGCCTTGGTGAGGCTGTACATGAAGTACTTTGTGCAGCTTTGGCCACTGCAGTATAGGAAGGAAACTGAGATGCTGGAGAGGGTGCAGAGAAAGTCAGCTAGGCTGATTCGGGGTCTGGAGAACAGGTCTTAAAAGGAGAGGCTGAGGGATCTGGGGATGTTCAGCCTGGAGAAGAGGAGGTTGAGGAGGAAGACTTTATTGCTCTACAACTACCTGAAACGAGGTTGAAATGAGGTGGGTATTGGCCTCTTCTCCCTAGTGACTAATGACAGGACAAGAGGAAATGGATTCAAACTGTGGCAGGGGAGGTTCAGATTATATCTTAGGAATTATTTCTTCACTGAAAGAGTGGTGAAGCACTGGAACAAGTTGCCCAGGGAGTTGGTGGAGTTTAAAAATGGGTAGAGATGGGGTCTCAGACATGTTTACAGTGGTGTAAGACTGATGGTTGGACTTGATGGTCTGAAGGTGCCTTCCAACCATGATGATTTTATGATTCTAATGTCTGCCTAAAAGAAGATGGTGGGTGGCCACTGATATCCTTTTGCCCTTTTAACCAAAACTCTCTAATTCGTATGTACTGACAGATTTTCTCTATTATTATACTTGCCAGAATTTTTTATCCATGTTGAGGTTTTTTTGTCCCATTGAGCTGAACAGTTAAAAGCTCAGAAAAAATTTTGTTCTTACAGGTCACAAGCAGTCCACTATAAGGTAACTAATTACACATTGCATTGAGAACAAAAGTTGGTTCTTGGATTTCCCAGAAATAGCATATAGGAGTAAGAAAAACTCCTATTATTTATAAATAAATTAAAAAAAATACAAATTCCTAATGTGTTTTTTTTCTTGTTCCACTGAATGTGAATGTGTAGCTTAGTGGAAACAAACTCTGAAAACAGAAGCAAAAAAGATGACAGAATTAATTAACAATGATAATGGCAACAGAGGAGAATTACGGCAGCAGAAACCACAACAACAACAATAATAACTATTATTATTATTACTTGTATGTATCTCAGTGTATAACCAGAAGCTTAATATCAGGAAGAAACACATCCAGATCATGCATGCGAAGAATATTGCTGTAATTTCTATTGGAAGTATAATTCATAAAGCAGTTTCTCTAAGGTTAGCCAAAGACCAATTATCCCACTGGGATATTGAAAGCAAATCTATCTTCTTGCTGTCACTGCAGGAGAATTTTTAAGGGTGAGATGAGTGGAGATGACCCAGAAAAAGTTAGCAAAGGTGAAAACAGAGAATCTAGCAATGAAGAATTTTCCTGATTCTGAAGAAGAGCATGCGAAAGCAGAACAGAACACATGGGACTCTGAACCTTATAAAATTTTTAAAAGATAAACTCAACACAGCTATTTCTGTCATATAGAAGAGTGCTGCAGGCTTGTGTGCAAAAAGTCAGGTCAGATGCTAACCAAGAATGAGCAGCCTGGTTCTAGGACAGTTGATGTTTTATCTGTAATTGGCTTACACTGTGCAACATCAGTACTGCTGTGGGATTTTTGTGTTACTGTTTTCAGTGAATTTAGCTGTTACTGGTTGCAATTCCTCTGAGATGACTAAAGATCTCTAACACTTCCCATTTATATAGTAAGGCAGCAAACACGGAACAGTAAAAATTATATAGTTGAGGAGACATGTCTGCAACTCCAGCTAATACCTTGACCCAAACATTCATTCAAGGGCTTTTGGAGTCCTCAAATAGGACTTGTCTGTCTAAAGCAAGAAGCCCGTCTTGACTTGGAGTATGGTATCTTGTAGGGTAAAAGAAAACACTTGGGTGTGGAACAGACATCTAGGCTTGCTTGTGGTTTTCATGTTTCTTACGGTGAAAGATTCATGACTAGGTCAAAGTGAACATTGTGTTTAAGAAAGCTAAAAATATTCTTTGTAAATTAAGTTCAAATGCAACTATAGTTTACAGGTAAAATTTACAGTACACTGAGTGATGCTTTTCCTCACATACATTTTTTAAAAATTCATTAGTTCTTCCATACATGGCATACTCTTCCAATGTCATAGATCTATAGACTATGCTGATCAAATAGAAATCTGACCAAAACTAAAGCTGATCAAATAAAAACATAATATAAAAAAAAATTACCCAGTTTTTGCACGTTACACCTAAATTCTGTCTATGATTTCACATTAATTACAAAATTTCATATGTATCATTGGATTTTCTGTCAGGGTGCTTACAGGAATCATGCAAAAATTATTCCTTAGTGTTCTGATATGTCTTTATTGAACCTTTTATCGGTTGACTTACTCATGTTTATTAGAATCATTAACTGTGATATTAGTTTTGCTATGAAAAGTCAAAACTTTTAATGAGATTGTGTCAATATGCTGTGTATTTTAAAATGATTGGTGAGTAATTAATGTATATAAATGAGGAATTATCTAAAAGAGACTTAGTTCTAGATTTGAGTAAGATCAGGACTAGATTATTTTTGTTGTTTGAGTATTTTCCATGTGTTCTGAACAGTCTATTTCAGAATCAATATTTTCTTGTTTCTCTGTGGCAGCAATTCATTACCATTCTAAAATCAAAAAGTTTCCAATTACTAATTTTCTAAAATTTAGGATGCGATTTGAAATCACAAATTACTCCCAAGCTAGTTACAAACCTTGAAAACACCAATTCAGTGCATTTCATCATAGAACATGTCCCTCGATCTTCATGGCTTCTCAAAGATGATGGAAAGCAGCCTCCCAGCTGTCAGCCAGCTCTCTTAACACTCTTGGGTGGGTAACATCCGGGTCCACTGATTTAGAATCATAGAATCAATTTGGTTGAAAAAGACCATAAAGATCATCAAGTCCACCATTAAGGTAACCCTGCAAAGTCCACCATTAAACCATGGCCCTAAGCACCACATTCACAACTCTTTTAAATACTTCCAGGGATGATAATCAACCACTTCCCTGTGCATGCCAACATTTCAGAAAAGAAATTTTCTGAAGAAAAGAAACCAACCTAAATCTCCCACTAGCACAACCTGAAGGCATTGCATCTTGTTCCATTGCTTATCACTTGGGATCTGTAAGAGACACCTCCTGTAATAGTTTGCATATCAGCTCTCCCTTCACTGATGGCAGGTCCTGTATTTGCATCAACCTGGATTTTTGATCCCAAGGCCTGGGGGTCAACAGTGATGGTAAAGACAGAGATAAAGAAATTGTTGAGAAGCTCTGCCTTTTCTGCATTTTTGGTGACTAATTGACCTCTCATGATAAATGGTGGGCCAGTATTTTTCTTCTGTTTCTGCTTGTTGTTTACATACCTGAAAAAACCTTTTTTTTAGTTTCTGGTGTTTCTGGCAAATTTCAATTTGAAATGAAGTTTTGCATTTCTAACTGCATCTCTGCATACCCTGGTAATATCCTTGTAGTTCTCAATGGGCATTCATTCATTTTTATATCTCTGGTATGATTCCATTTTGGTTTTGAGCAGACTCAGCTTACAGTTAAGCCAGAGAGGTCTCTTGCTCTGCTTACTTCCCTGACCTTTGAAGGGGATGAATTGCTATTTGTGCTTCCAGGAGAGTGTTCTTGAAGAACTGTGAGCACTCATTAGCTTCTTTATTAGCTTTCCCTGGAATCCCTCCCATCTGAACACCGAGCAAGCTGAAGTTTGAGCTTCTAAAATCTTAGTACTTCATCATTTTCATCAGCATCTCAAACTCCACAATACTATAATCACTGCAGCCAAGGCTATCACTAACTGAGTTATTGCAAAGATTTTCTTGGTTTGTGACTAGCAAGTCCAGCAAAGCCTCATTCCTGGTGGGCATAACTGACATTTGTGTAAGAAAGCAGTCCTCTGTGCATTCTATGAACATATGGGTGACTTGAGGTGCTGTACTGTTTTTTCAACATCTATGTGGTTGAAGTTGCCCATAAGAACCAGGTTTTGTTGACATGAAGCTTGCTTACATGACCCAAATACTGCTTTGATTCAGTTACTCCTTGCAGACCTCGTGGGTGGCCACAGCTGTTAAAGCTTCATACCTGCTTTTGGTTGTAAGGATGGAGAGTGGGGACTGAATACAGAGTCCTGCACTTGTGGATCACTAGGGTCCAAGGAACCTCATTTTCTGTGGTATTTTCCAATGGAGAATGGTTTTAAATCACTTGTCTTGTCTCTGCTAATACTGTACAGCTTTTTAACTATTTCTTGCAACTTGGCCACCTGATTCAGCAGGTCATCAACCTGTGCACATCTTCTACAGGTACTTATATTTTCTCTAGGAAAGGTTTCTGGGCACTGTTTGCAACCTACTGTCTGTATTGGTGTCTCCTTCCTTACCAGTTCTGTCTGGGTGGAAGTGTCAGACATCTCAGGACTTTCTCTGTAGAAACACTGGTCTTAGCTCTGAGGTGAGTGCCCACCATTATGGCAGAGACCTCTTGAGCTGGTAACATTAGTGTGCCCTTCCTGTGTACCCTTACAGGCACCCTTCCATGCAAACTTCCATGCCACACCCTGGTGAACTCCCATCCTCTCTTTGTCCACTCTGTTGACAGCATTCCTGGTTGCCAGTATACCCTAGACCACTTTTATAGGTGATGATGCCAAACCATTGCTCTGGCTATGACCAGCCTTGTCAACACCTCCTATGAGACCTATAGACCCTCCACGATTTCTCCACAGTTCCGGCCTTTTGCTGCCTTGGGTTATCCCCTGTGGGCTAAGATTTGCCACTCCACTGCAGGCTGGGCTGGCTGGCTTCAGAGCAGCTCCCCTAGGTATTTACACTTCATTTGAATCTCCTGCCATTTCTCTTACCAAGGCCTCTTCTGAATTTCCATTTAATTGTTTGAACAAGAGTTCTCGTTTTGAACAGCTACTTAAAAAAAAAAATTCATACATTAGTTTAGCACTGACTTTATCATAGATTTGCCAAGATAAACATCTTAACACCTTCATATCACATTGCAAGGGACAGTTCAATGCTTATGCTGTTGTTGGTTTACCAAAGTATCATGCAAAGAATAATATTACCTGAATATATTCAGAAGCTTGGTTTTTTTGTTTCAGTGACATCTGCTGAATTATCAGGATCCTGATATCTTCAGTGGAGACTCACAAGATTGACAGAAAACATTTCTAATTTCTTGGTTAGTCATCAGCTGGTAAGCAGTATCTCATATTTTTATAGTTTTCACTCACCTCCAATGAATTGTTAGGTTGTTTTAGGTAAATAATAACTTCTAAAATGAATTCAACATTCTTTTCCCTTTCTTTTCTAAAAAAGACTTTTTCCCTGTTATCTGGTGTACCTTTAAAGACTGTAACACATTCAAGTCAACATTCATAAGTAGTTTAGCAAAAAAAAGCATGTTCTTGAAATGTCTGTTCAACATCTCTTGGTGCTGTTCAGTGACCTCTATTAATCCCAGAATGTGAAGCATAAATAGCAATAAGAATTCAGTGGATTTCCTGTAACAAATATATTGCTCCATTAGCTCGATAGAGATGGTTAAGAATGGTATTTGGCAATTAATTACTAGAATTGGTAAATCCAGTTAAATGTTACCAGAATATCTAGATTCTATTAGTATCCACCTCTTTGGTTTTCAGATTGTCTGTTTTTTCTTACTGTTTTACATATTTAGTTCTTCATAACAATATCATCTTCCAGTTTTGTGCTTTTTTTTTTTTTAATTCCATATGGAACTTTGCAATCTACTTATTTGAAGATGATGCTCTTGTAATCTTGCTATAACTGTTGTCTGGTATAATTTTTTTTTCATTCTTATACTTTTGATTTGTTTCTAAGCCTAAAGAAGAAAAAAAAAAAAAAAAAAAAAAAAAAAAAAAGCTGAAATGAGGAGATGGTTGCTACAATATTTAAATAGTACTTACAGATTCTACTCAGAAAATATACATAACAGTTTAAGTTATGCTGGTAGACTTTATAGAACTGATGCAAGGTCTAAGTCACTTCTCTTGAAAACATAGTGATTTTTTTTTCCCCCCAGAATCTGTAAGTGTTATTTTAATTTCCAGGAAAAAAAAAAAAAAAAATTATTTGAGAATCAGTTCAGTATGAGTTCAATTATGTGAAGTAGTCTCAAAAAATGTATTTTGATCCATTTACAAAATGCTATTCTGTTCTTAAAAAAAGCACAGCCCATTAAAACTAGGAGAGTTTATTTATTTGCTATTTGATGAAATAGAAATTAAGGTTTTATTGGTGGAAAACTTTTCTAATGAGTCACTACAATAATATAATATAAATTCACCACTCATCAATATAAAAAATACAGACACATATTTCCCTCTAGGAAACAAGTGCCAAGATTATTTATTTCAGAATTTGGTATCTCAACTATTTGGTGTCATTCACTATAATTTAACTTACGTAATAATAATGAAATGAGAATTATATTCTCATTTTTTAATGCTGTTTGATTGATTTAAACTTAAAAACACCCAGCTCTTAATTGAACTAATTGAACTGGTAGGCAGGATCATGAAAATGTTTGAATCAGTGAGCTCTCATAGAAGAAGTAAATTTACAAAGAAAAATCAATTTTAAACTCAGAAAAAAATAAAAAACAAAATCTGGTATTAGAAATTAAAGAAAGAAATATGGAATTTCTAATTGGAGGAGCTATTTAGTGTATGGTGAAATCTGTTAATGAGGGATGTTTGGGATTTTATATCCCTGTAAGCCTTTAAATGCTGCCTGAACGTATATATATTTTCAAGTTAAAATATTTTTTCTCATTTCAAAGCAAGTTAATGAAATTTACAAGCACAGAAATTACTACATGAGAGTGCACACCTGTGTCATTCAAAATGTCAGGCCTTCCACATGCTTCATTTTCATATGTTCTCAAGAAGGAAACCTATTCCTATCCACCTGCTCACCGCCTGAGAAAATTAACATAAATCATGTGGGTGGGTTTTTTGGTAGTACTATATCCAAGTAACTGAATGTGCATTGTACCACATATGTAATACTGAGGTAGAGGACTAGAACATTTTAAGCTGGGGAATGATACACGTGTTTTTTCAATGTCATTGAATGTCGTTAATTTCTTTCAACACTTAAATTTATTAACTTTTGTTTTCTATGTTATTTGATTTTATCATATGAACATAAAAGCAAAAAAGCTCTTATTGATAACAAAGCCAGTTTGGAACATAAGAGAGTGACTGATGTTGTTGAAACACAGCTAAAGACATTGCTGCTTGAGTGGTGTGATAATGTTCATATCACTGAGTAGGTTAAAGTGTAACGTAAAGAGGTGGAATAAAGGCGTTCATTTATAAAGGTCTCATGAGACAACACTCAAAAATTCATTATCTTTTTCAGGATTATTACAATTGTGTACATTTTCAAATCCTTTGAAGAGCTTTAGCTGTGCATCTCCCTTTTATGTCAGCAGGAGACAGGTCTTTCTGTGATATGATTTAGCTCACTTTCTCATATTTTGTTACTGAGCAACTCAAACCTTGATCACTTTTATTATGGCAAGCTATGCAATCTGGAAGTATGTTTAAGCAATAAGTAGAGTCATTAAGTAATGAAGCAAATGGTTTGTAATCAGTATAATTTTTCATATTGTCCTAGCAGTTTCACTTTCATATAAAAGTTTTATGCAATATAATTCTCTGAATACTCTACAACAGTTTTTTAGTATCTCATTGATACTACAATTTTATCTTCATATTTTCTTTTATTTAACTAAGAATAAAAGAAGAATATTTGGTTTTGGAACCTTGCTACTAAGAGAACAAAACTACTTCCATCTGAGTTGATGTTAAAATTTCTATTTATGATGTTAATTTTAGGACTGAATTCTATGGACCTGGTACTGTGCAGTGAACTGCAGTAAATGAACAGTAAATACCTCTCATGTGTGCTTTTAGGAAAGAAAAAATAATCCATCTCTCACAAATATTTGCTGTTTTAATAAAAGTTTTTTGCATGTAAGAAAAAGATTATGCTGACAGAAAGCAACAAGTCGTGCTAAAGTGTGAGGGAATAAACCATCAGCTGTACTACCGCAGAACTTGAACCTCCTGAGCCTAAAGGAAAATGAGCTGTTGGCCAGAATCCAGCCATTTCAGTTTGAAGGCAAACAGAGCCATGCAAGAAATTAAGACATATTTCTATTGTGTTACTATTAGAAACTGTATATTTTCTAGTAATATTGGAAAAATTTTTATGGTTTTAAGAAATGTTTAATCACATTTGTTTGAAGGACCTCCACTGCCCTGGAAGGATGAGTTGGTCTGTACACAATAGACTGGCTTTATGTTATAGGAAGACTTTGTTTTGGCAGAGAATGATCATCTTTTGATTCAGGACAGTTTAAGAAGTCTAAGAAGTATTGACATGATCCAGGTGTTGCCCATATGCCCAAATTCATTCTGAAGAAATATAAACAGTCTAAACTTCAAGATGCATTTTAAAAATGTGTGGGTGACTTACAAATCGGTGGAAGCACTTGTAACATGTAGTTTCAATTCATTTTGTCACTGCAGCATAATGGAGTTCTAGATTAGGAACTGTCACCTTGTCTTATGTGAAAAAAAGCGAGGTGAAGATGATGATGTGTGCATATCTTAAAGAAGGAGCTTCACATAAAAATGTTATGAAAAGATTTAATTGACTGATTTGTGACTAAAGGTTAGGAATGCATAAGTATTCATGTAACAGTGATAGAAGACAATTAATTCTGCCCCAGACCTGTTAGATTTTGTAAGCACAATTGAATTTCCTAGACATAAGGTGCACTGTCTAGGTATTGCAAATTTTAGATTTGACTGCTAAAGATGAGATGGGGTTGATATTTATATTTAATGTTGTTTGGTTTTTTAAGAAGAAAGAAAAAATAAAACCGTGTATTTAGGAAAATATGTTCATGCTCTAAGTTTAAATTTTCCTGTAGAAATCTAATAGAAGTGTTTGAATGGTAAATTTCAATGATAAATATTACAAATGTAGTTTTACTGTGGGCATACAATTCCTTATTACTTAAGAAAGACTCATGTTTAGACTTAAGAATCTTGATTCAGGTTCTACAGTTCCAAGCAAATATAAAAGAGAAAGGATGTGAGGTAGACATGCAGTGAGAACTGGAGATTTTGGTTACAATATGAAGACAGGCTGTGTGTGTGATTAATATTCAGCGAGGCCAATGAAAAGTTAATTCAACTAATTTAGGCAACAACATCTCATTTTCTTTTGCACTCCCAGTATAGATGCTATGTTCATCTCTGTAGTGGTTCATATCAGATAGTTGCTGCACAGCTACAGTTGCTGACAGTGGGAAAAAACGTCTTTGCTCTTACAAGTACTCTTTGAAGCCTACAGAGCAACAGTGGCACAGACTGTTAGTAATAACTGAAATTACTTTTCTGAAAGTAACTTATCTTATCCCAACACACCTTATATTTCTGTCTGCTGTAATTTTCTTTCTCGTGGCACTTTCTGGAAATACAAAGAAAACTATAGTGAATAAGTATAGAGTGCAGGATTCATTAAAAGCTGTTTGAACACTGTGCAGAGGATGTGACAGGAGAAGCGCACAGAATGAATATTGATTTGTAATGTTTGTTGGGAATGGGAAAATGATGTATTACAGAAGTTGACCTTTGATTACTTAACACATTCCTTCCGATTTTACTGACAAAAAATTCTGTTTAGAACTGTGTACTCCTGCAGGAATATGAAGAATCCTCTGTATTTTAAAAATATTGTTAGAAGTGGATTATCAGGAGTCTTTGTGCTCATTAAAGGATGATAGATGTTGTGCCTTTTCAGTAACAGGGCAGCAGACAGAATTCTGCTTTTTGTTTTCTGTTTTGGTTTGGGGTTTTTTGTGAGTTTTTGTTGTGTGTTTTAGTTTCCTTTTTGTTTTGTTTCATTTTGTCTGTATTTTGGGGGTTTTTTGTTGTTGTTGGTTTGGTTTTTTTTTTCTGTGAGACTGAAAATTGAATGGTCCTGCTAGAATGCATATTCAAGAGAAGAGGAATATAAGGGGATTTCCTGCACTTTGTGTTATGTGGTGTTTCGAGCTTTTTGTGTGTGTACAAATCACGGGTGAGTGTGTCTGAAATTTGACTGAAATAATTTTACCCTGTTTGTGTGCCCCAGAAGTCCACAAAGGACTGTGAATTTCAACAGTCAGCAAAATTAAAGCAATTGGGAAAAAATAGAGCAGCAAAGTAGTTGAATAAGGTAAAAAATCTGTTAAGGTAATTTCTTAAGTTTCTGAGGAATGTCTGCCCCTGTTGTTCCCAGTTTTCTCGAGTAGTCTGGAAATATTTTTTTTTAAGAATCCATGGAAAGATGAAGTTCAGTTTATTACCCCACAGTATAAGTCAGTATATTTTTCATTTTATTCTCATTCTTTAGTGCCTTCCCTCTCCCTGTGAGTCTTTGGGTTCTGGACAAAATTTAACAGAAGTTGACACAAAGGGCCTCAATTTTCCCTTGCAGCATAAGGTGCAAATGCTGATTCAAGACTGGGTCTCCTGGGACATCAAGAGGCGTCAGCTGAGAAAAATGGAACTGAGCAAGGCTGCTCTCATTTTAACTGGCTACAAAAATCATTGAGCTACTATTGAATAGGGCATATACTCTTACCATTATTATCTTAAAAATACAAGGGGTGGCTTCTACTTTTTTCTCTGCAACTTGGTCTGATGGATATAATTAGTTAACTTATTAAAGTGTAGTTTGGTGCTGTTTTAATATTTCTCTACTTCATTGTCAGAGATGAGCATAAAGAGTGAGAGATTTTCCTGGACTTTTTTGCATTATTTATTGCTTCTAAAGGAGTACATAGCAGGAGAAATCACTGTAAAATTCTGTAACTTTCTTAGGCCATATTTGCATAAACACATGATAAAGATGAAGCGTGCAGGGCAGACTAATGGGAAATAGCTAAATGCTTGTGGATTTTGTTCATTATTATGTTCAGACTTTGAGTAACTTATTATTTAAAACCAATTAATTATCCCTTGATGGACTCCTGAACTATACCTAGTTACCATAATTGCTGAAAACATTTTGAGAGATTGTTTCTGAATACTTACTGTGATATGTGCTCAAATTTGTCTATATGTTTTGAGAAGAAAACAATTAATGTTTAGTCATATACGTACAGGTATTAAAGGATATTGTGCTTTCATACACCATCCAGTGTTTAAATACCAGTAGCAGACTTGAATAATCTACCTTTGCCCTGTGAAGAGTATTTACAACATGCATCAACTGTACTTACTTTCTGATTTTTAATATGAAGCACTCTGGTTCTCAGAAAACGAAGTTTTAGTTGTACAGAGAAAAAATGGGCAGAAGTACCATGGTTATTTTGTTATGTAAATATGCTTTTTATTTACAGATGTACACTTAATGCAAAATATTTTTAAACAAGATTAGATTTACTGAGACAGAGGCTTGGTCCAGGATGCCTGGTGTTGTTCAGGCCCAGCTGGTACCAACCAGGTCTCCGCTAACTCACCCCCACCCCACTGTGTGACAGGGAGGAGAAAATCCACTTCTCATTAATCAAGGGAAGAACACAGAGGGTTTCACTCCCTAGTCATGGTAATAAGCAAAACCAGACTCAACTAGAGAAGAAAAATATAATTCAATTTATCCAGAGAAAGAGAAAACATGGCCAGATCTTAATACTTTCCCTCCACCTCTCCCTTCTTCCCAGTCCCAAATTACATCGCTGCTGCCTCTCCCTCAGCAGCACAGAGGGTTTAGGGTCAGTTCCCCACATGGTGTTTCTGCCGCTCCTTCCTCCTCAGGGGGAGGACTCCTCACATTCTTCCCCTGCTCCAATCCAGGGTCCCTCTCCCGGGAGAGTCCTTCAGGAACGCCTGGGACATAAGTCCCTCCCACAGGTGCAGTCCCTCAGGTACAGACTGCTCCCACCTGGGCTGCACACAGAATCATGGCTGCTTCAGGAATCCTCCATGGCAGCAGATCCCTGTCTGTCCCACTGTGATCCTTCAGGGACTGTTCCTCCATGCTTCTTTATGGGTAGGAGGCAGGCAGCCTGCCACCCCATCATGGGTTGAAGGAAAATCTCTGCTTGTGCACCTTCTCTCACCCCGTTCCTCACTGACCTTGGTCTTTCTGCACTGGCATTGCTCTCATCTCCTTTCCTCTGCAGGTCCTTTTGGGTTTTCTTTTTGCAGTTTCATTTTCCCTTTCTTGAATATGTTCCTTGCAGAGGCACACCCACCTTCCCATACCTGCTTAGCCTTGGCCAGAGGCAGGGCCAGAATTCAAGCTGGGGAAGCTTCCAGCAGCTTCTTACTGGACCCACCCTTGTGACCCCCCTTCTTCCAAAATACCACTTCACTAACCCAAGATACCTGTACAAGTCCTTTTTTGTGAAGATTTCCTAACCAGAGTCCTCTTGGACAGCCTATTGGGTAACTGATCTTCTTAAGAGTTCAGATCCTTCTTCTTGAAAGAGGTTGCCTTGAATGCAACACACAGCTTTAAGGTTGTGGCCTAATTTAAAACATATTTTATTTTCATTAGCCCTCTCTACTTACTTTCTGCCAAATGATGGTTAGAATTGTTGTGTTTTTTCTTGTTCTTAGTAAGACGCTTTAAGAGATGTTCTATGGTAATGTGTTGACCCTGAGCAGTAAGACTTGATGAGATGAGACGGTCACAGTTTGGGTTTTTGACATTATTTATTATACATTGTTTTTAAAAGATTATCATGTAAAATCAGTTCTATCATTTGTACCCATGAGTAATTCCTTGCTTCCATTTAAAGTACCAATACTCAAAAATTTCAGTATGCATGCCCAATAGAGGGACTATTTTATTAGTCCCTCTAGCCTACGGGGAAGAATTTTCATATGTTAATAGCTCACTAGTATGTTAATACAGTGAATCCAATTACTCAGTGTATTTGTACCCAGGGCTCAAGGCTGTAGGCAAGTTGTGGGGAGTACTCCTTCCCATTTTTTTCATCTGCCTTGCAGATGTCTTGCAGTCCTGTCTCATGGCTGGGCTGTTGACTACGTGGGACATGTTTTTCTTTAGCTGGAATCTGGCTTTGTCTAATTCTTACTGCTTCACTGTTGTGCAAGCCCTGTTTTATTCTGCACATCACTTGTTCTCTTTTATGTGATTTTTCTCAAAATGTGATATTTTTCCATAGAATTTTACTTATTTACATTAGTTACTGGCATCAGTCTTTTTAGTTTTCCTCTATAAGCTGTATAAGACAAGAAACCTCCATTGCTTGCATGTTCTTGATCTGTGTGAAATGCTTCTACATACTTCCATTTGGGCTACTAGCCAAAATGTAAGCATGAATTTTAAAGAATGGAATTTGTACAACCTTACTTTTATTTGGACATTTATTCCAAAGCAAACCAGAGTAAAGCTGTACTAAATCAAAATGAAAGCCCTTTGTACTTCACGAAGTGTTGTGCTGTGAAGAGTCATTTGATATATACAGACTCCAGCACTGATGAGCTCCTGTTTTGACTTATAGAGGCAGAAAGTGATTTATATAAGCTGTCAAAGTGTTAACATTAGTAATGCTTTCTTTGTCAGTGCTCTGAGAATTAAGTTGCTTGGGTATTGAATATAGAATGCAGTGAAGTAGGAACTGTATTTAAGGGCAGTATGAATATTTATGTAATAAAAAAGGTATGTCATCAGATAGCAGTTGGAGAGAGGATTGCCCCCAAAGCATTTATAGAGGTTATTCATGTTTGGTTGTTTTGGTTTGGTTTTTTTTTCTCAACAGAATTTAGCCCATGTAACTAAGAGAAAACTACATTATGTACACATTTATTATCAAGAAGTAGTTTAACCTGTCTTTGTATTCTTTCCAAAAAGAGAAGACTCCACTTTTTTTACCCCTTCATAAATTAATCTCAGCTACACTAATTAATCTCACTGCCTGGTTTTGTTTGGAAGGTGCTAAGAAAAAAACATTGGAAACAGTTCAGGATTTTTGTCAATATCATATTCTTGCATAAACAATCAATCTGCACTGATGTAAGTAGTAATACTATATGTAAGGAAGAAAGGTACATTGATTATCTTGCAAGCTTCATCTTTAATGTTATACTCCCTGAGTATAACATTGCAACCAAAAAAGTTCAGAAGCAGATTTCTGCTTATTTTTATTTCCTGTGTTTTAGCCTACTCAGTTGGTTTTGGTGCTATGCCTTTCTAAAATGTTTGGGAACCTGTTTGTCAGTCTCAAGTTGATTACACAGACACGAAAGAATTCAGAGTAGCAAAGTCATTTATGGAAACACTGATACTCAGATGTTTTCTCTGGAGGATAGGCCTCACCTCTAGAATAAAGTTTGTTTTCTGATGCTATTTTATGCCATATGATCTAACTTGCAAAGAGTACCTTGCCATTTTTATATATTCTTATTTATATTTCTTCTCAACAGAAGTGGTTATAGTTATTCCCTACTGTATTTGCTAAAACAAACCTAACTGGTAGACTTCTATTTCTCATTATATGCTTTTCTATCTTTCAGCTATTGCTTTCTGAAACTTATTTTACCAATGTGATAACTGAAGTGTTAGTGTCGATGGTCTATAAACAGAAAAAAAAAAAAAAAAAAAAAGGAATTCTGGAAGAAACAAAAGGCTTGGCTTATTGTTCCTGTTGCTTGCCATGAATATTTCAAGGAAAATTTGCAATGAACTTATGCCTGGGAACAGTGCCTACATAGCAGATGGTTATGAGCATAAGCATACAGAAGACCCTGTCCATGCTGTTCACTAAGGGCAGACTTCCCAGATTAAAATTTCATATATTTGTAACTTTTGTGACAATAATTGAGAAATACGCTCCTATAAGCACCTCATAAAGAAAGTTGACTTTGAGAAATATTTTTTCTTATATTATAATAGTATTATGATATTTCTTATCAGCATAAAAAGTCTCCCATGAAGATAAACCAGTCAGGTTTTTGGTTTTTTTTTTATTGCATATCATTTTAACAGAAATTTTAAAAATGTCTTTTTAAAATCCTTATTTGGCAAATATTAAATTAAGATCGAACAGAAGTAAAAGTATTATCATGTAACAAAAGATAAATTATTGCATAAAATTAACATTGCTGTGCACAAGTTTTCATAGAGCTAAATGAAAATGAGATTCAGTGGTTCCCTAGACAATATTTTTTTTCTGTTAAAAGACTTTTATAATTGGGTCCTACGGTTCTTATCTAAATTGTTAGATTAGTTCACAGAATGTCACCATTTGTTTGCTTCATAAGAGTGTGTTCCTCTGTTGCTTCTCATGAGACTTTTATCATTCTCATTTTTTTTCCACAATACTGATGTGTCTGTTGATAAAATCAGCAAACAGTTCCAAGGTAATCTTTTCTAGATACTTGATCTTAAATCACATTTTTCTTATCAGCTACAGGAATGTATAATTTGAGATAAACATAGATATTAAAGCTACTTAGCAATCCTGGTTAAGTGAAACAACCAACAGGTGGTCTTAAAAACCTTATATAAAAGAAAGTTTATGGAAACAGACCACAGCATTTGAATAAGGACAATTTTTATTTTCAATTTTTTAAGGTTGCTTAAAGAATCACCAAAAAAAGTATCAGGAAAAGGTGACTTTAATACAGATTTAATAATGACTTAACAAGGTTCATTCTATTACTATGTGGAAGGGATGTGGAAGGGTTGGATTTGGAACAAAGTGACTTGTACAGAGATCAGAGGAAATTCTACAGGTATAAGAAGAGATTCAGTCAGGATTGGGTTGGTGTGATTTACACAGTGAAAAGAGTAAGGAGGGCCCTTCTGTTGAGTAAAAAGGTTGCGTCTGTTGAGTCACAAGGTGGCCTCCAGATGTGGCCAGCAGTTTATACCTAAAGAATCATAGAATCAACATGCTTATCATTTACATTTTGCAGAATGGTGCCTTAAGAGGTAGGAGGGATGTGAATTCAGATATATAGCAATTCAGTTTTAGGGACAATATGGAACCAAGGATTTTTTTCTTTATTTTCAAATTTCTTTTTGTCTCCTGCTTGTAGTATAGGTATCTCATGAACTCATTCCACCCTCCTGTCCCTTACAGAAAATGCTTGTTCTGAAAGGGTACTGCAAATGATTCTGTGCTCGACTGCTCCACAGCAAGAAACTTGTTCTGCTTTTTTACCTTTTATGGTTTTGTAACCAAGAGAAACAATGGGAAAGCTCCAATTTTCTCTTGTTTATTTATCTATGTATCTATCTATTTATTTTAATATGTTTATTATTGACATCTGATTGCATTACATAATATGCAGTCTGGACTACAACAGAATAATTTAGCTTCAAGTAAAATTTTATCAGTTTAGCAAAGCTATGTATATTTTTTCTTGGTTTTAATAAATTAGCCATATCCACTTGTTCACTTGTTTTATTTAGTCACAACTCTTTGTCTAAGCAGTGAAGTAAAATATCTCTACTTAAGATGTTAACAACATTAGCATTCACCATTAATTTAATAAAATTGACAACGTTTAGTACATCTATTATAGCCTAGAATAATTTGAATAATTGAATACTCCTTTGTCTAGACAAAACCATTTCTAGCAGCACTTGCTTTTCCAATGGAAAACAGAGTGAAAAATCCAAATGTTACGTTGATAAATGTTTTGTAAAACCTGCTGATCCCATTGCATATGTGTGGATAAGGCATTTGGACACTGATATTCTCTTAATATTATTTATAGCTGCAGCAAAAACCAAATGATAAGTGCACTCAAGTGCACAGAATGTTAAGTGTTTAAGATGACGGCTTAAAAAGAGATCTACATACTCAGAGGAGAAAAAGCCTTGAGGGTGTTCACAGCAGGAAGAACCCCAGAGAGCAGATGAAAGCAGGTGTAGAAATGACAGAGTAATTCTTCTTTCCAGTGAAGACATTGAGAGTTTAGTTCAAGGGATTGTAGTTTCAATGTACTAATTTATCAGTTCCTTTTCTTTGACTTCTGCTGTGATTAGAAAGTTTTATAATAAAATATTTAGTTCAGAGTAGATGCAAATTAGATCATCTGCCACAGTGACCTTGTATACAGAATGAAGACTTCACAAGAAAATACTCATTAATGGGAAAAAATCCTAAACATTCAATTATAGATTGTGTGGGGAGAAGAAATCAAATTAAATACAATCCTAGAACATATGTCATAATAAAAAACTTAAAATGGACCATGATGCTTTCATGAAAGATTAGTAAAATGTATATACTATATGGAAAAGGAAGATCTTTGTATACTATTAACAGTGATAAACGTCTATTAAGTTTATTTGCCTTAGGAAAACTAACCTGAGTAACACTTAGATGAGTGGGGCATGAAGGACAGGATGTCCAGAGGAACTTGAACAAGCTCAAGAAGTAGGTCCATGTTAAACCCATGAGGTTAAAAAGGCCAAATTCAAGGTACTGCACATGGGTCAGGGCAGTCCTCAGTAGCATATGAGGGACTGAGAGCAGCCCTGCAGAGAAGGACTTGAGGATTCCAGTGGATGAAAAGCTGTACATGAGCTGGTAATGTGCTCTTGCAGCCCAGAGAGGCAACTGTATCCTGTGCTGCATCAAAAGAAATGTGGTTAGCATATTGAGGGAGATGATTCTACCTCTTTGCTCTGGTGAGACCCCAACTGGAGTACTTCGTCCAGCTCTGGGGTCTCCAGCAGAAGAGACATGGACTTGTTTGAGCAGGTCCACAGGAGGGCCACAAAAATGATCAGAGGGATGGAACACCTCTCCTATGAGGAAAAAAACAGAGTTGAGGTTGTTCAGCCTAGAGAAGAGAAGGCCCTGATAACACCTTATTGTGACCTTTCAATACTTCAAGGGGACTTTAAAGAATAATGGAGACAAACTTTTTAGTAAGGCCTTTAGTGGTAAGACGAGCACAAGGAGTAATGGTTTTCAACTAAAAGAGATGCAGACTAGATATAAGGACTTTTATTGTTTTTTTCATGATGAGAGTGTTTGGGGAAAGGTCCATATTCCTTGAAATTAAAAAACACAAAACCGCTTAGGGCTAAAACTTTCAGTTGTTTGGGGTTTTTTTTTTTGGTTTTTTTTTTCTGCTAACTAATAATAATATCATGGGAAATAACCTGACCTTGTTGCTGCATTATCTTTCCAGGGTTATTTGTATGAACATGCATGTGACACATTTTTTGTGGCTGTTGTAGTGAAAGAATGAAGTTATTGGCCAGTGAATGAACAGTTCTTCCAGCAGTTCTTCCACTAAGGTGTTGTAATGTCTGAAGTTGCACATACTCCTAGCCTATCTCCTCATGTGTGTTTGCTATAAATTGGAATTTTTACTATTGCTGGCATCTCAAGGATTTCCTATATCAGTCTTTTCAACACTGGCAGAACCCCATTTATGTCTATGTTTAGACACACTAAGAAATAACATAAACTTTGTTGAAAAAGGAATTGGATTTAGGATTTCTGTCAAGTCTTCCCTGCATTGTACATCATAATAGCTAACAGAGAAGCATCACTCACACTGCACGGACAAGGCAACTCAGCAGCAGAAGGAGTCTGTAATTTACTGTAAGCCATAGCACAGAATTATCTAACAGTTGCCAGGCTTGTATCTTACAAGTACAGCAAGAAGAGAAAAAGGTTTGCTTGTTTTTATTTTTGTATAATTTGTGTATAATTCAGAAAAATATAAGCTGTAAGAATAGATCTGTAGTTTTAGTTTTATGGTTGGACTCAATCTTAAGGGTCTTTTCCAGCCTTAATGATTCTATGATTTTATGATTCTAATTATTTGCTACAAATATAATCTTGTGCTAGTGCTTATACAATCAGTAAAACTCTGATGTTAAGTTAAACTTTGGTTTTGTCTGATCTGAGTTTTCTGTTTAGTTCACACAGAGAACAAGGCTGGTCAGTAAAAAATCCTCATCCAAGCTAGTGGAATAAGAGTTATCTCTACTTTCCATGTGGCTGCTACTCATAGCTTACAAGATGGCATGCAGTGTTGTAAGTTTCTTTGGTGGTTTGTTTGATTATTTATTTTTGTTTCATTTTTGTAATATTATCACTGTCAAAACATTGCTGGCCATGCATATGCAGATTGTCTTGATTAATTAACCATTAATTTCTTAACTGTAACTGTCAGAGCTTTGTCCTTGAGGAAGTAGCAGGAAGTCTGCTCCCTCCAGGTGTAACTGATCATGTTCAGTTTGGTTGTAGCTTAGACAATGTATTACAGGGTTACTGTGATATAAGCAGACAGAAGTGTTATTGCAGAAGTCATGAGAAACATGTACTGATTTTGCTTGCTACTGTCAGTTAGCAGTGTCAGGTCTGACCTAGACAAAACCCTTTAAAATGTAAACAGTAGCAGAAGGAAAACACAAAGAAGAAAGGAGGAAAATTTGCTTTTCAATTTGTGAAAGATGAAGGACAAGAGGCAAGACTAGGAAAATGTATTAGTGGTTATTAGTGTTTATTTGCTGGAAACAATGAAGCATTAAATGTAAATGTCTGTAAAAATTGGATTAGTCCTTAACATTACCCAAGAACCTATGTTGAAGAGAAAAACTAGTGGAGAAAAAGAAATGACATATGATCACAATTATAAGAGAAAGGGAAAGACAGAACAATCTCTAGCATGTAGCATGTAACAGAAACAACAGGTGAGCTTCAGCCAAATGAAAGAAGTAGAGAACAGGACAAAATATGTATACCTATGTGAGAAAAGCTAGGAATTTATGTAGCCAAAGCTTTTTTTTGTTATTTGCTTTTGGTTTTCGGTTTTTATTTTTTTTAAGATGAATGGTAGGAGAGCATAGCCAGAAAATTGATACGGGTTATATTTGAGAAGCACAGTATGGGATACAAACCAAGCTGCTTACTTAGTCACGTGGTTTCAGGTAGAAGAAAAGAATAGCTCCATATTATATATATATATATATATATATATATATATATACACACACACTACGTCTGTGTGTATATGCATGCCCACATAGATACATAGGAGTGTGTGGAGAACTAGTTATGGGTCCAAATCTGCTTCAAATGTTTACTGATATTTTTTTTAATTGTACGCTTTTATTTTCCACTCTGTTCTGATCTTGTGAGACCCTGGAGTATGATGTACAAGTCTGGAGTCCTCAACATAAGAATGACTTAGAGGTCCTTGAGTGTGTCCAGAGGAAAACCACCAAAATGATCAGAGGGCTTCATTTTTTTAGGAAAGAATTTTTTCCTATGAGAATGGTGAGATGCTGGCACAGGTTGCCCAAGAAGTTGTGGCTGCCCCATCCCTGGAAGTGTTGAAGGCCAGGTTGGATGGGGACTTGAGCAACCTGATCTAGTGGAAGGTGTCCCTTCCTGTGGCAGGGGTGTTGGAACTAAATGATATTTCAGGTGCCTTCCAACCCTAGCCATTCTATGATTCTGTGATTTTATTATTTGTTTGCCATAGTTGCATTTCATTCACTTATGTTTCTTTCTCTTGGGTCCTTACTTTGATTAAATTTTTAGAATAATAAAGGAAATAAAACTTAAGGATTTTTAGGTGAAACTTAAGCAGTTTATCAAAGACATTATGTGGTATAATGCTAAAACTAATAAAGGTGTAGGCTGGAACACCAAAGAGCTCTTTCTAATCTTAAATGTTTCTTAAATCCCATCACAAAATGCTACTGCTTCCCACACCCTGCTTTCTAACATTAAGCTGACAAAAAAGAAACGTACGTGGTTCAACCTTTCCTCTTTAGGAATGCTAACCAACATGCTTCAGAACATACAGACATGAGACTCTTGTGAGTTTACTGCTCTAAGATTTATAATCTAGGCTTGATAGTGAATCTTTTACTAATAGATAATTACTCAAATGAACAAGTTCTAACGTCAACAACCATGCAGTAGCTGTATGCATGATGGAGCTCTTCTGAGTCAGAAGGTATGTCAGTTAATATCAGTAAAACTCAAATCAAGCCCTTGTATACCTGGTCCTTATATTACTGTAGGTAGTGACATTTCCTAACTCATATAAATTTTTAGGTCTTTACCTAGAAAGTTGTACTGAAAAAGTTTCTTTTCTTTTGCAAACTGATGAGAATAAAGAAGAGATTAGACGGATTTTAATTGACTATGGTATGTTCAACTAAAATATTGTATGTTCAATTAAAATTTTATCAGAAAAGATAGATTTTGTGACTAGTAAAATATTTAAATTTTTGTTCTGCTTTTTGGCTCTTCAAATATTTTCTTATTGGTTGCACACAGATTGTCTGTTGAATGTGCTGATGCTGCCCACCTTCTTTAAAGTGTCCATTGCAAATATGCCATATGAAAATTTTAACCATCTTAACAGTGGTATGCCTAGTTCTTCTCTTTACCAGGTTGCTTCTGCCTTTGTTTTTGAAGTACTCAGTGGGGACTGATAACCTTTTAATACAGATTTTAAAACAACCTATAAACTTATATTGTTAGAACATTATTCTATGGTTTGTTTTTTTCTTCAGAAAGACTTTAAAATCTTGCATATAAAATACTACCTTTTGTTGGTAATTGGAAGCATCCTTTGGGTTCTGCATAGTAGTAAGGATAATTTCTGGCAATCTTTGTTTCTCCTTTGAGGCTTCTCACTGACTACATACAGTCCACTGTAAACTTATTCTCATAATAATATGTTTATGCATAGTGGTGTCTGAAGCAATAAGCACTTGGTTTTGTCAAGCATATGAGTCAATAAATACATCAACAGGTATAAATTTATGACTGTACAATTCAGAGTATCACAGTGTTTGATATACAGTGCAGTCAACTTTGCCTGAATGTCACAGAGGATAGTGAATGCATCTGTAATACCAAGGTCATTTTTGATGTAATTAATAGGTTGGGATTTCTTTTGTACCAGAGTTTCAAATAACTTTAATTCTCCTAATCAGGATTATTCGGTATGGAATGACTGTCCTTGAAACATTTAAATTATCCTAGGAGTTACAATCATACAGATATTAGGCATAGGCTAATGACTTCTTGCCAGTGTGAATATTTTATTGGGTAGCATTTCTCTTGGAGACGTATTGACTCTTTAGCAAGTAACACAAGTTCCAAAGTGTTTTTTTATATTGCTTGCATTAGTGAAGTCTTTTTTTATGGTATCAATGGAAAAACTGTCACTACTATTAGTGGACTAAATATTGAAGTCTGCAAAACTGCCAGGCATCGCTTTTCACAAAGTAATTACATTTTATCTCACATATACTATTTTCCATGCTACAGCTTCACCAAGAATACTTTAGCTACACCTAATTTTTTAATAGTGCTTTACTTTGGAACAAATGGAAATATGCCAAGACTCTAATAGCTCCAGTAGCCGACTAGTACTTTTTTCTTTTTAAATGGGAGTGATAAGATTAGCTAATAGTCCAAGAACTTTTATCTGCATAGCTACATTTTTAATATAAAAGGATCAAGATCACTTTCTTCTCAGTTACACCTGGCTTCTAAAGAAAAATGGGGCATACTGTATCTGATCAGAAATAATGCCTTTTTCCATTGCATATGTGGGACTATGGCATTGAAAGAGATACCTTTTATAAGCATGAAGCTTTTTTTAGTATTCCATTTAAGCAAATGTAAAACTTAAATAGCAACTCTGGCCATAAAACAGGTGAAAAAAGTGAAGGGACTGTGTGCTAAATTCTGTGTGATTCTATTAATCACAGAAGCCTGATGTCTGCTAAAACAGTCCATGTGCTTCTGAATTTTATTCAGTGCTATTGTTCATTCTCAGTTTTCAGCTGTTCATGTGCCAAGTGAGCCAGTACAAGCTATTCTAGTTACAGACTCTTACAGTTTAATATATATATGAGTGAGATGGAGTGCTCTAAGCTTGGTTTCAAAATCTTACCAGAAAGGAACCTTACTGAAGCAAAGATTAATTCTATTTAATTTAATTGTTAAGTAAATTTTGGATTTTGGATAGTTAATCAGATTTCAAGATTGTAGAACACAGGCAAGAAAGCTCTTGTGAATATCATAAGCATTGATTAACATGTTAGAAATAGCTTGCATAAACTGAAAATGTATAAATCCAAGGGCCCCGATAGGGTGCATCCATGTGGACTGAGGGAGTTGGCTGATGTTGTTATTGAGCTGTTCTCCTTCATTTTTGAAAAATCATGGAGAGCGGGAAAGGTGCCTGAGGACTGGAAGAAAACCCGTGTCACTTCAGTTTTCAAAATGGGCAGGAAGGAAGACCAAGGCAACTACAGACCTGTCAGCCTCACCTCCATCCTTGGAAAGCTGATGAAGCAGCTCATTTCTAACCACAGGAAAGAAGGTTATCAGGAGTAGCCAATATGGATTTAGTAAAGCGAAATGTTGCTTGACTAACCTGATATCCTTGTACAAAGGCATGACCAAATGAGTAGATGAAGGGCAAGCAATGGATATCATATACCTTGACTTCAGTACAGCTTTTGATGACATGGTCTCCCACAACATTCTCATAACAAAACTCAAGAAATGTGGGACAGAGGATTAGACTGTGAGGTGGATTGATAACTGGCTCAAAAATAGAGATCAGCAGCACAGAGTCAAGTTGGACGCCTGTGGCCAGTGGTGGTCCCCAGGGATCAGTAGTGGGTCCAGTTTTGTTCAGTATCTTCATCAACAACCTGGAATGCAGGGGGTAGAGAAAAAAAATTTAAATCAATTGAAGCAAATATATTACCATATCATTATTTTTTTTAATCACTAGAGTTCCTGTCTGAACACAAGAAACTATTTCATTACTGTAAGAGTGACCAGGTAACGGAACAGATGTCCCAGAGAGGTTGTAGACTCCTGTAACCTTGGAGATATTCAAAAGCATACTGGACACACTGATGAGCAGAAAGCTGGAGCAGAAAATTGGACCAGATGATCTATACAATAAATTTGCCCTACTAGGGACATTTTTCAGTCCCTAGTAGGGACTGCCTTTCACTATCAAGATTTTTATATAACTAAGGATGTTAGCAATAGACATTTTGACTAGAAATTAATAGAAGTAACAAAGTGTGTAGGGTGGCAGTTTGAATTGTCCCACAGCAAAAGCCTTTCCCAGGGTATTTTCTATCTTATATTGTCTGGTTTTGTCATCCTAAATAGTAAATAGTCTTAGTGGAGAATGTCCTTTTCCTTCCACCTTCTTGTTTGCAAATTTCTCATCTTCAGCACCTTTGTTTGAGTAACTCTCCCACTCCTAATCTGTAACATTGGATGGATTTTACCAGAGGAATTTTTAGTAACTATAATAAACCTCAAGACTAATCCCAAATCTATGAATAAATGAGGAATGTTACACAGAGTATTTGTTATTGCCTGTATGGTGTGGAGTTTGGTTTTTTTGTTTGGTTTTGTTTTGTTTTGTTTTTTTCTGGTTTTAAACCTATGTTTAATAATAGTGGATTTGGTCATCCTGAAAGGTTAGGGATGTGGTCTTTCTTTTCTTGTTAGGAAACCCAGTGATAATGTGTGGGCTTAGAGTATAGAGATGATAGATGTGTATCGTATGAGTGTTGGCAACCTGGTAATACTTTAAAATAATGTATTTGGGGAGTGGGGAGGGGTTGTTTGTTTGGTTTTGGTTTGGTTTGTTGTTTGGGTTTTTTGGGTGTTTTTTTTGAAAATGAGGTACAGTAAATAATTTCCTTTCTGTCCCTTCAAAAATATGTGCATTCTCATTATTCACCAAGGAAAAGGTACCTCTTCCCAGACTCTGTTACTTGAAAAAATTTTGAAAATAACCTTTACTTGAAACTCCAACAGCACATCAAACATCCTAGAAATTTGTTGAGTGCTTTACTGAGGTTACCATTGCAATGTTACCTCTTCTGTCTGATCTCAGTCTGCTGATACCCAGAGTGTTTCATGTTTTTTCCAAGAAAAACATCCAGAAAAGGGCTTTACCAGGGATTGAAGGGTTTCAGACTTTAATTTTGAGGTTGGTTTGGAACATATCTGACTAATGTCTGTATAAGTCACAGAGAATCTACGGATCATTTCATACTACCCTTTGTAGTCTTTCAAGCCTTTTCTGTTTTTACTATGCAACCATCATGTCTTAGCTAGTTCTGTCATTCTAGACTCAAAGGCACTTGTAGCTCCTTTTTCTCCACTTGTGTTGCAGAGGATTAATATTTTCAGCTGAAGTCTCAGACAAGTCTAGTCTCCTCCCAATAATTTTGTGGCCCAACACAAAGCTTCCTTTTTTTTCTTTTAAAAACAGTTTTCTTGACTTTGTTGCAACTTGCGTTTTTGCTTCAAGACAAATTCAATATTAGCATAATTAGATAACTTTTTACAGATTCTTCAGTTTAATGGTAGCTTTAGGTACAATAACAATCTGGTTATCTTCATACAAAATATAGAATTCTAGAAATATTACAATTTTAAAAAAACCCTTAACATTAGCTCAAGTTGTCATTAATGCTGAAATTGTTCTTTTTTTTTTTTTTTCCCCATTCTTACATTCAGTATGGCAAGTTACTTGGCTGACAGTCATCTCTAAAACTCATGATTACCGTATCTGGATTCCCTATAGACAGAACGAACTTTCCTAATTTTCACTTTATCAGCTCTGAGGCTCATTTCATTCAGGTAAGAGACGACATGATCTTTTCTCTTTTACCACTTTTTTGGTTATCCAGAACAACTGGGCTTTGAGAGGACATCAGGAGATTGCCTCAGGCAACCCTCTCTGCTTAGCTAGAAGAAGTTGTATAGGTCCATGACCTGTGGTTTTCATACCTTCACAGATGCAGGCTCTGCAAACTCTCTGAGGAACCTATGTGGTTGACCTCCCTCACAGCAACAAAGTGCTTTCTTGTGTTTAAATGGAATTTCCTGTTTCTCCATGTGTTCTCACTGTCTCTTGTCCTGTTATTGGACAATATTAGAACAGCATGTCTGTGCTTGTGTATAGTAAGATGATGCTGACAGAACCACAGAGGCAGTTTACTCAAGGAGAAATCTTGAACTCTTCTCTGGAAAAGAACAGAATTATTCTTGACTGAGTCTACTTGCCTTTCTTCTTAAGCAATTCATTCTTCTCATTGTTTTACTATTTTTTTTACTTCACTGATGTAGTAATACTTTATAACTGTTTGAAAATTGAGCATTAGGGTGATTAAGACAATGTTCCTGCTTCTTCAGCCTCACCATGTACCATAAAAGCTGTCCTTAAGGAGCAGTCTGTAAGAGTAGTTTGTGTGATTCTTTTAAATATGATACATACTTTCTTTTACATTTCCTTTGGCAGTAAAAGAATTAGCAAGGTTAATGGTGTTGACATTTAAAGTATCATAATTGCATCTGATTGAGTGTCCATTAACATGAATGAGTCCTGTTATATGAAATTATTCACTCTTCTACCCTGCAAACTGACGTAAATTACTGCATGATTAAACTAAGCACGTTCAAGTTTTCAGTGTTTCTTTATAATCCTACTTTATAACGATTTCATGTACATTAGACACTAAAAATTATATCTGACTATTTCAGATCACTTCCCACATGTATTTACTTCCCAAGAAACATTCCTTCATATATGCAATAATACTTACACTTAACAGAAATTACTGGTAAAAAATTTCTTGCCGAGACCAGCTTCAGTATTGGTAAGTCCACACTGGGGAAGGGAATAGTAGTGAAAAAGTCTGGGAAGAGGCTATTTTGGGGGCCTTTGGAGCTGGGAAAGCATTGAGCCTGTGCCAGGGGACCAGCAGTTTGTGGGCTGGCTACTGAATTGGTGTGGGAGAAGGCAGGACCACGAGAAGAGCCAGCATCTACCTCCATTTAAGGTTGCCCCAGGGAGGCTCAGCAACCAGGAGCCTGGCAAACAGGGGGTGGCACATGATCCAGGGAGTGGCACAGCAGTTGGTGCAGGAGATCCTGCAGGCAGGGCATGGCAGGGAGGGTCTGATGCTTGGACAGGGAGCAATGGTAGAAAGCAGAAAGCCATGGTGTCCTGAAGCTCTGAGCCCGTCGGGACTGCTGCAGCTTCCCAGACAGAGCTATGGTGGGAACATGCTGCCACCCAGGTCTCAGGCTGTAGGGACTCAATCAACTCAAGTAGATGAGCTCCTCCACTTGGTGATTGAGCTCTGGGAAAAGGTGAATAGATTAAGGACCATCAGGGACTGTGAGACTGAGATAGGTGAGGTGGACCATTTGTGCCATGACTTAGCCTCCCTGAAACAGGAAAACCTCATGACATGGAATGCTCCCTATTCTTTCTTCTCCTGGCTGCTCTTTCCTCCTGACTGTATATGACAACCTAGAGGATAGGGAGCAATGGCAACAAGTTACTGCCCTCCACTAATTTTTCATATTTCCTCATGACCTTGCAATATATGATGCTCTGCAAGGGGAACCGAATAGTGATTAAGGTGATGGCTCACCTAACTTGGAGGTGCCACACAGGCAAGGATGATTTGAGATTTGGAGCACCTCACTTACGAGGAAAGGTTGAGAGATTTGAGACTGTTTAGCCTGTAGAGGAGATCTTATTGATGTTTATAAATACCTAAAGGGTGAATGTAAGGAGGATGGAGACAGACTCTTTTCAGTAGTGCTCAGCAATAGTGTCACGTTCCAAAGGCTGCAAATATCTTGTTGAGTCCCACAAGAACAAAATAAAGATAACACAATATTGAGTGCAACTACACAACTTTATTGAACGCAGACAGAACTGGTAGAAATTAAAACTGTAGTTGTTAGCCTAATCCTGTAGAGAGAGAGAAGAGAAAAGAGGAAGAACGAAAGGCAAAATAAAGTAAAATACAGCAAAGTAGGAGGGGATAAGAGAGAGGGAGAGATAGAGAAAGAAGAGGAAAGTCACCACCCAAGGATTCAGAGGTGTCCTGTTGGTCTTGTGGCAGGCAGGTGGTGTGGGGGTGGAGGGATCCATCCACCCAAGGATCCCGTGACGTTCCATTGGTCTCATGGTGGAGAAGAAGGCGTGGTGGTGGTCCCATCCTAGGAGAGGGAACAGGGGCTAGAGTCTCTCTTCTTATATTATCAATACCTTGCACCAAAGAAGAGCCCTTGACACTCTCAGGCACATGGTATGATTCTTGGGGTACCCTACACAGGGACAGGAGCTGGACTTGATGATCCTGATGGGTCCCTTCCAACTCAGCAGATTTTATGATTCAAAGCTACTAGCCAATCGTTGCTTGTCCTGACTTGGTCTTGAAAGTTCTGCAGAGTGGTTACCCCCCTTGCAATTTTCACAAAGCACCTAATCGTCTCTTTTCAAGCTTTATTGAACTCCCCTCTTATCTAGGATCTGTCTCTTCTCAAGTTTTTATGGCGTCCATTCTCATCAAGGTCTCTAGTTCTTTCTTCTCAAGGCCTTCAGACTATTTAAAACAAAGATAATTCTTCCCACTCATTACAAATAGGACAAGCAGCAATGGATACAAACTGGAACACAGGACATTCAGTTTCAACAGAAGAAAAAAAACCTCTTTACTTCAAGGATGACAAAGCACTGGAACAGACTGCCTAGAGAGGTCACAGACCCTCCTTCTCTGGGGATGTTCAGAACTCACCTGGATGCAACCCTGTGTAATGTGCTCTGGGAAATCCTTCTTTGTCAGGTGGGTTGGACTAGATGATCTCTATAGATCCCTTCCAACTCAAATGATTCTGTGATTCTGTACAAATTTACCATTCTGGTTTTCTATTAATAACTTTTTGTTGTGCTTCTGAACTACATATTTCAGTCTCATTTTGTGTAAAAAAAAAAAAAACAAAACCCAAACCAAACCTTAAGTAATTGCAATGATACTGATTTTTAGGCTGTTCTTACTACTTTTTACCTTCCAACAAGAATGCAAAAAACCTGCTGTGACAGGCAAGACCCTCAAATGATGTGAATACCGTTGACCTATGTGGTGCATGCCGCCAGGGAATCACACAGATTCCCTGTTTAATTAGCCAGCATAGAGCTGTCATCTTGCCCCAACACTGGCTCTGCCTGCCTCCTCAGGGCATAGCGTGGTCAGTGGAGAAAGGGAAGTCTGAAGGGAATTGTTGCACAGTGCATGGGGGATACAGAAGGACAGCTGGGAAGGGGAGTGGACTGGGGAGAAATGGAAAACACATTTTTGTAGAAAATTAAAGTTTATTAAGTAGTAAAATATATATGTTATAAAATATTTATTTTAATTAAAACCTCGAGTGTCTGATTTAGTTTGAAATGGTTATTATAAAACGTGAGAAGTCTTACAAAGAGCAAAAGCTATGCATAGAAGACGTGAGTAGATTAAAAACTAAAGTAAGTGGTTTTGTTTGTCCCTCTTGCATTTACTGTATCTGCCAAGGATGCACATTTCCCTCTATTTTAAAAGAACTAAATTTCACAAATAATTTAAAGTTAAAAGGCTTTGATTTCTATGTTTTTTTTCAGACTAAACATATTTATCTAGCAAACATGTATTTGCCTATGAAAAATGTTTATCTGTGGCAAATAAAGTGTGTGTATGTAAATGGCTTGAAATCTAATTAAAATTAAAATATTTTTGTGCTTATCTCCACAATGCAGACATTAAAATCTATGTTGTTTTACACAACTGTATGTGCTAATATCTTTCTTATAACTTTCTCTGACTCGTCACTTACTAACACTGAAGGATTCTGTCCATTGGGACATTTCAGAGTTTCACAGAAAGGATCTAAGAAAAAGCTGATGACTGTCAATAAAATGCTTTCATCTCTTTTAGTGCAATATCAAATGAAAAGAGAGACTGTTCCTGTGCATAAAAGAGAGTTATTTTATGTATCAAGAATGCAAAAGTTTTTCTAAATTTGAAATTAATTTTATTTCATCAAATTGGTATGCTGTATTCCAGTTTCTCTGTGTAAAAGGAATGAGTTGTTTTATAAATGCTTTAACTTTCAATTCTAGATTTTGAAAAAAAAAAAAAGGAAAAAAAGTATTGTCATCTTTGTGAAAAGAGAAACATTTAAGGCATATAGCTCAGAAAATGTTAATTTGGAAGAAGATATATTGAAAAAATTTAATGAAAATTTATTAACATATTAATTGAGACAGAGGAAGAGTCAGATCAGTATTGTTCAATCATCATTTTATGCTAATTAATGAAAGACTTAGAGAGAAAATTTGTGCTCATAAATAGCAGAAGATGGATCATGTTACATAGTGCCTTGACACACAGTGAAAAGTTGGGATGAATAAGGAAATTTAAAACATTGTATCTTAATGTTCTTCAACCATGTAATTCTCATATCTGGTTTCAGTTCTCTCAAGGAAAGCTTCCTGGGCACTGGCTCATGAGAGAAAAGATGTGAAGGGCAGGTAATATGTTACCAAAGAACTGGATTATGTCGTCCTAAAAACCCTCTTATAGCAGTGCTGGGGAAGGTGCTGTGTACAAGTTAGTACATGTTTTCCAGAATGAGAAGGGGTCCTACCAAGTGCAGCCATCTCAGTCACAGGTTAATGCTGTAGCTTTTGCCTGTGACAGGGGGTCACAATGATCACGTGCATGAATCTTGGTGGGAGGCACAGAATGGAACAGGCACAATTATGTTGCAAAAGTAGCCCTTTCTGGGGAACAACTTCTGCAAGTCTCAGCAGTTGAGGACAGTGCATATGATTTGCAAGCAAGTAAGGAAACAATTTTCCCTGAACACATAGTGGAGTATGTCTAAATGTATCACTGCCTCTGACATGGGTGTTAATTTTCAACATATTATGTTTGACAGTCATCTTTAGCAGCCTCCTGCTGTACCTGACATTAGAGATTCAGTTAGAACATGTAAATAGAATAAAGTTGGAATCAGTTATGTCATTGGAATGGCTCTGGTCAGAGCTGCAACACCATGCAGCTTGGATGCACTGGGTGCCAAAATGCTCTCTTGTTCTGGACCATGGTCTCATGCTGTACAAAGGGGACTGGTGTTGTCATAGCTACCTGTCAGTGTTGCAGTGTTCCCTACCACTGTCTTTGATCAGTGATCACACACCTGTGGTTTTGGCTTCCCTTTTTTTACTTCCTTTACTAGTTAGTTGCTCTCTTTCTCTGTATGGTACCTGTTATAATAAGTTCATCCAATATGGTTCAGCTCTGTGTGTCATATAGCTAAAGCACCAGGGCAACTTGTTTCCATCTGAAGCAGGATGGAAACACAGGTTGTTAATTGCCATCCACAGCAATTCTATACTTAGTTTGATTTTTTTCTTTATATTATTATGTACTCCACTTCCAATTTACAAGCAATTTTGATAAAGTTCTCATATTTTAATGGAAAAACTTATTATAACATAATCCAATCCTTATTTGTCTGGAAAACTACAGTTGGAACCATATACATGATTAGATCAGATTTATTAAAGTCTGTCTTAAGCTTAAACAGATTCAGCAGCAGCGGGTAGACATATGCATACAGGCACATCCAATGGTGATGAATTTTCTTCTGTGCTGGAAGGAGAGTTAGAAAATTTATTTACTGACATTCATTTGTCTGATACTTACTGGGTGGATTCAGTGAAGCACTAAGATATATGCATCACTCCACCACTATTTCGAACCTTAGATGAACAGTAAAATGCATGGACCCATTTTGTTATGCTGCTGTACTTCCTACAGAAGAAATTACAGTGATAGAACAAGTCCAGTGTATATTAGGTATTTCATATTGTAACAATAAGCCATGAGCATACAAAAGTGAGGGCTAATGTTTATGAGCAAATGATGGTACTTTCTGCATATAAACATAATGAAGTCAATAGAAAACATAATTTAATAGAGCATATGGAGTCTTTTCACAATACCATGATGTTATTGAAATTTTAGTAGCTGTATTGATGTATGTGTGCTAAAATCGATTACACTTGCTGTATGTTTCAAATACACAAAATCTTCCATGTAAGTAAAATCAAATTTCATCTGCAGGATTCTAATTACATTTAATAACTTCAGAACAAGAAAACTGATACATTTGCCTGTTGTTACACACTTTGTTTTCAGAATAAATGAGTATAGTTCTGTCATTTAGGGTGTAAATAACAGAAAGCAGAAGGAAATATAAAACAAAACCAGAAAACAAAGAATGTAAACATTAATTAATATCTCTTTATCTGTCTTTTATTGGAATTTATGCATGGATCAGTCTTAATTTATAGTATAACACTTTTTCTAGTCTTATAGTAGAAATTCTAAGTCCAGAATACAATACCTTTCATTTTAAATGCTAAAAATGTTGATTCCTCAGAATTAGAGTTGAGTTAATTTGCTTACCTCATGTGACATATGTAACATATACAAACAGTCAAATCAGAAATGAAGGAGGTTTAGCTGCAGTATCCAAACCATAATTCATCATCCAGCCCTATGTGACTCTATGAACAGGCTAACTCCTGTTGCTTATTTCAAAAATGATGAGTGCACAGGCACCAGTTTCATTTGGGAAAATGTTGTGATGGGGCTTGCAGTTGGCAAATGAGAACATGAAAGCATAGCTTGAGGAGTTGTATGCTTGAATTTCATTGTGTAGATACCAATTCATATTATTAATTAATTAATAATGCCAATATTGACATTTTAAATTATCATTAATCTAAGGGGATTTTGTTGGAATTCTTTTGTGTGTTTTTTAGGAATAAAACAAAACATAAAAAGCCTTGCAGGTATCATACCAAGATTTGTGGACTCTCAAACATTATAATCCCATCGTGTTTTATAGTGTTTATAACACAGTAAAGAACACTGTTGTTTCAAGGCCATTACAGTGTGTGTAAACTCACTACAAATGTTAGAATGTTACTGTTTAAAATTCTAATAAATGGATATTACTAAGTGATTTAGAATTAATTTTTCCTCAAATTTTCAAAAAAAATATTCTTTCTTTAATAATTTTTCCTTTTATGTCAGAACTGTATGCTGCATAATATGTGTAAAAAGAACACAGACTAGTACCTTGTTTGTAAAACTATTACAAAGTATTTGACTTTGTCACATTTACTTTATGGCTAAACCCCCCACCCGATCTCATATGATGCGTCAGTGGAAAGTCACAAATCCAGAACCTTGGATTCATCATGAAGGGCAGGTCCTGTTTGACCAAAATAATCTCTTTCTGTGACAGGGTGACCCACTGATTGGAAAGGGATGGGCTGCTGATGTTGTCTACCTTGATTTTAGCAAGGGCTTTGACACAGTTTCCCACAGGATTCTCCTGGAGAAGGTGGCTGTTCATGCCTTGAATGTGCACAACATTCACTGGATAAAAAAACTGGTGAGATGTCTGGGTCCACAGAGTTTTGTTAAATGGAGTTAAACCCAACTCTACAGAGGGATCTGGGCAGGCTCGGTTGATAGGCCAAGGCCAGTGGAATGAGTTTCAACAAGGCCAAATGTCGGGTCCTGCACTTCAGCCACAACAACCCCAGCAGTGCTACAGGGGTGGGGAGGGGTGGCTGGAGAGCTGCCCAGCAGAGAGGGACCTGGGGGTGCTGATTGACAGCCAGCTGAACATGAGCCAACAGTGTGCCCAGGTGGCCAAGAAGGCCAATGGCATCCTGGCTTGTGTCAGGAATGGTGTGACCAGTTTGCCATCCCAATCTCTTAAATCACAGTTTCATAAATATGTATTAAACTCACCTTTTCCTGATAGTGATTAAGTAATCCTGTTAGTGATTCTTTAAGCTACCTTGAAGACCTTCCACTCCTGCCTGTGACACACTGTGCATGCTAGTCTTCCCTAGCAGATAGATTTTCATGATGCAGTCCTAAATCCTTTCAAGTATGTTTTCATAGTTGCTATTCATCCTATTTATATGTTCATACATTTTTGGTGCCAGAAGCTTTTCTTTGTTCCTGCTGGCACAGTGTCCTCTGCATAAGGGACAATTAAGAACTCAAAAAGTCAGAGATTTTGCTGGAACAGTGGATACAGGGTCATATTACCTCTAAGGGTCTCACACCCTTAGAAGTACTACCTTAAAACTGGCAGTTTTAACAAAACTTCATTGTGAAGCGAGTAGTACTGAGAAGACTGGAGAGGCACTGCTCTTTGACATGAGTAGGATAGAGTTAAATTTTCCTGCTGTTACTAATAGGAAAGAACTTATGTTTTGTTTCTCAGAAAAATAAAAGACTTACTGTGAAACTTTGCATTCATGTCTCTATGGTATTCATTATACTGGCAGTCAGTAGCTGCCAGCCCTCAGCAGGCATTCTGGTTTTCTTCCATGTTGAAGGAAATATTAATAGATGACACTGCAATAAACCCTAGGTTTTACTGCTGTCAATTTAATAACTTTAAATTCGAAACAGAGTCTGATTTCAGAAGCATTTTCATTGAGATCTCTAATACAGTAACATAATCCATTCACCTATTGGTTCAAGAATTTTGTAGCTTAGTGATGTTCAGTTTAAAAGGGTGCTTCAGTCTTGGCTACTTATATTAGATCCCTCAAACCATAATAATTTGTCACATGGACAAATTCATGTACAACTACATAGCTTGCTCAAAATTATAGGCATAAAAATTGTTTAGATATTCTAGGATTTTAATGAAACTTGATAATAATAGCATTTGAGAAATAGAGAAGTCTTTTTTCAATTTTTAAAATTATTATTATTACTTTTATATAAAATACCATCATTGTAAACCCTTTTACTCCTCAGAATCACAGGATCACACAGTCGTCACCACTGGAAAATACCTCTAAAATCACCACGTTCAACTGTCAATCCTCCCCACCAAATAAAATATATATTTATTAATATCTGTATCATCCACTAGAGTATATCCTGAAGTGCCTTATCGACACAGTTTTTAAATACCTCCACTTGAGAGAAGAGGCCAGCACCCACCTCCCTACAACCTCCTTTCAGATAGTGTGATAAGGTCAGACCTTATCAGAGAGTGATAAGGTCTCATCTCAGCTTCTCCAAACTAAAGATTCCAAATTCCCCCAGCCTCTCCTCATAGGGCTTGTTCTCCAGACCCTTCACCAGCTTGGTTGCCCTTCTCTGAACTTGCTTCAGCATCTCAATGTCTTTCTTGTAGTGAGGGGCCCACAGCTGAACACAGCACTCGAGGTGAAGCCCCACCAATGCCCAGTACACCTGCATGATTGCTTCCCTTCTCCTACTGGCCACACCATTCCTGATACAAGCCAAGATGCTGTTGGCCTTCTTGGCCACCTAAGCATACTTCTGGCTCATATTAAGCTGGCTGTCAACCAGTACCCCCAGGTCCTTTCCTCCTGTCAGCTTTCCAGCCACTCCTCCCCAAGGCTGTAGCATTGCATGGGATTGTGACCAAAGTGCAGGGCCCAGCACTTGGCCTTGTTAAACCTCATTTTATTGACCTTAAATCACTGGTCCATCCTTCCTCCTTTCAAGTCAATTCAGCTACAGCAGTTTGATCCCTTTTTTGAATATTAGTTTGTATTTTACAATGTTACCTTCTATCTAGTACAACCCAATGATCAATTTCACAAACTTACTACCATTTGGACAGAGCATATAGCTGCTGAATTACCAACTAGAAAGAATGGATGCAGGCCAGACAAATTAGATGAACCAAAGTAAATTAGTAAACACCTAAAGCACTACTAATTTTGAGTTACTGGATAAGCACATTGACTGGAAATAATTTCTTGTATTAGCTTAGAGCTCTTTTGATTCACTTAATAAAGGGTGAAAATAAATGAATTTAAATAGATGGCCATTTTTAAATTTCTAACAACTATAAAATACTGTGGTTCCAATAGCTGTTGTGAAATTCTAGAAGCAGAAATTCAGGAAGTAAAAAACTTACTGCCATAGCTGCAGCAGCATCCATTACAGTGGTAGGACAACCATACATACAAAAAACTCCCTTCTTCGCAGCTCCATCATAATCCCACTGTACCTTCTGGATAATGCTTTATATCATCCTGGAACTGTTTTCAAAACAGTGCTTTTGATAGGGGGCTAGAACACATGGCAGCTGCCAACTGGCTGCTGGAGATTTCTACACCAACTTAGCACCAGGACAACTGCATGCCATCCAGCAGGTGGGGCTCAGTCAGCACCAGGAACAGAACCTTGGGGAGAAGGTGGCTCTGCTCACAGGGCTATGATTTCTGTAAGGAAAATGAGTGTGTACAGGGCAGCTGAAGAGTCATACAAGCTGTAACATGAAAAATTAACTATGAGGTAAGGGCAACTCAACTAACACAAGATACAAGATATTAATGATAACAATATGTGTTATGAATACCTTTTTTGAGGTTGCAATCCTGACCGTCGCTTTTAAAAACTGTATTTTGTTGGGTTTTAGGTGCATTTGTTTAACATTGCTTTTAGAAAATAACATTTGGTTGAATTTCTTTTGCCTGATTGTTAGTTTTTCATGCTACAAATGTGATGAGAAGAAGACAGAAAGAGGAGGGTACAGGCCATGCTCTCTTTAAACCTGAAAAAGGACTGATTAATTTCTTTGTGGAACAGAAATTATCTCCCAAGTCTGAAATAGCACTTTGCTGCTAAAACCTGTAAATACACTGTCAATACTTCTTCAGCATATTGTAATACAAGAATCATCAAGGTGAGTAGGCTGATGCAGCATTTATTTTCATGGTTAACTCAACACCAACCATAAATATTCAAGGTTAAATACTATAATTCACCTTTCACAGTTCAATAATGAATATTCATGGTTACACGTGAGAATAATTTATGGATGTTCATATCTGTTGGTTTCTAGCAGTGACATTTGGAAACAGTAATGTTTAATTCATATGAGAAACACATAAAAACATTATAAAAAAATTAAATATTGGTAGTCCAGAGTTTTACAGTCTTCTTCATGTCATCTATTCAAAGTAAAGATTATTAATATTTACTACATTTTACACAGAATTGGCCATTCATCATTTTCCTTAAAGCCATGGAGGTTGTGCAAATTTTTATAACAATCAAAAGTTGTGCCACTGAGTGTAATCTCAGATGAAAAAGCCTTCCCATCCTTTCTTTTTCTCTGCCACTCTGCTGAATGTAGAATCCAAATATTTTTTTTTTATATGCCTTTCTCCTTTTCATAGTTCATCTGTACTGTTCTCTGAGGGAGGAGAACAATTTGTTCTACAAATGTCTGCTCTGGTAGACGGTGAAGCTTAAGACTCCTTCTTTGTTGTGGTGTTCTTTAATTTATATAAACTAGGCTTGTTGTAGGGATCTGTCAAAATAACACAATCAGATTGTGAGTACGTTTAGCTGAGCATAACATAAGATAATGTTGAGCTCTATGGTCTGTAAGAAGCATAATGCAGTCAAGAGTATTAATTGTTCCTAATTCATAGTTGGCATTTAAGATTTATTACTACTGTGATGCTTAAATAGCAAGCACTACCGAACATTCAGAATCAAGTAATATAGAAGGAATTCAATAAAGGAAATAATTGCCAAAATTAATGAAGTACTTTGAGTAAAGTGTAACTTCATTTGGACATCTAATTCAGGAGGAAAAAATAAATCTTCTTCTTGTAATGTTTTGTTAAATAACACAATTGTACTGTTGTATCACAAGTATGCTACATTTATCATTTTGATTTTCTTGCATGTTTTGTCTCTGTCAAATATTAATTATTTTCACTGAAACAGATGCTGCAATTCAGTTACAAGAAGGTAAACAGGTTACATTGTCTACTCAGTAATGCTAGAAAATTTTAATTAATATGCTCTGTAATTCATTGAAAATTAAATAAAAAAAAAAATTACTATCGAGGACAAAATGTGCCAGAGGTAATCTGTTAACATGCAATATTTGAGTCAAATATTGCAGTAGTGTTCATTGAAAATGTAACATGTTTTCTTTAAAAAAATAATTTTTACTCATTTGCAATGTTGAATATACCACACAGAAACTTAGGTCATAGTAATATTGACTTACATATTTTACATATGTCTTCACATTTAGATGATGGTTGCGTATGCTTTAGGATTTCTATTGCAGATAGCCAAGGATTTTGAGGGAGCTATTAACATTACAAGAAAATGCTACTGACATCTAGAATTTTTTTGACAATTTACTTTTAAGTAAAGGATATATATATATGCTAAGTTTACTTATGGGCATTTTATTCTCAAATCGCATTTTAAATATTAGATTAGGTTTTTTCCCTCAGGATGTTACTTTTTCAGACACTATCTTTGTTTCAGATAAATGAAAAACTCTTCAGGTCAGCTCTCCAGCTAGGTAGCAAATCAAAGTTTTTATTTTTCTTCATATTATTTGAAGATGTATTTATAGGATCAGTGTCATAAATTTTTTGGCTATCTTGGTTGTCCTCTAGAATTCTGTAAAACTTAAAAGCTAAATTCTATCCTTACCTTACGAAATTGGCTTACTATTGTACTAAGGCAACCTGAAACCACAGCTAATGCTGCTTTGAGACATAAATTTTCAAAGCAATCTGGTGTTCCAAATTCAACTTAGAGAAAAAGAGCAGGGAAAGCTACTTCATCTTTTTCTACTGTCTGCAATGCTCATTCTAAGTGACAAATTAAGTCACCCTGGTTGAAATAGTTAATTCAGAGTTTTCAAAATGTTCTTCAGTCTGCTACCAAAGTTGGCAGTCTGTTCAATGATTTTCTGTTGGTGCTTAAGGTTTTCAAAGCATCTGTGTAGTCTATTGCACAGCAGTGTAATTCATCACATAATTCAGCACCTATCAGGTGACAAACTGCAGAGCCATGTAAGAAGCTGATAATTATGAATATTGGGCCACTGTCAACTTAGTTCTAAGTTCTAATAAATCTCCTCAGAACTTCTTGTTATCTTCTCAGTAAGTTTTTGTCATTTCAACATCTGCTAGAGTTACTCTTCTGTTTACAAAATTCAAAAGAAATTTATCTAATGTAGACCTTTTTGTTTAATTTCTATTGGCCTGAAAAGTACAATAAATACTTCCTAGTAGCATTCAGTCTCAGTTAATGACAAAATAAAATTACAGCACTAGTATTAATAGTCACATGGACAGAATTAAGATATTCTGATTCCTTTAAGTTTTTATTTTTGCATAAAAATGTGTAGTGCCTCTTCATACTGATCCACACTATCAGAAAAGTTAGCGTAGTTACCAGACCAACAGATTTTAGAGAAATGCACCTACCTTAATGTCCTGATTTCCTCCAGAACAGAATCAATTTTATTTCTACTGATTTTACTTTCTAGGTAAGTCTCTTCTAAGGTAAACAGTGACACAGAAGTAGAATGAATTGATTCAAATGTGCGAAAAAACAGTGGAAAAATAAACTGAAAAAAATCAGTGTCTTCCTCTTATAATGCATACTGCTTTTGCATAAATGAAATGCAGTTTACAGTTTGCTTCCATTCTTGCTGTATACAATGTTTATGAATAATTAAAACATTAAGAATAAATTTGTAAACTGAGAGTTGTCATTCATTCTTTTAGAAGAAGTCAAAAGATTTTATTCATATAGTGGCAGACACACATAAATGTTCTATCAGGAGCTTGCATCAACAGATAACTTTTTAGTCTTGTTCATGTAACTTTTTTTTTTTTTTTTTTTTTAAAGCCTACAGAGAAATGTAAAAATTCCTGTCATATTTTTAGCTTTTTTATTAAGACTGGGTTTTTTAGGCCAGGAAGCACTGTTGCACAGTATGCAAAAATACTTCCCTCTTATTTCTTAGAAGGTCCCTCTTTTAATTATTTATCTAATCATTTGTTTCCTCTCATAAATATTAATGCTATTCCTCTCGGTGACACTTCTTGAGAAATGCTGTGGTGCAACCATGTTTTTTCTGAGACTGTGAAATCTTCCATTTGTATTTCTGAAACAGCAAAAAACCTCCGTGTGGTATGGGGGGGAGGAGGGCGGAGGGAGAGTGGAGATTTTATTGCAAGTAAAAGATCATCATTACCAACACTTAGGCTCCAAAAGTGATAAATGCTACAGAACTATTTCTACAGGTAGAAGCACCAGAAATATGTATTAATTTTATGCTTCTTTCTGAATAAACTACAATATGATTGTTTCTTCAGAAATCTTTTAAGATGCTACTCAGAACTAAGGCACTGATTGATGTCTGCCACATATTAACAGTGTATCTGGATCTTAAAAAATTATGTCTTGTAAATGTTACTTTCTCAGAGAAGCAATGCTGTATGTCTGCTGCCTCTTGTGTTCTCCAATGATTTCTTCACTTCTTGACTTCCAAGTACTTGTGAGACTATGGGATGAAAACAAGTTTTAAAAAGTGCCTCACCATCTAAACAAGTTGTCTTTTGCTGAGTTGATTATTTTAGTTCTTTGTGATTTGGACATTTTGGTAGGCCACTTCACAACTGAGTACAGACATTTAGATTGTCAAGGTGAAATGTTTGAAATAAAAAATAACTGCGTTAACTGCTCTTCTACAGTGAACTTTTGTTTTTCCTTTTTTCCTTATTTAAGGACCAGCTATTTTGGGGGGGATCCCCTGTTAGTAGTGTAAGCAGTGCTAAAAAAGTATTTTGATATAACAATTCACTGCTAATATATATATATTTAATAGAGCAATAACTTTTTTTTTCTTGACTCAGAATTATGTCAAACCTTATTCAAGCCTTTGCCCAGAGCTGAGAAAAATCAGCAAAATTCATCCATATTTTATAATGTAATTACTTTTGGATGCAGTTTACTTTATCTTTTTTTGCTTTGTTTGAAAAGATTTATTTAGCTTTAATTCTAGTGGAAGGTATTTTAATGCTGTCTTTTATAAAAAAAATATTTTTTTTTTTTTTGCTGTTCAGCAAGATCTGTAAAATATAACTAGGATGAAACACAAAACTGACGGAAGACAACACTTTACTTTGATCCATCAGCTTATATTTCATCTTTCAATTTAGGTGGTGTTGGTTTTGAACTCTGTGGTTTGACCATCAACTGGAAAACTTCCAAAGAAAAGCAAATGGATACAAATTACTGGTTATCTCTACAGAATTTTTACTTTTTCTGTATCTCTTCTGACTGTGCCAAACTTTACGTCAATATTCAATTACTACCTAATAATCACTATTGGATTGTCCTGAGTCAAGCTCAAATAAGCTTTTTTTTTTTTTTTTTTTTTTTTTAAGAAGTTATCTGTTATTAAGCATTTTACCTTCAAGTTGTATTTGAATTAGATCATCTAATTTACATAGCCTTTTAAGATGGTTGTATCCAACTAGGTTACTCTCCTGTATTCTTATTGGAAATAGCAGATATTGAATATGAAGGTGTTATCATTTATATTTAGTAGTGGTTAGTGACTTTCTGTAGAAAATTTCAGACTATAGGAACAAAATATCAGTGGCAAGATGTTTAGAAGGATCCATTTTATATGTTTGAAGTGTTAAAATGTTCCCTAAATATCAATATAAACAAAAATATCACATATAACTGGGAGCAATATAATGAATTTTTGGTGGCAGCTTGACATAACATCTACTTCAGGCTAAATGTAGCAAGGTTTTACATCAAGTGGACTTCTTTTCTGATAACTTAAAGGAAATTCTAGAGAACCATGTCTCTACTCCAGTAGTTCAGTTGATATGATGTACCAAAAGAAACAATAAAAAAAAGAAATGTATAGTGGTATAATGGTATAAAATGGATAGAAATGGCTAAAGGATCTCAGGTAGTGGTAAGACTAGGAGAAACGGATTAAAACTAGAGGAGGGTAGATTTAGATTGGAAGTTAGGCAAAAAAATTTTTTGCTATGAGAGTGGTGAGACAGTGGAACAGGTTGCCTGGGGAGGTGGTGGAAGCCCCATCCCTGGAAGTTTTTAAGGCCAGGCTGGACAGGGCTCTGAGCAGCCTGATCTACTGGGAGGTGAACCTGCCAATGGCAGTGGTTGGATCTAGATGATCTTAAAGGTCCTTTCCAACCCTGACAATTCTATGATTCTAATATTCTATACATGAAGGAAGTCACCATTACAGAAAAGCAGGGAACTTATTTGTTCAGTTCAAGGATTCTTTCAGTGTTTTGACATTTAAGGTTTGTTTTCATGTTTGTTTCATTTTTGTTGTTTGTTTGGAGGGGTGGGTTGGTTTTTTTTTATTTGGGTTTTGCACTTTTGGTGTGGTTTTTTGGCTTTTTGGTTGGTTGGTTGGTTTGGGTTTTGTTTTTGTGTGTTTTGTGCATATTTTTGTTGTTTGTTGGTTGGGTTTTTTTGTGAATTAAATCAACTGGTTAAGTTGCAGGATAAGCAAAGCACAATGTTTGTTCTTATAACGAGAAGACCTTTAGGCTAATAAATTGTTCTTCTATTCTAATTTAGTCTAGCTATTGCCCTCTGATAAATAGCCCAGTGACACAAAGCTTATGGCCATTTACTGAAGTATTCAGCTCCCTGGTAATCACTGCTTTGTTCTGTTACTGAAACTATATTTTTCATCTACAAAATTCAAATGCAAATAATCATAGATTGTTATTTAGAGGGAATTACACTGCTTCATTCCGTTTTTCATTTTAATCATGTATTGGTTTTATATGGTGAGGTGCAGGAGCAGCACAATCGGCTCCAAGGGCCCCATGGCAGGGCAGAGCTGAGCCCCTCAGCCACGGGCGGGCGCCTCGGGGAAAGCCTGGGCCAGAAAGGGCAAAACGCTGCCCGGCAGCCAGGGCTGAGGGAAAGAGGGGGAGAAACAGCCCTGCGAGCCCCGAGGCTCCGGAGAGCAGGAGGAGGGCAGGAGGGGCTCCGGGCGCCCCAGCAGAGATGCCCCTGCGGCCCCGGGAGAGACCCCGGTGGGGCGGGGGTTTCCCTGCAGCCCCTGGGAAGGCCCCGGGATGGAGCAGGGAAAAGCCTGAGGAGGAGGAAGGAGAGGCAGAGACGAACTGTTAGGTACTAACCGCAGTGACCCTTTTCCCACCCCCCTGTGCTCCTCTCGGAGAGGTTGTGGAGGAGTCGAGAGTGAAGCTGAGCCTCGGGAAATAAAGGGGAAGGTTGAAAGATGCGATAGCTTTTTGTCTTTTGATGTCTCACCATCATACTCCATTTTAATTGGCAAAAGGTTGAACCAAATTTCCTCTAGTCTAGTCTGTTTTGCTGATTGCTATAACTAGTAAGGCGTGTCTCTGTCTTTATCTCAACTTAGGAACATTTTTCCATCTTATTTTCTCTGCCTTGCTGAGGAGGGAGAGCAAAAGAGCAACTGAGCGAGCATTCAGCAGCCAGCCAGTCAATCCATCACAGGTCATGAAGACAAAAATATCTGATTAAATTTTCCAGCTTTGGCAATGACATATAATTACACTCAGAAATATAGATTGCACACATCTAAGTACTCAGGGGAAACAGAGATTTTAAGCATTGCACTATCTTTAATGACCAGCAGAGTTTGGTTTCCTTTGTTTCTTAAATATCTAAAGGAAACACAATTAATTTCTTTCCACTCACCATTACCTTTTTTACGGAAAGCTCGACCACTTAAATCCTTATCAGTACTAATGATGATAGAGTAGATTAACCCTTCCAGTTCTTTACAGTGCCACTGCCAGTGAGAAGCATGTGAATTCAGAAGCTGCTTTTCCTAAAGAAAGTACAGTGAATAACCTGTTTATTCACTGGAAAGTCTGTTGAGAGAAGAAGGTTCCTTCTCTGGACAGCTGCCACTTTGTGATGTCTACAGGTTTTCCTAATTTATTTGAATGTGGTATGTCTTCTTTCTCTTGAGAAAGTATGTTGGAATCTAGTACTAGAAATTGATTTTATACATAACAAAGGACTATTCCCATAAGAAGCAAAAAGTGATAAAATATGACCTGAAAATGCTAAACAAATACATCTGAGTAGAAATTAATTCAAGGAACTTTCATGGAGGACAGAAGCTAGTGCTGAAGCCTCACTGGTTTATCACCAGTAACAAAGGAGAATAAAGATTCTATTTGCTACTTTAAGTAAGCAGAAGGAATACAATAATATTAACTTGCTTTGTGTTTTATTTCTGCTTGTTGAAAAGTCTGAAGTAAAAGGGTGAATAAAATTTGTAAAGATGTATACACTGATTGGGATGTCATAATCTACCACTACTTTAAATGGTATTTAATTAATATTTTACTGTCCAAAATCCCTTTCTTAAAATTTTTACTGCCTTAAGTGCTAATCTGAATAGTATAGTTTTATTCTAAAAAAAAAAAAAAAAAAAAAAAAAAAAAAAAAAAAGTGGTCTAATTAGTTAATCCTCTCTTACAGAATATTTCTTAATTTGACAAATGTTGAACTCTACTGTATTTTGAAATACTCACTTCTATATGAAGCCCTGAAATAGACTTGACCTGTGCACATACTACATACTAATGTATCAGTACTGATAGAATGCAAAAAAGATGTCTTTGAAACATTTTTCACATTATTATGAATATAAACACTTTAATAAAGGGGCAACCTTTTGCTTTTGTATTCATGTTCCTTTAGACTGTAGCAAGCAGCATACAATTATTACTTGCCCAAAGTTTAGCCCTGCAAGAGTTACATTTCATGTCAGTTCTGACAGCTGTCAGTTCTTGCTGAGGAACAAGGATGTACTGAAAGAAATTGTTACAATCCCAGCTCACACAGAAGAATACAAAATCAATAGCAAGAAAATACAGATATAAATGAGGCAGGGCATAGTGAGGTGAGAATATCTGGTCTGTTGGCCTTTGGAAAGGAAGAAATTATTTGTATTGGACACGACTGACAGCAGAGGAAGAAATAATTGGTATTGGACACGACTGACAGCAGGAAAGGAGTTGTGAATATCGGATGTAGGTGGGAAATTATATAGAAATCTCTGAGCACCATCAGAAGGAGGAGTGAGTTGGAAGAGTTGGTTGAGTGAAAGATGGAAGACGTAAACTAGATTTTGTTAAAAAAATGAGAATATCAGTGTAAGACTTTGTATATGGGAAGATGTAGAGATTAAAGTTCTGTGTGGGTTTTTTTGTTTTTTGTTTTTTTTGTTTTCTTCAACTTTTGAACCGAGGAATGCATTTCAACATTTTTCTTTCACCCCAGCCTAAGGTCTGTTGAATAAATACTTTTGCCTGTAGTATTCATAACTGTCATTAAACTCTTCAATTCTATTAGGTGTCTTTTATTTTTAAGACAGTGCTTATGTAATTCAACCATTACAATAATAAAGGAAAAGATGTAGTGATTAGTCAGATCTTTGAAGAGTGACAGTGAATCCTCTGTTGATTGAGACAGATTTTCTGCATATAATTATATCTGAAATATCTTAATTTTAAGAAAACCCGAAAACACACAAACCCAAACAAACAAACAAACAAACAAAAACAAAAACAAAAACAAAATCAATCAAGAGAATATTTTCATTTTGCACTTCCACTTCATCTGAGATAAAATTATGGCAGTGACTTCATGCTTTACTCTTCATCTCCTAAAATACATTTTTAAATCTGTAAAATACATGTTACATCCTAATGTCTTTTTTTTTGCTTTTACCTTGGAAAGACAGGGTTTGCCAGGAAAACAACTTATAGAAGATGTATACATATGTAACCAGCAAATGCTTTCCTATATAAGGATATCAAGCTCAGAAAGTAGCATGTGCATGAGAGGAATTTTAAAGATGGGCAGCAAGCCAGCTCTTCCTACCAGACCCTGGAAGTTCCTAGGTAAAGGCATTAGCAGAGCTCTTTGCTGACTTTCAGCAGCATACCAATGAAGGAAGGTGCTAGTTGTATCACTGTTATATGATCTGAATGTTTTCCAGGTACTGAGGAAAATATAGGAGGGACTAAAGCTATGCAGAAAAGTTGGGAAATAATAACCCCCAATATGTAACAATAAGACTGTTTGCATTTTTTATCTTTTTTTAATTATTATTATTCTTAATGGAAAAAAGGATTTTCCATGGATCATTTAAGAAAGCAGTGGCTTTTGTAGGGCTTTCTCTGTGCTTTTTCCTGAAGAACAGAACAAATGATTTTTCTGCACTGTGGACTCTAAGATGGAATTAGATAACAAAAATAATTCTGATGCATATTTTAAGATGCAAAGTAGTAAAAGATTCTGTTTCTAACTAATGTGATAATACCTAAAATAATGTATCTTTTTGAAGACACGATAAAACCATATGATAGTGTGATCCATGGTTACGAATGAATCTGTGGCAAAACATCTAGTTTTATTTTCTCTTATTAACCAATGAAAAAAAAACCTTCTGATGATGGTGGATGTGGAAAAAACTGTTTTTCGTTTTTCCCACTTGCCAAAACAGTTTCAGAATTGCAGGAGATATTTCAGTTTATCAGCACTGAATGTCAGGAAATAATGAGGCATGCCCTCAGAAGATTATGATGCCTTGCAACTGAGAGGATCCTCAAAAATAATTCACATATTAGAAGTTATATTTGTTCATCAAAATGTACTTGCCCAGAGACTGTCTTATCAATGGGGTAAGTGTCTTCTCATTTTTTTTTAATGCCACCTTTTAAAATTAGGAATATTAGGAATATCAAGAGTTTCAGTAGAGGTGGTAGTCATGTTTCAAGATTTAATATATTACCAAAACCATCCAAAATAACCCTCCTCTTTACACTTTTTAGATAGGGTACTTTCCAATAAATATATCACATTGCAAGTAAATGGAAATATTTCTTTAGGCAGCATGTAAAAATCGTCTGTGGGAGTCACTGTCACAAATAATAACATCTAGTAAATTTCAAAGTAGTTGAGTTATTTATGTGAGAACCTGAACATGAGTTAAAACGAAAAAAAAGCTCTGTCAGTCTTTGGGTAAAGAGTGATAAATTCATACGTTGCTGGTATTTGGAAGAGATTTCAGCTGTAGAATTATATGTGATTGTTGGATGCATTATGGGCTCCTCCCAACCATTACCTCCTGGATTACTCATCTTCTCAGTGCTAGATGTATTACTGATCTTTCCGATATGCCATGCCTCACATCCTAGATTTTATTGAAATTATGGAAATAAGTGTTAACATTGGTGTTACTATACTGAGTGAACTAGATGCTATCTTACATGAAATGGGTTGTTGCTCTGTTGGTTTATTAATAGGCTGAAGTTCTTAAAATAAAAAAAATGTCCCATAAATAGACATCTGACAGCAGTTGTTCCTTAGTATGGTATTACACAGATGGAAGGGATGTTGGCAGTTTTAAGAGACTTTACTGGTTTTTTGCTCTGTAAATGACAAATCTGATGGTCACAACAGAAAACTTAGGAATGCAATATAAACACAGTATGTTTAAAGGTGGATAATCATAGGAATAATACTGAAGGATATCTTTTCTCTTTTAAGAATACCGCAAAAGTTTATGTTCTTGATTTGTGGTTTGGCAAATACCTTAATGAAAAACAATTCAGCACTACATTGTGCCATCAAGTTGTAAATTACCAAATGGGTGACTTCGGTAATCTGAAATTGAAATTTAGAGATTTTGACATTTACATGTGATTAAAAGCCTAACAGATAATAATACCAAATATGTTACTCTAATTAATTTTTTTGAAAGCTTTGCTCCTTTCTGTCCTGGTTTGGGCCAGGATAAATGTGATTTTCTGGTTTGTACTTTTGCTTTCATCTAAGTCTCTTGTAAGTAGTTGCACTTGCTGAAATTAACAGCAAGTTTCTCAGACAGTGTCTGCTTCTAGGACTGATACCACTGGATGTTTATAGTTACTGCCAGGCACTGGTATTCAGGAACCAAGGGCACTGCTCAGCTCTGAGGAACATTTTATCCTCCAGAAGGAATAAAGAGGTCCCACCTGAACCCTCCTTTGGGGAGGACCGGACAAGATAGATGCCAGAATTGACCCAACAGAGTATTCCATCCCATACACGTCATACTCAGTATAAATTTGAGGGATCACAAGGGTCAAACCGCTTCCTGCCCTTCCTACCCTTCCTGCCTTTTCTTCGCCTGTTCCCTGTTTTCCTTCGGCATCCTGGGAGGATTCCGTCCGTTCCTCTGCCTGTGGTCCTGATCCGTGCCAGCCTGAATCTGTGTGTTCCTGTCTCCAGCTCCCGACTGCAGCCAACTCCAGGAGTCCAGCCTGGACTTTCCCAGGGCTGCCTTGCAGCCTCAATGGTGATGTGAGAGTTACTGCTTTTGTTTTGCATACAGGGCTGGAAAGCTGCTTAAATGTCCTGTTTGTCTTCAGGACAATCCACCTAGCCTCTTCTTTGTAGCCTGAGAGAAAAGATATAGCATTTTTGCATTTCTTCAAGGGAAATTCTGAAGTAGAAATCTTTTTATTTCTCTTCAAGAATGATTACATTTTTGTGACAAAACACTGTGTGTGTATATAACTGTCTTTTTTGACAAAAATGTCTGTGTAAAATTTGAGACTGTACTTTGGAAATAAAAGGCTTACTATTTTTTCATGAATCTCCAAGGATGTGCTATATTCTGAACTAATTTTCTAAATGTAAGTTGAATAATGCATATGCTTCACAATATAGCATTACAATATTATTCCAGAAGCTTCTTTTCCTAACTACATTTTATTAACTTAAACAAAAAATATAGAATATCTATTAATCTATGCTTTTGTTCAATAAAATTAACACCAGGAGGGTTTACTTCATTAAGCTTCAAATAATTTTATTCAGAACTTCAAATAATTAAAAGATGGAAGCCAATCTTTAAAGACATTTTGTGGTGTTGGTATTTAAATAACAGTTATGAAAAGATTTTGCTGGCCTTTCTCACTGTATCGAAATAAAGAGAGAAGTAAATTCACAGTGAACATGTCAAGCCTGGATAAAGTGATTGTGAAGCTTTCAATAGAGAGCATTAACAGTGTATTTTTTTAATTAGAGGGTTGGCACTGAGGCTGTAATTTTATATTGTTCTGACTGATTATTGGAATTTTCACTGCTTCCTGAAATTATAGTGATAATAGGTTTAAAAGAAAAATTCAAGTGGCAGAGAGGATGACCTTCAAATAGAAAGTACTGGAACATCAATTCAGCTGATTTCAGCTAAAATCAGGAGCTAACTCTAGGCTTGATATAAAGTTCTGTGAAAAATTAATGGTCAATCTGAATTATAAAATGGGATCCTGGTCTGTACGTAGGGTGAGTAGAAGCTCAGAGGAATGAGCAGAGACAGTCAGGGCTGGCAGAGCCAGCTCCATTATTACATTTGTTGTGTGGGGTTAAGGAAAGTAGTTTTATAAAGGTGCACTAAGTACTTTTTTCCCATTAAAATTACTGTAGTAACATAGGTTCGCTTAATCATTTATAACACAAATTATTGAAAAAACAGAACAATTTAATTAAGGTTTCCTATTACATATACTGTTTCATGTGTTTTGGTGGGGTTTTTGTTTGGTTGGCTGGTTTTTTAATTGAATATTTCTGTCATGTTTGTAAAGGTTAATATACAGTCAGCCTCAAATTCAGATTACTTTCTTCCTGTTGTCACATTTTAAAATGCTATTTTATGAAAGTAATAACTGCAACAACATTTAGTTCTAGATTAGAATTTTTACAATACAGATACTGCTGAATCAATTGAATGGGGCAAAAGGCAGATGGGAAAAGGTATTTAGACATACGAAAAAAAGAAAAAAATTGCTTTTGATGGAAACAATTTTTAGGCTGTAGGTGGAAAGTACCCCCACACTAAAACAGTCTGTAATCAAAACAAGAATCTTGAAGACATAGTTTCAAGTTTACTACTCTGAAGCAGAGAGAATGAGTATTCGAAGCTTTTTTTTTTCTCAGCATTCCATTAATTTCCTTTTTCATATTCTCATTTTTGTATTTCGGACTGTTCTTTTTTCTGGCTTTTTCATATTTTTAATAGAATTTGTAACAATTAGACTAAGCAAGAATTAGGAAAATGAAGTAACATCCAACCAATTGAGAAATTCCTGAAGGCAGGGAAATGCCCATTCAAATTGTCATAATAAAACAGGCAGACAGCTACTTTAAATCAGATTCTATTACAGCACAATTTACTGCCTCAACCCATGCTATTTTTCTGGAATTGCTTCATTTTTTTGCTTATTGCAAATACAAAGTTAAGAATCAATTTTTGGTTTGGTTTGTTTTTTGTTTATTTTCTTCTTCCTTTTAAAACAAAATTCTTGGTTTTTGGTCTTGGTCTTGCTTCGTAAGTTGGACAGTGGTTTTCTTTTTATTCCTGAGATGTAATTGTCATTCCGTATTGTCATGAACTGCTTTATGTTACAGCATACCGTAATTTAAACAAAAATAAACAAACAAGAAACCCAAAAAAACCCCTGTAATTTGCCTGTTTCAAGTTGTCTGCTTGTTCTAGCAAAATCGCTGTTTTTATTTTTACTTAGAATTTTCTCCATTGTGTAATGGAAATATGTCTAAAATTATAAACTGAAGAACTAGCAACACTTCCTCCTCAATATTTTTTACCTTCTCATACTTTTATTAAAAAGCAGTCTTCCCTGACTTGGTCAATAGACTTAATAAAGGCTATGAAATAAAAATTTTAAAAAATTAAGAGTAATCATTGCTTACCTGTGTGGTTACTGCTCATCAGTTTGCTATACTTATCCATCCATACATTATTAACTACTTAATTCTTTTATTTATCCCCAGAGAGCAACAGCTGAAAAAGAATAACTAATTAACTACTTCACTAATCATATAAGCAACCTCTAAATGGGGTCACAGTGAATTAAAAGTCATTGGTAATAAAATCTCCTCTTGTTAAATATCTAAAATTATTTTCATGAAGACACTTCCATAATGGGGACTAATCTATTGGAGCTAATCTGTTAAAATGGGCAGTTGGATCTATTCTTCATAAACTGTCTAGGAAAAATCGTAATACAGAAGTCTTATTTTACAGGTTTTCTTTTTGAAAAAAATATTCAAGATTGGTTTGTTGTTTTTTGGGGGTTTTTTAACCTTTATCTTAACTGTTACAGCATTGTTCCTGTCCTGCAATGCAGCAAGAAACCAAACACCTGGGCTACATGAATATTAGCTTTCATCATGGAAGCAAATGAAAAGAAAATGGCTTATACTTTTCCAGTATAAAGTATATATACCAGAGGCAGAGCCAGAGGCAGATGTTTGTATCGCTTTGTTCTTGTGAGGAATTTGGGTGGGGTTTTTTGTTTGTTTAATGTAGTTTGTTTTGGGGGGTTCTTTTGGTTTGTTTGTTTTGTTTGGGGTTTTTTTAAGTAAAAAAAGAAGAAAATTATTCACTCTTTTGACAGTGTATGAAGAACAATGAACCAATTGAATAAACACAGTACTTGCTGGCAAGTTGACAATGTGTAGTAGCTCTGCAGGCAAAGAATTGTTAAGTACATAAACTGAAATAAGGCTTTGTGTGAGATGTTTTTGTTTGCTGGGAATTCTGAGCATGTCTGGTTTTGTTTCAGTTTCTGGGAGGCTTATTTTATATAAGAGAACTTCTGCCGGAGGAATCAAAGATCATAGAGTAATGAAACTTATAGATCATTTGTGATAGGAAGAAAAATCGCTGAGTTCAGAGTCTCAAATTGCCTTGTTTTCCAAGCTGTGGGTGGAAAACAATAGGCATTTCTGACCTTTCTTTATCAGCAAAATGAAGAGATGAAAATCAGCTTCTGACAACATGAGGAAAGCCAATTTAGAATTTCAGGTCTTCAGTTCCTGTAGGGTATTTCATCTTGCTGTTGCTGCAAAACTCTACGCTTTCTGGAAAATTAAATACAGTTTGGTGGCTGTTGTTTTAAACTGCAATTAGGTTTTTATTTTAATTCTTTCTGGAATGCATGGTCAGACTTGACTTAATAAATTGTCTCCTAGCTACCAACTACTTTATAGTTTCACTGCCTTGCTGTCTTTCCTCACCTTTCCTTTTTTAATTCGTGGAGTTCAAAGTATCTTTAAAGCATCCTTTTCTTACCAGTTCAGCAATGTGTTTAATCTCTAAATGAAATTTACCGTCAGAACACAGATTCAGGAGGGAACATTGGCTTGTTAAACTCACCACTGCAAATATATGAAACTATCCAGTCACACAGAGAGGGTCTCTGCACTGAGTTCTACATGTTAATGACATGGAAGGCCGTGATAAGGAATGGCTATTGCAGGAGAATTAAGATTCATCTGTAAGTTATTCCAGTGCAGCCACTGGCAAAATGTAGGCTCCTCCTACATGAAATGAGGACAATTTTTTTTACAGTGTTGGGGACTGAATGATCAGCTTCTGTGAAGGGCACCAGAGGACAAAATAGTTGTGGGCATAACATCACTCAAAAATGGAGAGATTTAAGAAGGTAGCTGCTTACATAACTAATTTCAGTTTCCTGCTCATAGTAATAGAATTTGAATCAAATGAAGGCCATCTAGAAGGCTCACGCAGATGCAGTGGCATGATGTATTAGTATGGAAGATTATGTCTGGAAAAGGAGATACTGCGGAATTAAGGTCTATACGAAATTAATATTATTCTATTTTAAAATGTCATTATTCTCCTGAGTTGATGTTGACATAATTTGGAACCTGTTTAGACTCTCAAACCCACATATACACACTTCCAACACAACACAAAAGCCTGAATTTCTAAAAAATTTTATCTGTAATCCATTTTGAAGATACTCTTATTTTCCATAGTGCACTTTATTTTGGAATAAAAGATTGTCTATTCTCTTAAAGTTAAGAAAAATTTCTAGAATGTGCACAGCTTCTGATCAAGGAACTTGTTTATTGGATATGATTTGATGTCTTTTTGGTAACAGTGTTTCTGTTTACTCCACCATCTGAAGTAAGTGAAGAAAAAATGGTGGATGAGGGAGGAAAAAAAGGCAACTTTTTTGTACAAGTGTTACTTTTATCTACACTTTGTAACAGGATTTGCTTTTCAGGAACCACTGAAACATCAACACTGGTTCAGGAGAAAAGCTCTCCATCTTTCTTATGTTTGGGGTTTTTTTTTTTCCACTCTTTCTTGTAAATTCTGCAAAAGAAGCTTTTTATGGATTTTGGTTGTTGTTTCTTCCTTCACCCCAGTTATTTATTTGAATTTCTAACCTTGATAGTTATCAGTGAACTCTAAGAACAACATCTGCAATGCTTCATGGGTTAAATGCTGTTAAGAGTTGACAAACTACATGTGTCAATGTGCCAACAGGCTTATAATAAAATGGCACTTTGATGGGGTTTGATTTCTTGACAGACTGCCAACTCTTGTACATGACCTTTTTCTAGGGAAAAGCTCTATCTTAGACAGAATAAAATCACAGATCTAGAGAGCTACTTTCTCCAGTTTGAACCACAGAGGTTTAGAGCTTTGTGGCAGTGACTTACTTATTCCCTGTGATGATTTGTGGAGCAAGTGTTACTGTGATTACAAAAAAACTGCATTTTGAAAGTTATTTGCTAAAGACACTTGTGGAACTAAATCTTGCTTAGATTGTTCATATGATTTAGGCAGCACTTTGTGTGTATCTTTTCTTGAGGAAACAAAAAGAAAGTGTTATGGAGATACAGAATTTTATAAATTTTTTTAGGCATTGCTTTAAATTTTCACTTTTAGCACACTGCTGATAGGAAGCTGATGCTGACTAGCAATGAGATGGGAATAACTTTTAACCTATCTTTAGAATCAGGCATATACAACTGTATTAGATTTCTGCTACCATTTTCCAGAATCTTAAGTGCTGTTGAAATAACTGTTCTCTTAGAAAATGCTCTTTCTCCAACAGGAAGTTTAACCTCACCAATTCTGTAAGGTTGTACTCTCTACAGGTGGGCTGGTGGCAGTCTTCTGAATATGTTGCATGTTGATTGGCAGCAATAATCAAGCTTTGGTATTTCCATGTTAAAATAAGACTTTTGGATATAGATTAGGTGCTCAACATTTGTGTATAGCTCTTTGTATTACTGAGTAGGGAGCTTTCATAATTGTTAGATAAACTTCTGTCCTTAAAAAAAATGACAGTAATTTAGCCAATATTTTACTCTACTACCCTATCATTAACATGATACGGTAATCTTAGTGTATCTGAAGCAAGAGTCATATCAATTGCATAGTAACATGAAAATTATTCACCTGAGCAAGCAATAAATTCTCGTTGCTAGTACATTGTTCTCTGTTTCAGACTGTTAATTACAGGAATTACTAATGACTAGTTTGCATTTGAAATCCTGGTTGTCAAATTTAATCTGATTTTAACTGCTGACAGCTCTAGCAGAATTGTTTGCTAATGGCAAAAATTATTAGTACTTCCTGTCTATAATAGGACATTTAGCAACTTTACTGAATATTTGTTAGAGAGATCTAGTATTTCAGTAAAAATATTAATATTTGGACACTTTGGTTCCTTTAATAATGAGCATACTTACTGACCACAGAACATCTGAGGTTGGAAATTTTAATGGACTGGTAATTCTGGTTTTACAGAGCCAGATTCTGACTAAGTTTTCAACATAGTTGAAAAAGCACTGAAAAGTTCTTCTAAGGAAAAGCAAAAAAAAATCCTTTATTGAATCATAATATGATTCCCTGTGAATGTGTCTTTCTCTACGAATTTACAATGTAGTTTTGGCATTTCCATCTTGTGTGATGGACTTGCCTCAGAGATATCTGGAGCTATGGAGATATGCAAACTTAGTTACCTGGGGAAAACCGAGATGATTTACATACAGTTAAGTGTCCCCTCTGCTGGACTCTCATTTGTGGAATTAAAATTATGTGGTGCTGTCTCTCTACCTTTGGCATAGAAATACTCAGTGAAACTCAAATTAAAACATATTGATGAAACAACAACTTTTATCACTATGAACTGAGTGTATAGAACAAAGATTTTTCTGAATAATGTCTATAAAAATGACATTAACAGGGGAGAAGGATTACAACATAAGACCTGCCAGAAACTGTCAAACTAACATGTATAGGCAATTACTGTAACTGTAGCTATGAGAAGGAGCTAGTAATTGTAGAATACAAGAGAAGAGCATGGACAAAGAGATTTTCCTTATAAATTGTCACAACTTCTGAACTCCATACATTGTTGGATTTCTGTGGAAAAGGTCCAACACAGTAGTTACTGACAGTGTTGTTCTTGTGAATTTGAGTGCAGTTATACTTTTGGCTTCCAAAACATCCTGTGGCAGTGAAACCTATATTAGCAATATCAAATTTAATCTGTGTTTGCTGGAGTAACTTCATTGTCACTTCACTTTCATTTGCTGCTTCTTACAACTACGATAAACTCGATATGAGACTGATTAGTTCTTGTGACATTGTCAAATCCACATTGTATAATACATATAATTAACAACACAATCTTCCTTTCTAAAGTATATAATTCAAAAGCAGAAAAAACTTCAGAACTTGTATGAATTCGAGCATGCTCAACTCAACTTTTTACATTACAAACACAAACTGAAAAAGGCGCAGGAAAATTCAGAACCCAAATGTCACAGCTTAGCAGTTTGGATGGACCAAAAATCAAAGGACAGAATTATTTTCTCTTACCCCCACCCCCATAGAGGGAAGACAAAAAGGGGAACAAAGGCTAGAGACTTGAAGTTGGAAATTAAAAAATTGGAAAGAGATTTACTAGCACGGCGGAAAGGCAATAACATAAAGGATAAAGAACAAAAATACAAATATATACATATATATATATATATATATACACACACCCCAATCTCAGTTGTGGAAGGGAGAGGTGCCTGAGGGCCCCTTGCTTCGCGGACAACTCAGGAGGGGGCTGCACGGCTTCTCCCAGCACCCGATGGATGTGGATTCTGCAGAACCTTTGGAGAGATGGGGGAGAGGAGCGCGGGGGAAGAGCAGCGAAGAGAGGAGGGGCTGTGGTCTGCCTGAGCTTTATGGAGTATGGGCAGGGAATGGGAGGGAATGGACGGCTCTGTGTTCCACCCCTCTCAGAGCCTGAAAGCCCTCCTTCAGTTCTTCATCCTCAGCCTATGACACTAACTACCTAAAGCAGTTAAAGGAAGAGCTCAGGAAGGAAAGAAATGTCTCCATGAAGGAAAGAATACATATGCTATTTAAAAGGAGAAATATATTTCTCTTTGGACAGGGGTAGAAATCAACATTGTAACCAAAACTGCTTTTAAATCTCCTGCTTATGTGTGCATATAATAAAACAAACTGCCTTCTTCAACAGATGTGAAAGATTTGCAGTCTCTCAGGGGCACTGGTGCATTTCTTTATTTGCTAAGTTATTGAAATATGTAATGAGAAGCCAGTCTCAAAGGAAAAAAAACAAAAGAATTCAGATCATGAGGCAGCAGTTTGGAAGATCTTTGGATTCATGCAGTTTCATTGATTACATAAGCAGAATGTTATTTGAAGGACTGGTTGGTTTTTGAAGGATTAAGTAGTGACATGACACATCCTTTGGCTTTAACCCCTTTCATTAGAAATCTTCAAGAGGTCCAGTCCTGTAATTTGAACAACTCAGTTCTGACATTAAAACGCTTCACTTTGCAGCACTGAATTAATATCTTGTGCTTTAATAAAGGGGGACTATTTCTAAAAGTTAATCACATCTTCAGGCTGTGAAATTTTATGAACTTTATTCCCTGGACACTGAAATTGCCTGGATTATTCATGAGCATTTTCCTAATTGTATTTGAATACTGATTTGGGGTTTGGGGTTTTTTTGTTTGTGGTTCTGTGAGATTTTTTTGGGGTTTTTTGTTTGTGGATTTTTTGTTTGGTTGTTTGGTTAGGGGGGAGGAGGGGTTTGTTGTTTGGGTTTTTTTAGACATTACTGAGTTGGTGGGGTTTTATTTTTAATCAGTGTGAAGAAACAGGAATCTTCCTCAGTGAAAAATGATATTATTAACTGAGATCGTCTTTTTTATAGTAGTCTGATGGTTTCTGAAGCAAAAAAAACACAAAAAAACAAAAAAAACCCACCTTTGTACTTATTTCCAGTTGTGAGATAAACTAAACAAGGTGTAGTAGATGCCAGATAAAAAGTTTGACCTCAGTGAACATTTATATTAGTATTTTTAAATTATAATAAAAACAACACATGAAATTAAGCAAATCAAATGAAACAGAAGAAATGGGCACATCATTCTGTTTTTCCAAGGGTTTTTTGGTTTTTTTTTTAGTTCTGGTTTGTTTTTTTAAATATTAAACATGAAAAGTTCTGTCTGACTTCTGATTACTTTCCATGAGGGAAACAGCTTACCCATGGTGTCTTTTGGAACTCAGCAAGAAGTGTTACTTCAACAAAGTTCCTGAAACTCCTAAAAGCAGTTTTGTTCAAAGCAGAATGAGAAGCAATATTTGGTAATGGTCAAGAGGAGGGAGAATTCTAGAACAAAAACCTGATCTGTCTGAAGGTTGCCTGACACTTAGTAATGACAGCTTCTCCAGCTGACTGCAGTCCTCAGGAGAGTCCCAGACACCTTCTGAGAATTTCCTGGGTTTGCCAGGCAGTGCTTCTTGCCTGCACATGTCCTGATAATTTCTGAACAATGGTGTTTGGATGCCCCTACCCCATTTTCAGTCTTTTGCCACTCAGCTTATATAGCATCATCCTCCCCCTGTATAAGTCAGGAGTTTCTGCCACTTTTGAAGCCAAATCCTAGCTTTCCCCACCTCCCACTGTAAGCACATATTTTGTTCCCTAAGAGGTTGGAGCAGCATTGGAACAAATATGTAAGAGTGACTTTGTGATAAGACAGTTAGTGATGATCAACATTTTAGAAGTATTTAAATTAATTTGTTTATTTCATATGATCAAACATGTCCCTAGTTTATCAGAACGAAAACAGTCTATACTAGAACAAGATTGATATAGGTAAGTAATGGAAGACTAAAAGATGAAAGGAGTAATCAGACTCAGATAAATCATTTGTGTTGTCATTTATTACTTAGTTTTAGGTTGTTGTTGGCTTTTTTTAATCTCTGAAAAAAGATAGTAGAGTAGACAGTGAAAGTTAGAAGTACAAAATTGTTATCAATTTGTTGCATCCAAATTTCAAGCTTACTTGAATTCCTGGGTAGTTTGAGATACAATCTTTTTGAATGCTATAGTTTAATTTTTAGTCTAAAAAGCTGATTATTATTAATGCAGTTACAACAGTGCTAACACTTGTAGTTCAATTCACTATATTCAGCTAAAATGAGATAAATACAGAATTTCCAAGGATGTACCCCTTTTTTTGATGTCCTCTTCACTCTGCTTTGTGCTTCAGATTCCCAAAGCTCAATCTGGGGAGATGAAGAAGGGCTGCAGACCAAGAGGATTTGCTTTGTGATTTTTCCCAGGGATGAAGTTGGGGTTCAGCAACCTCTAGGTTTCACAGACTGTTCTTTTGGCCTTTTTAAAGATGGTTGCAATATGTGCCTTTCTCTTATCAGATCTGTGGCCCCAGCTATTCTGGCCAGCACCAAGGATGGTTCCATTATCTCAAATACCCTGGGCACATACAGCTACTGCAGTCACAATGTAATTTATAATTCGGATCCCATGAGAACAAAGTTCAACAACAAAGGGTTGGGTGCAAACCAGAAAGTTTTATTTGATAGACAATAAATAACAGAAGCAAAGTGAAATGACCCCATGAAGAGATTGAAAGTATGTTAAGAGAGAGAGAGAGTAATAAAGTGAGAAAGAGAGGAAGAAAGAGAGAGAGAGAAAAAGAGAGAGAGAGAAAAAAAGAGAGAGAGAAAGAAACAGATCATCATCCAGCGATGTTCCAATGATCTTTCTTCTTGAGGTGGTGGTCAGATCCTAGACAGGGCAGTGGTCCTGTGCAAGGCAGCAATGACTGGATTCATCAGCATTTGTTAAATTGCCTGGAGTTTCCCCGCTGCTCTCATGGCTGATTCAAATTTCTGGGATATTGCTTATCTCTTGCCCCATTGTAAGGACGGGAGCTATCGTCTGGGCTCACCCTCCCTCAGCCCAAGAGTCATTAGCTGGTCACTGGCCAGTTATCCGGGGGTGTCAGCTCCAGCTGGGCAAAACCCCCACCTGACTTTTTCAGTCACTGTATTTATCAGGAGTCTATGCCCAACATTCCACTTGTAGGTTGTCATTTGAGGCAAAGATAATTCTGCTGAATGGAACCTCACAGGACCCATCTAATTTCTTCAGAATTTCAGATTAAATATCTGAACAAGTATTGTGATTAATGAATGAATTCTCTGCTGGTATATAACAGTGTGACACCACCAAAACCAAAAGCTTTGAATAAGTGGATCTCAATAGGCTGTAGATTTCAAGAGATCTAAGCAATGCAACATGTCAACCAGAACAGGATTAGAGTTGCCATCGCTTGTTTAGAGGAAACTCCAAATAATTTATTTAGATATTATTTCAAGGCTTCATTAATTCTAAATTCACCACTTGAAGAGTTTTTGCTCATGTTCTAACCAATCTGATTGATTCATTGGTTCCAATTCCTCTTCAGTCATTTGTTTATGGCACAGGCTTCATTGGCTTATGACAGAAGCTTCATTTGCTTACTGATACTGACATTTGTTTAAATCAAGAGTTGTATGACACAAGCTTCTAGAGTAACTAATATTCCTCCAACCACTCCAAGTATTAACAGATAAGGGATGATGTATTTTAACATTCCTATGTCATAGAGCAAGATGGCATGGATTTGAAAAGCTCCTGAATTCCTTTTGCTAAGAAAATATCACTACTGATAGAGAAGGAAAGGTCCATATTTTACTCAAAGAATCACAAATTTGCCAAGCAAAAGATATGTAACAGAGACAGGAACAAAACTTTGAATAAGTTTATTGGTCAGTTATGTGAAAAAAACCCACTGTGACTATATTCAACAAAATACAGCCTTTTACAGCATTCATACAGGCAGTTCAAATAGGCTGGAAAATCCTGAGAAAAGAAAAAGACTTCAGAAAACAGAACTTAAAGCTTTCCAGTCCCTCCTATATGCAACTAACAGTAATTTCAGACATAATTATTCAGGCACTACTGAATATTTTTTAATATAAAGTAGCATAGTGGTCTGATTGAGGAAAGTAAAGAATATGTTTAACATTTTGCTGAAATCATTAAGTCACACATACAGACTACACTATTTGCCTATAGAAGAAAATTTATTTCCTACTCTTGTTACCTTAAAATATCTGGACAAGTGTAAGACTGATTTTTATTCATGCATTTGTCAAGGAATGAATTTAGTTTCAGAAGATGGGTTGTGTTGTGGTTCCCTTACTTTTTCTTTTTAAAATTAAGTCCAGATTGATTTCAAAGGTCTTTTAGCAGACATATAAATTAACCTGTTAATGAAAACCCATGTGAAAGCAGCAGCAGCTGCTGCAACACCCACCTCCTTTTCATCCTACATAGAGAGTATAAAAGAGGGTAGGTGAGAGCTGTTTTTTGCCTTTGACTTGCTCTAGTTTCTGGGAAAATTCTGTTTTAGCTTTCAGCTTTCTGGGCGGGGTTTTGGATGTCTATTAAAATAGCTATTGGTATCAATGAGGACCAGGGGAAAAATATACCTTCATATTAACATATTTTGCAGATATAGATTCCCCATATCTTTGAATATATGTAAAAATTATCATATGCTAAAAGACAGTTACACAATGCAGTGTTTATTAGAATATAATTTTTTATAACTAGAGAAAAACTAATTACACTAAAGATGTAAATTGGGACCAAATAGCAGTGGCGAGTAAATGTTACTTCTTCAGACCTTCAGACTTTGGATGGAAGAATCTTCTTGGGTAAGTAAAGGACACACTAAACAAAGGTGCAAATAGAAAATTGCAATAGGTATTAAAACTTTAGGTAATAGATATTTTGGAAAGTTGTATCTGATTTTTTTTCATAAAAAGGTACATAAGTTAGTAAAAAATAAAACCAGTAATTAATTTGATTGGTCATAGGATGCTATTTGCAAGGTGGTTGGAAAAATTTTATACGTCTGAATCTGGTGTCTAAGGGGCTCTGCGGAAGTGATACTGAGCTGTGTGTAGAAATGCTGTTGCTAATGAAGCAGCTGAAGACCTGAGAACTCCTGTTCATGAACTCTCTTAATTGGTAATTAAGAATAGGCATACTTATCAAAACTTGACTGATTTTTTTTTCCCTTTTTTTCAAGATTTTGAATCAAATTTGCTGAAAACTTTAAAAACTCAGATGTAAATTCTGTGTAGTGCAAAATAAAGAATCTAACTGTTGCAGCTGGCCCAATTGTAAGAATGATTCATCTATAAGACAAACTAAAATCATGCTCTAAATCAATGTAGTTGCAGCAGCTGTTAATTCTTTTGCAGGTTGTGGATCAAATGTAGTATAATTGAGGGTATGCTTTCCACACATTGTAAGCTGTTACTTACCTGAGCTACAGATCTGAAGTTCAGACTGTCCTTGAATATGCTCAGCTGCTGATCACATCTTAGAAAATAGAGTACTTAAGTGAATGAGATGGTTTAATTGCATTCATTATCCTTATAGTTTGTCTCTGGGGGAAAAGCTACTCTAAATTTTCTGAACTGTTTTCTAGGTACAAGTATAGGTGGTTTTTTGGGTGTGTGTGGGCTGTCTAGTGGTTTATTTTTTTGTTTTTTAAACTTCAACCATTCTTAATTGTTTTGCTTCTTTTTTACTTCACTCCTGAAGTCTGGTTTTTGTTTTGTTTTTCACAGCACTACGTTTGTCTCCTCATGCTCAATGCTTATTCATAAAAATAAGATTATTTACTGGTACTTCTTGATTAAGCCTATTGCCAGAGTCTGCTGTGCATTTATTTGAGCATAATATACCCAAAGAAAATTATTTTAGACCAAGATGTAAACACACTATTTTTAGGAGTTATTTATTTTAAGCTTGTGAGGTAATGGCATAGGAGATATTCCTTCCCATGGAAAAGACAGTCATTAACCTTGACTGATTGAGAAACAGCTGAAGACAACTTTAGTAAGTGGGGTGGCATAATATGTACATTTAACATGTTGATATTGGTGTATCAGAAGAGAAAAATTTTATTAACTGGGAAAGTCAAGCAAATCAAGACTGGCAAGCTATATTTGTTTATGATGGCATCAGAATGGTACTTTTCTGGGATGTGTTTTTTTTTGGTTTCCAGTGAATTGCCTAATCAGAGCAGGAAAGGAAACACTTTTGAGTGTCCTTTGGAAAACCTAGGAAGGGGAAAATAAGAGAGAAAATAAGCCAGTATTTTACTTGCAGTCTAACAACAAGAAGTTGAAAAGTGTTTAGAGAATAGATTCCCTTTTACAAGAAGAGAATAGGAAGAAGAAAATTCAAAGCTGCTGTATTTTTCCAGGCTACCACTCTGGCTGTCTCATAGAAATGGCATCTGTTTGATCCCAGCAGTTTCTGAAGTAAGCTGGTTATTCAGTACTTGTGAAAAGTAAATATCATTATATACTCTTAACAGATAGTCTTTCAGGGAGTCAGCCTGATAATTCTGTGCAACTTGTTAAACAATTGATTGTGATTTTCTTTTTTTACTGTCTTCACTTGAAGTTGATAATGAAGCAGCATTTATTTCACTACTATACTGGCTTTGAGTGGCAAGGTTTTAGTAATAGTGGTGGCTTGAGAAGCTGCCAGAAGATTCCCCTATGTCTGATGGAGATAATACTGGCTCCAAGGTGGACCTTCTGCAGGCCAAGGCTGAGCCATTAACAATGGAGGTAGTGCTTTTGTGATAATATAGTTAAGGAGGATGAAGGAGAGAATAACACAATTGCAGCTTGAAAGATAACTGTGCAGACACCAACATTAGTGAAGAAGGGGAAGGCGGAAGGTTCTCTAGACACCAGAGCAGAGATTCTCCTGGAGCCCATGATGAAGATCACAACCTCCACAGCTTATGGAGGTTTGTGTTGGAGCAGATGTACCTCCAGCAAGAGAACCCCTTGCTGGAGCAGGTGGATGCCTAAAGGAGGCTGTGAGCCTATGGAGAACCTGTGCTTTAGCAAACTCCTGACAGGACCTGTGGACCTGCTGAATTAGAGGAGCCCATGATGGAGCAGGTTTACTGGCAGGACTAGAGCAGTTAGTGAAGAACTGTGGCCTATGGGTAGGACTGCTGATGAAGTACATAGAAGACAGCCTTCCACTGGAGGGATCCCAAATTGGAGCAGGGAATAGCACGTGAGGAGTCATCCTGAGGGGGAGGGATTGGCCTTCTATGATAAATTGACCACAACCTCCATGCTCCATCCTCCTCTGCTCCCTGGGGAGGGGTGAGAAGGTAATGTGGAGTGAAGCTGAGCCCAGGAAGAGGGGAGTGGAAAGGGAAAGCATTCTAAGATTTGTTTTTTACTTCTCGTTGCCCTGCTCTCGTTTCATTGATAATAAATTAAATTTATTTTCCCCAAGTTCAGTCAGTTTTCCTTGTGATGGTAACTACTGACAACAATGTTCTTGTCCTTATCTCTATTTATGGACATATTTTTGTATTCTCTTTCTCCTGTCCAGACAAGAAAAAGTGTAATAGGGAGGCTTTAGCAAGTGCCTGGCCTTCACTACAACTATCATAAACTGAAAGATTTGTGCCGATTGCAAAAAATATATATTTATTCTTGAACAGGCCAGGTAAAGTGTCTTAAGACTTGAGTGCACTTGATATTGGAAATCATTTGGGAAATACTGAAGTGAAAATACCATTCCATCTTTCCTTTTCACTCTTTAATTAATGTCTTCCTTACCTTCTTTGGAGTATAACGTAAGAATGATGTTCCACAACATTCAACTTCCATTATTTGCAATAACTCACTTTTCTTAAAATGTTTATGCAAAAATAAAATTCAGCTAAAATTGGTAATAGAGAAAAAAAAAAAAAACCTGATTATTTAAGAAATATCAGGAATATTCCTGCAATTTCTTGAGTTCCAAGTTAGAAATTTTTTTTTTTTTTAATTTTTGCATTTTATTACACTTTGAGACATGCTTAGATTTGTACTTATTCTTTCAGGTTTTGTGTTGTTACTTAGAATATTGTATTGCTTTATCATTTTATGCCACTGCCATATGATAAAAATTATACTGATTAATTAAAATTCAAGTGGTAGATTATTTTCCAAGCTGGGAAAATTTTGGACTGGCTATTAGACTTACTCCCTGTATGTTCCACGTTTATGACCATATGGTTATCTGGATGCAATCATAAGCTTTGAATTTTCAGTCTGTTTTCAAGTGTGCTAAAATTATATTGACACCTCATATAGCTTATTTAAGCAAAAAGCCTACACGTATGGCAGGCATAGTGTGAAGAACAATTATGTATTTAGTTCTCATGCACAGTGCTGTACTGGGCCCACTCAGTCAACACTGTCTTGGCAGAGCAGCAGAACAGAATCTGCATAGTTATTATAGTCCATCATTGTGTACTGCCCTACAATTTAATTTATGACAACTATTTTACTACTTCTACATAAAATGAATTCATCTGTATTTTCATTACATGCTTAGGCTGTTCTCATCCTGTTTTCCTTTTTACATGTGATTTTATGATGCAGCTTGCTTCTAACTGTCAATGCCTCCTTCCTGCATATTGAATTGGTTTCCCAGTTCCTGCTGAAGGTGAAAGTAGTGAAGAAGTCTCAAAGATCCCAGTTTCTGCACATTATTTATGTGAAAACTGATTACTGAGTTGTATAGGAGAGGAGCATTTTTGTTCCCTTGAAGGGAGAACAGACAGGACAGGACTTGAGCATCACACATGCTGTTTGTAGCATCTAATCAGCCAGTCACAGTATTTATTTTAACTATCCTTTCAGTGCACAAATAGCTGCAGGCACAGTATGTGCAATCTTCTATTCAGAAAAAGCGTGATAGGGATGTTGAAGAGCTGATGTTATGTCATAAAAATAGGAACAAACACAAATCTGTGGGAAGAATAATTTAGATACTTTTCTCAGTGGAACAGCTTGCTTATATTGTGTTTTTAGTGATAACTGTTTACAGCTATCATAAAGTCTACTGTGTTTTCATTGGGCACATGAAGTAATTTTTGAAGAAATCAGGCCTTTAGAATTGGTTTGCTTTAGCAGATTTCTGTGCCCATCTAAAAAAAAAAAACAAAAAACAACTGGTAAGCTACTTTTTCTTTAGAAAGACTTCCTAGGTATGCAGACAAAGTTTACAGAATGAGGTATATTTTACATTGCTTTAATCATACTTAAGTTATAACAAAAAATAGATAAAAACTTAAAAATAGATAGTAACACAATGCTAGGTAAAGAAATTGCAGGAGAGGATCAGCACTCATGAAAACCTCTAGAAGTTTGTCATTTAGAGGCAGGACAAGGTATGTAATTACTGATGGAGTAATTTGTCTACAAGTGTTTTGCCTTCCAAGACTGAGGCTAAATGTAATAAAGAATATATGAGAATATGTCTCAGCTGTTCATTTCTGGAAACTTTTAATGTGATGTGAGGCAACACAAAATAGCAGAACTGTAGGTCTAACATCGTTCAGAAGTTCCTGGGAAGTAGAACTAGAACTTAAGTTGAAAAAGGTCTCCAGGGCCTAGCATGAGGAATAGAAAATCTACCTAAAAATCACTATGACACTGGTCATAGCTTTAACATTGATGCAAAGAAGTAAGCAACTTGTCCAACATATTACAGATGTCTAGACTAGGATGAATTGCTCAGATGTCTGTTTCCCTCCACTGACCCTTATGAGATTGTAAATGACAAGGCAATGATATTTTTAAGTTTTAAATTTTGACAGATTAGCCCACTTGTAAGCTGTTAAGATGCCTCATGGAGAGTGAAAATGTGTGTATATGTAACCTATATCAAGTTCTATTTCCAACTCCCTTTGAATGTGATAATGCTAATAATATTGTATTTAAAATTGCCTTACTAAGATAAACACACTGCAAAATGTAACAGCTGCAATGACAAGGAAATTAATTATTAGAAGAAACCAGTAAATTCACTCCATTTGGTTTTTTGTTTGGGTGAGGTTTTGTTTGCTTGTTTTTTGTTTGTTTTTGCTAAGATTTGTACAGAGCTTCTCTCTGCTTCAGTACCAATGAGAACTTAGAACTTGGCTGTCAGTACCTTTAATAAGTCTTCATGGTTTTGAGTATGTGAAGGGCAGAGTTTACCCACAATCAGGAGGTACTGTGATGTAGCCTGGGAGAACTGTGCCCCACTCATATGTGTATTTTGTCCTTTGCATCCTGGATGAGGTGCTTCGAGATGATGATCCTTACTTTAATGTTGCATAACCCTCAGGAGCAGTCACATAATTGGCTCAGAACAACCCAGGTAACTACAACTGCTGCAATTACAGTATTAAATGAGTAATGAAGGCTTGATGTTTCACTGCTCCCTCACATTGTGCAGTTCCTGCACTTTTGAAAATGTGTATAAAACATCATGGTAATTGAGAAGTGTTAGTAAGTAGTTGGAGACAGATCAAGTTATTTATGTTTTGAAGTTCCCTGAGCGCTGGTGCAGCACTTTGAAAAATGTCTTATCAACTGAGTAGCAATTCTTAAACTAGTGATTTGGGAGTCTCCTGCTAGTACACTAATGATCCAGACAGCAACATTAAATCAGTTGCTTTAGTTTAAGTACTTCTTGAATGTCCATAAAGTCTTACTTTATTGGGAATTGAACTAACTACCTGCAGTCTGAAAAGCAATAATTTAGGCACTTAAGTAAAGGCGAATTACTAATAAAGAGCAAAATTTTTCACCTGTATGCACTCTCTTTAAAGTTCTTAAGTGTTTTGGTAGAAGAGTAGTACAGCAGTTGTGGAAGATTAATGTGTTGAAACTTATCATTCCTCAAATCTTTTTTAACACTCCTTTGGAAAAAGTGACTAACAAAAATACAATAATAAAGGTTTTTGGAAGATGGAAAGGCAACACTTCAACACCATTTCCTAGATCCATTACATTTCCTTTATCTGTTTAGCAGCTGAACTGATTTTTTTTTTTTTTTCTGTTAGTGTTTTTAGAATTAAATGAGGTCAGTATCATCAGTGGTGAGACAGTACATTTCATCCTTGAATGCAGACTTTTAATCCATTGCAAGAAATAGTAACCCTTTGGTACGTATTTATGATTTTGGTATATGAACCTACAGGTATCTCTTCAGTAATGCCTAACACAGGCCCCAGAAATTACCTGATCCACTCATGAGAAAAAATAGGGAATAAAAGGCAATGAAAAAGATGTTGCTATTCACATTTGATAGTTTAGAAAAACTGAAGCAAAATCTAAAATTCTTGTGATTACACAGCAGTCAAGTGATCTATTAGACTACTAATTGGTGAGTTCTCCCAACACAATATTGTGATCTTGTTGACAGAGGAGTCTCTTAATTTCCTCTTTACAATTTTACGTGACTTTTTGAATTTAAACAACATTGTAGTTGCAGATAAAACTTGGATAAGGAAAATTAAGTATTTGTTTGCAAGCTATGTTGTATCCTTATCTCTTTTTGCTCCATAGCCACGCTAGCTGCCTGATCTGCTGCCCTGGTACACAAACTGCAGTCACCACTGTACACTCAATAAGTCCCTCAGTTGTTTCAAGTCCTTTGCACTCCATCAGGTCACATATTGTGTTGAACACAGAGTCAATTTGTGGGAAATAAAAATTATTTTTAACCTTACTGAACATACTGGGAACTGATTATATTTTATGAAGAACGGATTGTATGTCAGTATGCAATTTAGAATATGCTGTGGGACTCTCAGTAAGCTCAGAAATGATCTTCTAAGTGGTCACTTAAAAATATTTCTTAGTACATTTACCTTGAGGTGTTTGTATGTGAAGAACATTGTCAGACTTCAAGCAATCTGAAGGAAAGCAGAACCTTTACTTCTATATATCCAAGGGGAGCTATATGCTGTCACTTTTGATTGCGTGACAGGAAAATAAGCTCATAGCAGTTTTTGGTTTTTCTGTCATTATCTAAAGGAAATTTATGATGCTACTAGGGTGAATCTAAAGCTGTTTCTCTGCTTTCTGTTTTGTCCTGTTTCTGGTTAATGCAACTGCATTCATCTTTCGTGTATATTTACTTTTTAGTAAGTCTTGTTTAGTAAGTAGTACTTTAAGTTTCTCCTGGTGCAAGACATTTTATTTTTTCCTTATGATAGGAGAAACAGCTGGAAATCTGAGACTGTTGTCTGAATTGAAAATAAGTTATGACTAGCCTTGTCTGGAATTTTAACAACAGAGTGTATTTGTGTCAGAAAATGCAACTTTGCTAAAGCAAGATTTATAAAAAGTCAGATTTTGCATTGGGAAGATGTGCAGTGTTTTGATAATAGCAGTATTGAATACTGCTACTTTTCCTGAATTTGTTATTAAACCATAAGGTATGGGAAAATATATGGTGGTTTTCCATATGCATGTATACTTGTGTCAACAACATACGCAAGATGTAAATTGAAATGAAGCATTCTAATGAACTTCTCATTGATTCAGAAGTTTATATTGCTAATACTTTGATTATCTACTTCTGCTGTTTTTTACTAAGAACTCCTACTCTATTTAATTGGGTAATACATGAAATTCTGTTTAAAATATATATTTTCATCTTTCCATCTTTTTTCATAAAGGACTTTGAAAAAAAATTGATAGATATCAGTGGCTAGGCTGAACTGCATGAATGAGAGCACTTCCCATTTCCAATGAATTGGAAATAGAATTACTAGAAACAATGTGTGTTTTTGCATGTTGAAAGGTTAATTTATAAGACACATTTCTGATCTCTTTCAGACAGATCTAGCTAATTCATTTATTATGGCTTCCTCATAAATCAGATTTAATGCTTGGTAAGTGAAGGCTCATTGTTTCCAATGGAGATCCAATATGATTTTTAGAAATTGTTTGTTAATGTACATATGCTCTGGTGCAAATCACCTTAGGACTGTTCTAGTAAATCACATCATTGTGACATATACTGGATAAATGTTGTCTGTGCCCACATTATGCTTCCAGTTTTTCACTCGCAAAGGATGTCTGGATAGACTATGCAGAATTGTTTTAAGAGCAGAGATTTAAGTGCTTGTGGAATTTCTTTTAATCAAAGTATTCAAGTGAGAATGAGGTTTAGCATACTTCATTCTGGTAGTGAAATCATAAGCATTTTAAATGATAAAGTAAATTACAGGTGTCTGTAAAACTAGAAATAACATTTTAAATTCACCCTTTAGAATTTATTGCTAAGCAGTAAAATACTATTAAACACTTGGAAGTGTAATTTTCATAAGACTTCAATAAAGTTTTGCCTGGTTTTGTTGAGCAGAACTGTACAACAATCATATTTAATTGTTATTTTATTAAAGATTTATTTGCATTTCCTTCACCCTCAAATTCCTTTCTTCTTTGAATACTTCTGAATGTAAATTTGAGCCTATGTATAGGAACAAAACAGAAAAATAATACAGCTTCTCTGTCCACAAATAGAAGTAGTAGCAGAGACAAAATCGGGGCCCAAATTTGAGGCAGAATTCTGGCAGGGCTACGTTCTTCCAGTGACTAACTGCATCACTCTTTATTCAGAGAAGATTGCCTAGTTATTATTTTTATCCAATATAGGGGAAAAAAGTATATCAGAAGCTGGAATAAAGCAAAGCTATGTGTTTGGCAATGAAATAACTGGGTTATAATGGATCTAATTCAGATAATATTCTAGAAAAAGTGTAGTGCATTCCTAAATAATATTGATGAAACAAGACTGTTGTCTTAAGTATTTGAGGCTATAGAGTTTTTAGTACTTTCATATTTTTAATTTCTACAGCTTTTTTTTTTTAATCCTACTGATTCCATGTTATTATTGCTTTCCTCTTGAACTGGTATTTACGTGGTTTCAAGAACCCTTTTATACTCCTTTGAATAGTATGCACACTTCAGTGTTATAGTGGCATTTATAAGCACCAAAACTTTGGCCCTGCTGTAGTGGTATAGTTAATTTTCATACTTAGTATTTCTATGAACATTTACAGAAGCAGGTATATAGGAATACAGTCTTAGGAATGTTTGTTCAGAACTGACTAGAAATACAAGGTTTGATGGAACAGGAGAGCTTCTTAATTTGTTCTTCACAATAAAGAGAAATTCTACTTAATCTTTAAGGATTCATTAATAGGTACAGGTGAAAAATCCTGAATGCTGCATTTGTTTTTTGTTTTCAGTCAAGAAATAGGAGTAATGGCAGTTCTCCATATTAGAGGCTTCTATGCCCATACAGGTGTCGATGACTTACAAAAATCAAAGTATAGTCAACTGGAATTCAACCTATATAGTGAATATCCTTAATTATGCAATTGAAAATGAGAGGGGGAGAAATTATGCGCCAAAGGTTAGCTAACTTGTAGGTCTTTTACTCAGGAAAGATAGGCATCAAGTAAGGCTCAATTTTATAGTTACACTTTGTGGAACTAGAAATCTAAGAAATAATTGCATATGTTTAACTATGTACACTAGTTCTGTTATTATCAAGCAAAGCAGTGAAGTCTGATTTTAAGACCAGCAGCTTTTACCCTAGAAATGTCTTTCTTTTGCTCCTAGAATCACAATTTTATTATAATAGGAATTACCTTGAATATGTCAGCTGAAAAGTGACAAGCAAAGTTGTCTTGAAAGTATTACTGCTTGGGGTCCTTGTTGCGCAGTGTCTCATTGTGCTTTTGGGTGTAATAACTTTCTTTAGGTTTGCAGAAAATATATTTCTAGAGTGCAAACTGTAATATTCTCTAAGTTCTAAAAAAAACCAAGTTGTTCTACAATCAACATCAAAATACTCTTTGTTCAAAGTAAAAACAGAAAAGGAAATAGCAATTATATTACCCTGAACTTCAGAAATTGAAAGATTTAACTCCTTTGTCTAGTTCGATTCTGCATTTAATAAAGACCAACGTAAAATGGAAAAATAAGAGGAAGTTATGATGATAGCAGAAAAAATATGGATATAAGGCACCTTGAACACTGAAATGGAACTTTTTAATATCAACTTTGTTTTTTGTTATGTTTTAACCCCAAGCTGTCAACTAAGACCCACACAGCTGCTCACTCATCCCTCTCCCTCGCCCCCCAATGCAATGAGCTAGAGAATCAGAAGAGTAAAAGTAAGAAAGCTCATGAGCTAAGATAAAGACAGTTCAATAAGTAGAGCATAAGCTGTGTGTGCAAGCATAGCAAAACAAGGAATTAATGTTTTCCATTGGCAGGCAGGTGTTCAGCCATCTGCAGGAAAGCTGGGCTCCATCACCTGTAATTGTTACTTGGAAAGACAAATGCCCTCATGCTGAATGTTCCTTCCTTTCTCCTTCTTCCCTCAGCTTCTTATACTGAGCATGACATCTTTTGGTGTGGAATATGTCTTTGGTCAGTTGAGACCAGATGTCCCATAAATTTATTAAGGCTGAGTAAGCGTCCCCAGTAATTTTACCTGTCCTTGGCTTGGTTATCTTGGTTAGAAAATGGCTTTGATCAAAAATGTTTGAGGCGGGTTTCATTTTCTCTTATTACTTTTTGTCTTTAATGACACCAGACTTCTTTGTTTTTTAGGTGTGTTATGTCTTTTTTATACAGACGTTTTATACAGTAATGCTAGTGACACCTATACAAACACTGTTCCTCTGTTGGTACTTAAGCTCTTTTTCTCTCTCCTTTGTCTGCTGATTGTAAATCAAGTTTTTAGGAGCAAAATTATTTAGTTCTTCGTATCCAGAAAGTGAATAATCTCTAATTGAGCTGGAATCGTTTGAGACCAAGTAATTGATTTTTAGATTACAGGCAAGACATAGTTTAATACTTCATCTGTAAGCTGAAGACTTAGGTCATTGTCACTATTGTCTGCAAGTTTACTTTTTCTGTAGGTAAAGATAACCCAACATGTTTATGAGGTAAAAAATTGACTATTGATCTCTTTGGGAAAGTGAAGAGAAAATCCAGGTTTTAAAGAGGTCTTCTCTTTACTAGCTGTTGTTATCTTTGGGAATACTTTTTCATCGGAGTACTATGACAAAACCACAATTATTAGTCCATATTCACATTATTTCAAAACAACTGAGATTTAATGAAAAAGTGAATGACAACAGTAACTGCTGGCACTAGTTAGTCCTCACAGTATCAAAATAATAATAAAGTAGTTAATTGTATTCCCATAGTCGGACTATCCATGTTGTTTTCTGGTCTGTTTTGGTTTTTGTGGGGGTTTTTTTTGAGTTTTTTGTTGTTTTGTGGTTTTTTGAGGTGGGGGTGGTATTATTTTGTAGATAAAAATAATTACTAAGTTAGTCAGCCTGTCTCCAGTAGTGTTTATAACCATAACTTGGCACTTCACATGACCCAAGACAGTGGAAAGCCTGTAAAGGGAAAGTATTTTGTTTGGTTTCTTTTTACTTTTTTTCCTGAAACCTGCAACTGGGGATTTCCAAGAATACAGTCGCTACCACACTGACAAGAGTTGAACTTATGTGCCCATACTTCATAACAAAACATTACTGATTCATTTCTCTGTGTCATGAATAAACTGTTTGGTGGTTGGTTTTTGGGTTTTATTAAAATTTTCCTTAGTACAGGTTTTGTGGTAGAGATTTCCCTTTAAAAAAGGTATGGCTCTAGATACCACCAAAATTCAATTTCTGTGATTATTGGGTAGAGATTAGGTACAATTAGGGTACAAATTGATCACTGATTCTTTACAGTCTTGTACCCAACTATGCGTTACAGGAACTAAAGCACTGGAGAAAGCTAACCTAGGACTGTCAGTTTGCAAGTGCAAAATCTTTCCAATAATAAGGATGGTCTTTCAAATCACTAGAGGGAGGAGACTAAATCCATTAATATCTTTAAATCTAGTATAAAGAAGAATTAATATTTTATAAATTTCCTAAAATGTTGGACAAATACAAATAGTACTGGGACTGTGGATCTTAAGGCACAGTAGAGAAGAAAACATCAGATTTCAGATCAATAAAAACATAAGCAACAAAGATGCCAACTTAGTAGGAGCCACCAAAACAAACTAAAAACCCCAACCAAAGTCAGGAGAAAAAAACCAGCCAAAGAAAAGAAACAACCACCACCAACAAAAAACTACCACCTAGTAGACTGAAAGGATTAATTTATTTTCTCAGTTCTCAGCAAACGCTGCCAAATCAGTAAATCTGACTGTATACTCAATCCAATGTAGAGTACAAAGGTATAATGATTTGTGTGAGAGACTACAGAAAACTTTTAAACATGTTCTTTTTTCCCAGTGAAGGAACACATTTGAAAACTTTTGTTAGTGTATCTAAAGAATAAAAAGATTTCAGCAAGAACAAAAGGAACTTTTTTTTTGGCCCTCTTTTCACCTAAACGTTGATTAAATGATATGTCATTTGAGCAAGTGTTACTTTTACCAATGTAACTCTATTGTCTTATTTTCAATAGACCATGAAATTGTTATAGCATTCTGATGAAAATAGCCCTTGGATGAAGAGATAATGGTTCAGCATGAACCTTGCAAGTCTCAAAAATTGTTATCAAAAGGAGCAATATGAAAAATCATATCACGCTGCATTGCATTACCATTTGAAAAAGAAATACAAAATCTCAAAAACAGTCTCCTACCTATTAAAGAATCTTACATGATAGTGTAATATAAAACATGTCTTGTGGATGCAGGATGCCTTGGGTTTTTTTTCAGTTGCATGCATTGGCTTTCATGTGTTCAAATGTGAGCGTATGGTTATATAATTTTTTTTTAAAGAAATATTAAAGGACTTAGAACTAACTATTGGCACAAATCCATTTCCCAGTAAGAATATTTTAAAATGAAGCCGAGAAGTTCAATAATAACAAATAATGAAAAAATCTTTGTTGTCGTAGTATTGATTTTTTTTTTTTTCCTGAGGATAACAGATGTTTTATATTTTTAACTAATATGTATATGTAAAGTTCAAACTGGTAAATAACTCCTGAGAAAACTTAATTTTTGAACTACTACAGTACTTTTTTAATCAGATTTCTCTTTATAGCTTACACTGCTTCTTCACTGCTTACACGCTCCATGTGCGCTTCTAAAAATGTGTGATGTGTGTTGAGATGTGTTTAGGGGCTATGACACCTAAGTTTTGTATGGTTATAGAAATTATACAATTTTTTTTTCATGTTCTCTGTAAGTCAAATATTATGATGACATAGAAGAGTAGGAAGTATGACAATTGAATAGCCATTCTTGTGACATTTTAAATAATTTCATAATATTGGTCTCTCTGTTGAATATAAATGAGTACATATTTTAGACTCTTGGAAGTTCATGGTAAATGGTGTCAATGCATTTTATTTCAGGAATTTGTGAAATCAGTTACATATACATCTGTTGAAAATCTGCTAAGGATTGCTTGATAGGAACATTTTTATATAGTGACCTATTTATGAGCTTCCTTACTGACTACATTTTAAGAGAATGTCTCCCTGCACAGATGACATTCAGTTTTCTAATTCATTTTTAATAAGACAATCCTTTTCAGAGATTTATTTGCTTAAGATAATGAGGTAGGATTACAGAGGAATTAACGGCAATGGTATTAAGTTGTTTTGTGGGGGTTTTTTTTCTCTCTCTCCTTGAGTCTAGCCTTGTTTGCAGTTTGAAAGTAAGCTGAGGTGGTTTGGAATTTTTTTTTTTTTTCCCTAGGCTGCACAACAAATTCAAGACCAGAATACAGAAAGGCAGCTGAGGTAGTAATTCTTTAGAATTAAGACACTGATGTCTTTGAGGTACGTTTGTTTTAGAAATGCTGTTAATTATTTATTAATCTCGCTGATAAGTATAGAAGTAGTGGTGATAGCTTTTGAACATAAGGGACTTTTTGACATCTTTAGATGTAGCTCAATTTAAAGAACACTCCAAAATATTTTTTTTTTCCTCTCTTCTTTGATAAGTGTAGTAAACTACTTATAAATGTGATTCTCTTATCTGTAACTACCTTTCTGTCTAGAAAATTAGATATAACTAGATGCAAAGCTAAAACATGTAGATGTTCTACAGTTACAGCTTTCTTCATGTGTCATAGTTACTGTGAAAAATTTCCAAATAAAAATGTTCTGGAATAAGCTGTAAACACTTTCCATTTTGTGTGAAATAAAGATTGCTGTATTTTAAATAGATAAAAGAAGCATTTCTATCAGCTAGATGTAAAGAAAAGCATCATATAGAAATAAATTAGAAGTAACTCAGTAGGAGGTATGAAAACAAGTCATCAGTAGATAGACTGAATAATAGAAGATACAGTAAGAAAATTCATAGTGAAAAATACATGTAGCTTTCAGAAGCATGGTAAGTTGATACTTTTATAGTCAGCTATTAGAAAACAAGTTTAAAGAAAAATGATCTAATTTTACTGGATCTGCTGAAGCAAGACGCCAAGTAAAATATTTAACATTTAATCAGTATGCTTCACAAATTTCTGAAGTTGATATATTTTTGCCAAGTCTGATGCCTCAGCATTCCCATGCAGTTTTCATTGTTCTTTAATTTTGTAAGCCATCATAAAATCTTTACTTTCTCTCAGTTGCAGATACATTATTGGAAAGCACCAGGCAAAATGTAATATATTACAAGGAAAAAAAAAATAAGAAAAAGTCTGTCCTTTCTAATTCAATTTGTCAGATTATTTATTTTTTTCAGTTTAGCATTTCTGTCATTTCATGGAGTTATGTGATGGACAGGCTACTGTATGATTTCAAATGTAATTTGAATGGATTATTTAATCTGCAATTCAACATTTTTGACACTTTACAGAACAGTGTTCTGGTCAGTGTTCTACCCAAATGACTTCAAATTACTTAGTAGTTTTCATAGTAAAACAGTCCTTGATGGCAGAGGGGACTTTCCTGAGGGAGAACCTTTATGTTATATGATAATCACAGTGAGAAAGAATCTCTGTAGCCAAGAATTAATCTTTTTACACACACATATATAAAATATGTCCTCAGTGTCTTCACATTAGTCTTTAAAATTTTTTTTTAGTTACCTGAAGTTGTGCTTTAATAGCTTCATCTCATGATGCAGTCCCTCTTTAGCAAACAGCTCAAGGACTACTAGAAATGTTCACATTGATGCTTTTGTAATGCTATGCCTTACCAAGCCGTAACGAAATGTTAAATAGAAACTTGCATTTAAACCATTCTTGTTCCTAATTGCCCTAAGGTGTATGTTACTGCTGGCTTACAGAGGCTCTGTCCCAGATGCTGTGTGCAACTTTTCTATGTAGCTTATGTATCTGTTAGTTACTCCATGTCTAATACTCCAACTTATATCTGTCTGTTCCAGGTGCTTAGGCAACATAAAGTGGTCTATGGGATGTAGAGTTCAGACACTGAATCCTTAGGCTTCTCTCTGTGTGATCATTTTTGATATTCAGATAGAGCAGAACTTGTGGATAATGGAAAACAAATAGCAAACCCAGGGATTTAATTTTACTTCTCTGATTTGCAATGAAGTTACTTACCTTCCTAGTGGTCCTGTTAATTTATTGTCTTTATATATGGCTATACATACAACATGTGTATGATTTTGCTATAGTACCAAATGCATAGTGCATTCTTTTGGTGTATCTGCCTTATAAAAATTAATACATAGTTTATACATGGAGTATGCTAAATTTTTATAACCTTCTGTATGTCTGTAAGTAAGAGCATCTCTTCATCAGGAAAGATTGCTTGGTATTTCTGTTTCTTACAGTGAAATTATTTTAGTTTAAAAGACAATTGGGATCAAAACAACAGTGTTTAAATTAACCTATGACGTTACCTGAACAGGCATATGGACTAGTTTTATATCTTCCAAATACTCTAAAATTACAGTGTCCAGATCTGACGCAGACTTAGTAGAATTTTTTCTTATTTTTAATGGAGCAGTTTTCAAATACTGAAGCTGATCAGTCCCTGCTCTTGAGTTACTGTTTCAGACATCTATAGATAGCACACAATTAGCTTGAGGTGAAAAGGGGAAAACCAGGAAGGAAATATGTGCAATACTCAGAGCATCTCTCTGTGTTCTGTATTCTGTGTCAATTTTAATGGGTCTGTAATTAGGTCACAGGACTGATTGATATCAGCACTTAACTACCTGGCTGACATCACTCTTCATTCCCTAAAAGGGATTAAGATGTTGACACAGAATTCTACTTCCTGGGCAGATAAATATAACTAATTAAAGTAGTTGTAGACTTGATATTATTTGAATTATTTACCAATATAACAGTGGAATTGAGACTAGCAGGAAGGAGAGCACAGGGAGCATGTGGGAAGAGCACAAATGCATTGGAAGCCCATGTGCACAGAGTTTGGTTTAACAAGACAGTGACAGGACTAGTATGTGACAGAAACAATTGTGAGTTAAATGATTTCACTTTTCAAGTTCTTAAGCAGAAAAAGTGAGACAAAGCACTGACAATCTATGAGGTAAAGTAAGATGACTATTATAATGCATAGTCAAATGGATGAAGATCTTGGCATGAGAGGAGAGCAGTGGGTATTCAAAGGGCATGCTATTTGAAGAGAGATTATCAGATGGTAATAGAAATATGTTCAAGGCACCCTTCTCAATTTTCTATATTTTTAAAACTCATTAATACAGCAAAGGATACAGTTTACAATGGTAAGTCTTAATTTAAAAATAGCTGCCACATTTCAGGCTGAACATAAGAAGTTGTTTCTGTGTAAAACTTTACAAACCAGTAGTAACCTTTAACTTATCCTTATCAAATGTATTACTGTCAAATTGCTCTACAGTGCAGCGGAAAGAGCTTGGTATCATCATTAGTACTTTTTACTGATTCATTGTCAGGAAGCCTATCCTTGTTTTCACACTTTCTTTCACCTTTTTGGAGGGAGATACTATTTGCACAGCACTGATTCTAGTTTATAAGATGGAATACCTAAAAAAACATTACATTTGAGATTTTAGGTATTTTGTTGTTAAAAAATTTTTTAAAAACCTCAGAATGTGATTTTTCTGATCTCGCATGTTAAAATGTATTTGTGCAACAGTCATGAGCAGAGAATAAGCTTTTTTAGTTTCTGTCATGGATGATACTGGTGCAAGAGTTTGAGGTTCAGAAATTTCTAATACAGTTGTGAGTCGGAACTTAGCTCATGAGTGCTAAGAGCAAAAGATTTGTCGTCTTTTTGATGTTTTTATTGCAAGTGGAGAAAATCGTTATACATCTATCTGTAGGGAGTAACTTGACTACTGTATATATGTTTTCAAAGAAATTAGGAAGAGTGGCGGAAAGAAAATTTTGTTGTTTCATACAGGTTTAAACTCATGTATCATTTGCCATTTGTAATTTCTGAGCTTCATGAAATGCACTGACGTTTTAACAGCTGTGTTAGTTTTCAAGTTACTTCTGTTGAGAGGTCTTAGTGTCAGGCTTGTTTTAGAAAGTGGTAGTAAAGTGCTATGAAATCCTGCCACAGTACTGCTCCTAACAGAAGTTAAATACACAGGTTTAATTTAGAAGCACTAAGAATAGGCTTAATCCAAGTCTGCAAGCTCTAATCCGAAGATATACAGAGACTGTAACAAACAAAATGAATGGTTTACTGAACCCTGATCTGACAGGGGAAAACGGCAAAATTAGATACAAAGTGTATCTCAGAGTTCTAAAACAAGTGGCTGCATCCGTTTGATTCTTAAGGCTGGTTAGCATATTTTTATTTTATATCAAGTTTCCTCTTTAGTGCTCATATTTAAAATAAGATGGACTTGTGTGGTAGCCAGTGGCTCAATAGCAGATCTGAATGTATTAAATCTATCAAATCATAGTTTTCCTCAGAATGAGAGAGAGCAGAAATGAATTTAAGTAAAACAACCTTGCTTCACAGAATAGTCTCTTCTAAAATTACATTGAGTTTATGAGCAACATGTTTGTCTATAAATAAATGCGTATGTTATATATATGACCTAGTAGATACTTACAAGCCTTGGCAAATCATTGTATTGGTTATTTGCCAGAGGTGGATTTTTTGTCTTACTTGCTTCCATAGTAAAACTTGTAAGCAGAAATAGAGTTGACAGTCAGAAGACAGCTGCCCCCCAGGATTTCCAGCTGTACATTACTTTGAATGGATGAAACAGAGATAGTAATCTCCTTAGAATCTATGAAGTTTGAAGACTATAAACATTTGGATATTTCTATTTTACTCTGTCTGTGAAAAGTTTGGCTACTATGTCATCTTAATAAGAAGGGATAAATAAGTGTCACCATTAGTTCAATTTCTATGGCTTCCAGGAGTATTAAGAATTACTTTACAAAAGAAAATAAATGTGTGGATGGGGAGATATCTCACTCTCCCTTGTGACCTTCCTTCACTCTTGAAGCACATGATGTGTGGACTAATGGAGAAATCATTGATTTTGTCAACCACCAGTAAATATCTGCTGCTCTACTCAGGCAAGGTTTTATTCCATTACAAATCTTTTTATACAGAATGCCACATACCAGCACTTCAGAAGTAAATGAATCTGTTATTTTCACGTTCACTGCAAATTCATGCAGGGGTTTCTTTCTATGTGTTTTTCACTTTTTTAAATTACTTTCTACAGCCGTGGTTCCTAAATAGATCATTCTCCCTGAACTCCAGGCTTCTCATCATCCTCTTTTCCTCCCCCTCTGTGAGGACTCTTCCTGATAACTCATCACATCCTTTTTGCTGTCTTAGCCCAATATCAGCACCGCTCTGTACAGTGCAAGTCCCAGCACAGAGTTTTAGCTCCATAGCAGCTTAGTTTTATGTATTCACCTTGACTGACTGCACACTTTGCAATGTTTGTGACAATTTCTTCACATTGATTTTTCATTTTTTTCATGTACAGGTAGATTCCGAAGTAATCATATGATCCCACAGGCTGTGCTTCCATAAAGGTCCTGTTCTACCTATGTATTAATTAATCTCTTATTACTGCAAAGAATATTTTTAAGCTGACAAAAATGCATGCCAAAATGTTCACTGGGTATTTTTTTTTTCATTGAATGAAACCTGTGAACAGTTTGGTTTACATTTTTTGTAGAGAGTTGCAGTGAGCAGCTTCTTATTTTCATTCATGTCAGAGTTCTTCAGAGTCTGCAGGAAGTATTAGTTCTCCACTTTTTAATTCCTAAAATTCCTCAAGGAGCTTGAAGTAGGAGACTCTGTGTTCAGCCCTGCAATACTGTATGTGACATCAGTGAAATAGTTCTTGGTTTTTAGAAGGTAGAAGCCACTGATGAAATTGCATAAATTCTTGCCTCTCTTCTTAGTCCCACTGAATTCCACTGGACCTCATGTTTCAAGAAGAGCAAGTGGGTACACAAAAGTTACCATTTTCAGAAGCACGTAAAAGTAATAATTTTCATACATCATCCGAATTTGACAAAAAAATGCATTATGTATAAAGAGTTTAATATTCTGTTTTGCCATTGATAGACATTTGTCATTCCTATTAAAAAGATCTGTGCTGATAATTGACAGCTCATATTAAACTGTATTATAAATCTGAATTGCTAAATTTCACTATAAATAATTATTCTTGGGATTTTTCCTAACATAATGTGATCAAAAATTGAATTAATATTACTTAGTAATGGGTAAAGCACATGTATTTCAAACATCATACAAGATGATTTGTACGTTATCTTACAATTGTTACTCAAATTTGGGGGAAAGGTTGAGTGACCATATTTTTTTGGAAACTAACAAGTCTTAATTTTCAAAGATAATAAGGAGGGTAGGTTTATGAAGCAAAAAACATGGATAATACCAACACTTTAAGGATAGACATACAGGATTTTATTGAGAAATAGAAGGTCAGTGATGCAGATGAGAGTAGAATGTAATCATCCCCAAGTGAGCACCCACTCAAATTTTTATATACATAGAATTTTGTTGCAGAAAAATAACTACACTGCTTCTGTTACCAAGCTGGCTTATTTTTTTAACAATAATTGACAGCTGATAATTGACAGGTGACTGAACATTACACCTGAATTGTTTGAAGGCAAAAGAAAATAAACCCATCCACTCAGAAATTTTTCAGTAGTGTATTTATTCCTGTTTCCAAGTAACATTGAAATAATATATTTCAAGTGGTAATATAGTATAGAGGAAGGATATTGCCAGCAAGGGATGGTTGAGAAAGGAGGGTTGTTTACATTTCTATTTGGTTTTGTTGTGGTTTTTTTTCCTAGTTTGAGAACTTGCAGCTTGTTAGTATTCCAAGCACAGCACAAGTGTATCTAGTCCCGCACTCCCCACTCTGACAATTGCAGAATGGTATTTGACTTAGAAGGGAAGGAAATATGTGATACATTTGTTTATATTAAATTATTTGTTTACAAAATTATATTAATATACATAACTTCAAATTGGGAAACACTAGGCTCATTGTAAAAAACCCTCTGCTCTTATTGGTGGTTTTCAGGAAGCATTTCTTTATAAGGTCATGGATTTAGGAATTTGACAGTTACCGTGATGCTCCATTCAACAAACATTTGGCTCCTTCTTTGTGTAAATTGCCAGGTCTGTTTTCAAGTTTTCATGTTTCAAAGACAGAACATCTATAAATTGAAATGAGAAAATGACATTGTTAAATAGTTACATTACAGAGCATAAAACAAGTCAAATTAATTGTAGGTCCTGGACTCAGCAACATTGGTTCACTCTGTCATCTGAGGTACTTTGGATTGCTTAAGTTCTGGTGTTCTCCTATATTTGGTGCAAAGGTAAAGAAAAGGGAAAGTATACAAATACAAAGGAAAACCTTTGAAAATTAAATCAGCCTAGTGACATTTTTTTTTTAATGCTTATTAGTCTCTTATTGGTGAGTTTTCTAATTAATATATAATATCCAGGATCCCGTTTTCAGTATATTTTGGAACAAGGGTAGGTCTTCCTCATGGGATCTTAACATTATGTGACCTGTTACTTTTTAATTGCCTACATATTTTAAATTTTGGTAAGTTACATGGTCGCTTCACTATGTTTCAGAGAAGAATAAGTAATATTTTGTCACAGTTGCATAGTCTTCCAAATTTGAACAATGTATCACTGTGTTTCTTCTTAATAGACTTCAGCTGTTCTAGAGGAAGAAGGTTGAAGCTTTGAAACCTTTTCATCTTTGACATCTATGGTTTTCAAATGATATTAAGGTTAAATGGGAATTCATTTACACATTACTTAATTTAGTAAGTGCTCTTATAATTAAATGCAGTTCCATGTAATTTAGTGGTGGAAAGAAAAATTCATTAAGATTCCTGATTAACAAAAAGTATTAGCAGAACTGGGAAGGTTATAGAAATTTAGCTCCTGCTTAAGGTAAACTAAGCACAAACCACATTCCTGTAACACGAAGGAGATTGGTTAAACTAGAACTGACAAGAAATTTCAAAATTCATTTTCATCATCTGCGTACAACAAAAGCAAAAGTAAAAAAATATTTGTTAAATCAATATAACTGATAACATTCATACAGCTTTCATTACTCTTGTAATGAGACTTTTTACTTTTGTTAGTAATGGCACGAAAAAAATCCTGTCTAACTTTCTGTTTACCACTACTGTCTCAAATATCTTGCATTAGAACAGGCTCATTAAAAACAAACAAAACCAAACAAAAGCCAAAACTGACCACCAAAAAGCTGCCTGAGTTCAAATTTTGTTTTTGCACTTGATTTTTTTTTTAAACACCTGCCAGATAATGGAACATTTCTGAAATAGAAACAGGAGATTTTCTATCCCCATATTCCAAACTTGTCTGTGTTGTTTGTACTGTAAGGCACCTTCCAATTTAGATAAGTGAATCTCTTTAGAATGCTGTTTATGCTCTTTTTCAGATCTGTAATGAGGAATTTAATTAAAATATGACCCAGTACTCATCCCAGCAGCATTCACCAGACACATCATTTTGACATGATATATTGGGGGTTTTTTGCTGATCCATGTTTTAAATACTAGCCAGTGTTCAAAGTAGCTGTGAACTAGAGGTGTAATACCATTTTACTAAAGAGAAATTATTGAATTCTAAAAAAAAATAACTTAAAAAATTGAAATGGTCATCACTGAAAGAAAATGAACATAACTACATTCTATCTGTCTTTGTGCAGTAGTCTTGTTAATAAGGGACCAAAACCTATTACCTCTAACTCATGTTCAAAAGAATGACCTATTTTTTGTATTCAGAAGACAAGAAAGGTTGAAGACAAATACTGTCTGACAAGCTCTCATCATATTTTTCATAGAATTATGTCATCAAAGCGTACTTTACAGCTCTTCACTCTAAAAAATATTATGTGGTAGTAATGATGATGAGGGAATTTGTATTGAAAAGGCAATAAAGCATTGTTTCACTGGTTTGACCAGCTCTTCTAGTAATGTGCTTAAGTTGGTTACTGTTCGTATACTGCTTCAGGAGTTCATACTATGCAAAATATTCTGTTTCCACTTTTTGTATCTGGTAATGCCCAAGTCTCCATACTAGTCACAATAAGACACAAAGAGGATAATGAGGAGCGAAAGTGTAGTAGAAAGTGCAGAGAAGGGTTATCTAGGGCAGGTTGCCTGTCTACTCAGATTCTGCATATCTCCAAGGATGTTGATATTTCTGCAACATCCTGCAGTCTCCTCTATAGTGGAACTTTTTTCTTAGGTTTAAATGTAGCTTCTTGTATTTCAATTTGTGCCTGTTGCTTGTTGGTTTGTAACTGTGCCACAGAGCTGCATGGTGCTGCAAAGAGCCAGGCTCTCTTCTTTATTGCCCTAAGTACCCAGCAGGTATTTAGGTGCATGGACACCTTTCAGCTATTCATGGGTATCTCAGAGCACTCTGTTGACCACCACCAGACAGGGAAGGAGAGGGAGCAATGTGACAAAGGGTCTGTGTGTGACCATGCTCCTGTTGCAGCAGCAGTTCGAGGACACACAGAACAGCTGAAATGGCAGTAATACCTCTGCTTTGGAAATTTAATTGATCCTGAAGTATCTGTACAAAAGATTCCATGAATATTCAGAAAACTAGCGCGTGAGATTGGTCAGTATGCTTATTCTCTAGTTAGGGAAACTAACCAGATATAATGAAGCACAAGGTATTTTTGCCACTTGCTGTACATCAGAACATGTCCAATAGGTCTGTTTTTTCATCTTCTCCACGTTTATCATGTATGGCAGATTTTGTGTTCTGTCACATGACAGTAGACCTCAGGGTTTTTCGAAGCTGGCTTTCAGTGATCCTTATAAATAGATGGACCTGTTATACCATATCTCACTAGACCTGTGCCTACTATATGTTTCCAGTATGAGCAGTCCCTTGTCTTAATCAGGAGTGATATAAATAAAGCAGTTATATTTGGATAACAGATTGTTAATGAGTAGTCATTTGGACTACTAGGAAATTGAGGCTAGCATTAACTACTGAGGCACACTCCAAAAATAGGAGATAAAAAGCTGAATATCAAGACATTGAGTGGGTAATGAAATGGGGATGATTGATTTAAATTGGTGTGGCAGAATAGCTAGAGTCAACAGTATCAGTTCATAAAAGGATTTTCTTTTTTCCTTGACACATTATGATCCATAAGGGGAGGGGTGTTAAAGAAACATATGTGGATATTCTTTCTATTATAATTTTAGGAGTCACATAGATTGAATATTCTATCTGACTAAAAATTGCGACAATTAATCAAATTCCGTATGCATGTGCATTATTAAAGTATTAAAGTATGTGAGTTGTCCTATTTACTTCATTTTTCATGTTTCCAAATAGTTTTAGGACAATATTCTAAACAATATAGGAATTTTTTTTTAATGTAATGTTTAAATAAAATTTATTTAAATAACTTAATTAAAATAATAAGTGAGATTGTTAGTAAGTAGCTAACCATTAAAGAGAGGTTAAAACAGAATCTTATTAATCAATAGCTCTAGGACATGTCCCACTTCTCTTTCTGTTGCCAAGTGGAGTTACAGGCAATATTTTTCTTCTCTGAATATCATGGGTTTAAATGTCACGGTACCTTTTCATCTGAAATGTGTGGCTCATTGACAGCGTGCTGAAATCTGTTTTCACAATATCTGCAGCACTATTTTGTTAACCCAGCACTTACATACTGTGGCTAAAAGAAGATTACATTTCCATTACATGGAAAAAATATTTTACCATTCCCTCCTACCAACCTCCTGCCCAAAACCCTCTCTTTAAAAACTTGTTTCTGTTTGAGATTAGACCTAGAAAATGTGTGAAAGAGTAACTGTCTGCTTTAGCAATTAGCACTGTGGATGTGGGTAGGTAGTAAATTAGTTGGAGATAAAGAATTTCTCTTGATCATTCAGGTACTTAAATTGCATTGAAAAGTCATGCTACCAGTAATTTGCCACTCCTATTAAGACAAAGGATGTATTCTGTTAGCTGGTATAGCCTCATTTACTTTCTTTATTATCACACTTTGTGTCAACCTTTCCTGCAGGATTGAGATAGCACAAAAAGCTATAGAGGATTCGGATGGTACACCTGTATTTTTAGATGGGTGCAGTTTGATTTACCTTACCTTGTTATGACGAGTTATTTCCAAGTGGCCTGAATTTTCAGGGTGGATGCTCTTTGTCATTTTTTTTGAAAGATGTAAAAAAAGTTAAATTATCAACAATGTTTTGAGAACTATCTTTTTAGTCACTTAATTTTTAAATGATAGAGAAAAATTATACTTTGTGAATATTTGACTGGTAATGGCAATGATTTCCCTAGGAACTACTAATAAATGAGCTCTGGTAAAAAAAGTGTAATATAAGTATATGCTAATTCCTCTGACAGGAAAAAAAAAAATCAAGCTGTTAGAAGACTCTACTACATAAAGTAGTACATAGAAATAAATTATTAACAACTAAAAGCTATATAGGTAAAGCAACATGGTTTGTTCTGCGTGTACTGTAAGTAGTACAGTCCACTCCATGCTAATCTACTCAAACTTGTTACTCAGACTTTAATGACTATTTTCATCAGTAAATTGCAATTTTTTTATTTTTATTTTTTATTTTATTTTATTTTATTTTTTTATTTGCTTGTGGGAGGGTCTTGAGGAGGAATGATCTGTGAACATGCCTAGGGAAGAATATTCCTATTTTGCCAAAAGAAGTCCATAATACACAAGATGGCACTGTTTCTCTTGTGAAAATGTCCATTTTTCACAGAACTGAAAAATAAAGAGTAGAAAGTTTTATTTTTGTGTAACTAAAAGAAAAGATATTTGCATAGTCAAATAGTTTTGTTTATCATAGATGAATCAAAGTTTGTCTACAGATGCAAGATCACATGAGGATGAGTGAAAGTGCCCTCAAGCTCAGTGTTGACAAAATTGAATGATTTGGGAACTGGAAATAGTTCTGAGCTAAAATTCTGTGTAACTTGCTATTTCAAGTCTAAGAATTTCAGAGAGTTTGAAATTTTAGCTTTAGTTTTTCCCTGAATCTTCTCAGAGCTTCTCTGATATGCATGATAAGCATATTATACACATTTCTATACGTTGCTTGTAAGGTTAGCTTGTTAAAAGCAAAAGTTTTATGCTGAAGTAAACGGAAAATTTCTGTAGTGCGGAAGACTCCGTCTTTTTAAACTAGCCCTTAAAATCTAATGTAGTTTTTAACTTCTCATTGAAGAAAAACTCAGCAAAAAAGTGTAAAGAATATTTTCAAAGTTTGTAGACAATTTCAGCCTTTGGATATATTAATTTGAGAAAACCCATCTGTGTGTTAATGTGCCAAACTATGATATGGGAAGATAATTTAAAATATTTCTTAAAATTTTATTACTATTAAGACAGTTGACAGTGTTTATCTATTAGTCTTCTCAGGGGCTGACTAGAAAATCTGCAAGCCATCAGCCAGATTACATGAAGTCATTGCAATAGCATTTCACTATCTTCACTCTTAGATGTGTAAGTAATGATATTTTGGTAGTCCTTGATCTACTCTTTGAGATGATAAAATTTCTTGGGTGTTTTGACAGAGAATGCTATGATTAACTCTTGCATCCTTGTTTTAAAACACCCAAGTTAAAAGCATATGTATATATATGTAAAAATTACTATTTTGTAAGAAAGCATGTTCAGAGGAAGGATTATAGAAGATGCTTGTAATTCCATTTGTTGTTTATTGTAATAGTAGCTCTTCTAGCGTAAGGATGATTGTTTTTCTTAAGAACATGTCAGAATTCAGTCTCTCTAATTTTAGATAAATTCTATCAAAGTACATGTCAGATTACTTTTCACAAGTTTGAGCTCCACTTAAAGACATACCAAAATCAGTCATTAAATGCACTACTCTGGTTTTAGATTTGATATGGCTTAAATATGATGATTCTGAAATTTCACCTGTTAGTAATTTGCAGAATGTTAGTAGGAGTGTGTTTGAAGCAGGTCTGTCTTTAACAACTCTCACTTTTTGTTTTGCGTCGTTAAACAATTTCATTATCATTTCTTCATAGAGAAGAATAAACTTAGAAGATCTGCTCTGGAAGCAGATGTCCTCATGTTTGCCAGCTGTTATGTGGTACTTCATTCACAGGTCCATAGTAGAAGTAGATCCCATGAAAGACATATACGGTGGTTATAAGGACCACAATATTTATAGGTTCACACCATGCTGTGCTTCTCTAACATATCCAGTATCTGTAACTATTGCTGTTGTACCCTCCAAGCAGGAGGGTTTAAAACTTAATTAAGAATCTAGCATGCAGTCTGTAAATGAATTTGCATAACTAATGAAAGCTGACTGTTTATTTCCCTTTTGTAACATTTGTGAATTTTCATTGGCCTTAACATTCACATTTTCTCCCTGTTGTAACCATGCTATTGCTAAACTGCTATAGAAGATTGTTCTGATTTACATAGCTCAAAGTGCTTTTTAATCACAAGGTGTGTGTAACTTGAGATAGTTTTATTGCTGTTTCCTGGGTACAGAAGTTTAAGTATGAAAAGACATTGTGTTTTGATCAACAACTAAGTGACTGGGTTTGGTAAAAGGAACACTTATAGTAACTGCGTTTTGTAGACCTTGACCATGCCTCAATGATAGGGAGTATTCACTAAGTGCATTGTAATAAAGTGCTAAGAACAAAGATTCTCTGGGGTTTTATAATGTATTTATCCATGTAATACAAATATTTAAAAGGTTTATGTTCTTCTTCATGTTGACCTTTTTCAGTGATGAATTTCATTTTGATATTACTGCACAGTAGTTTTTTCTCAACAAAAACAGTTGAGATCCTTAATTAGAGATTCATATGCCTGTGTTACTGTAGAAGTCACCCCCTTGAATGTTTTCAGTCAGTGAAGATTCTTATCAAGAGAAGCAAAAAAAAATCCAGTCTTCTGCATTAAATAAAATGGTAAATCTTCAACCATTTCTATATATACACACTGCCTAGATCCTAATGTCACCTAAAAATATTACAATTTTTAAAAAAATTTATTATGCCTGTACATATAGGCTTTTATTTTTGTATAAAATAAAAATTTTTCAGTAAGTGACTGACAGCAGTAAAGCAATGTTAATATACTTGCCATATTTCAGAACTCAAATGAATAGAAACATAACGAGGAAACCGAAGCATCAGTTGTGTCAAAACATCCAGTTTAAGAATGGAGTGTCTTTTAAGTCTTCGTAACTTCATCACAGAATAACACTATTAGTAAAGAACTTGTGCTTTTGTTTTAAAAAATAAACTATACATTAATCACTCTAGTGTTTTCATTTAATTTTTGTTATTCGACAGTAGATATATCAGAAAACAGAAGCAATCTGAGCTGCAAATCTTCAATAACATCAGGAACCTAACTTCCAGTGGGATTCTTTCTTTGTTTAGCTGGCTGTAGTACTTTAAGGAAGAATCAGATCCACTCTCCATGTTTAGTTCTGCTAAAAATGCACAGTGCAGTACACTCTGCTTTTGCACTTCAGGTTAACCAGTTAAGGAGATAAAGACAGGAGTTTGATTTCCTGTTTCAATTATCAAGAAGAATTTTACATTGATTAAATATTTTGCTTTGGTGGAGTAGAGCATTTTCAAAATGTAAATCTAAATGCTGTGTTTTACCCATTTCTATTACTAATATTGCTCTGGGGAGTTAGACTTGATGAGTTAGACTCCCTTCCAACCTGTGTTGTTTTAAGATTACTTGCATCAAGCAATTGTGTGAAAATTGTGTCCCACTTTCCAGATTGATACAAGTGTGAAACTGATTTATTTTGTAATTTTTCCATTAATGGGTTGTTGAGGATGCTATTCGTGGTAATGACTGACAAGTTATTTTCTGACACTTACTGGCCACCTTAACTTTGAAAAGTCAAGTACTCTTACTGATCACTTACTGCTGTGGTCATTTTATATTTTAAAGCTATGGAGACTATAAGTTGAAACAATCTCCTAGGCCTTAATGCTATTAATAAGTTATTCTCATTGAATTTATTGGCAGATGCTTTGCTTGTCCATTTTTTCTTGGAGATGATATTGAAAAGAGCTTGCAGAAATATCTTAACAATTCTAAAGACAGGAATAAAGTATAGTTGTAAAGGAAGAAAAGATTGAAGGTTGAAGGAAAGCATGACTAAGAGGACTTTTTTTCCAGCTTTCTCCTTTCTCTTGGACCTACTGACAGTTCTTGAACTTCCTTAACTTCTTTCTTCCAATTGAACAATACCAATACCAAAGTGCAAGAGAGGAGTAAGAGAGACCGATGCCTCTCTCTAAGTACAGGAGTACCAATACTCCTATTTCAGAGCTGCAAGATTCAGTTCCCTGTGGTGGCTTCATGCAGGATCATGGTTTGGGGTTTTAAGGAATAAGGATGAAAATATCCCAAGAACTAAGGAAGGATGCTATCTTTATTCAGGGACTTTTGATCATCTTCATTTATCTCACTTTTGACTGAGATGTCAACAGACTCATTAATGGAATTTTGATTGAAGCAGTAGAAATCGACCAGTATTTGATGGAATTGTAATGGACATCACTTGTTTGGTGTTTTGCAGCCTTGCAGGGTGATATGCTTTCCCTAGTCCTCTAAAGCATTCTTTATATACAAAGACAATAAATAGGAGCTAGCTGTACGCTTGCTGTTTGTGCTTTCAGAGCAGTCGCTTACCATTACCACAAAATATGATACAAATCACTGAACAGGATATTTTTAAACTCCTATTAAATCTTACTCAAATTTTACAATCCTTAGTATGCTAGGCATGCCTGTTTATAAAGAAAGCCATACATTATTTAGAACATCTGTGAAAATAGAGGTAGACCATAAAACATCAGCTTTTTCTGGAGTCTTGTATGTATTCCTTCACTACTGGGTAGAGATGGGGAAGATTCTTCTGGCTTCCAGAAAAATGTAAGCATCACAGTGTCTGTATCTCTTGTATGTTTTATCTTTTGACTACTTAGCCCCTGCCATTTTCCTACAGATACAAAAGTTTTAATATGAAGTATTGTTTGTCCATCCATAGTCACTGCTGTAGGTCTCACCTGAGGTTGTGATTGTACTGAGAAATTGTCTTGAATTTGGAAATTATGGCTTCAAAAAACTGATCCCAGACTTCTGCCTTCCATAAAAGTGCCCAGGGAAACACTCGGGGGTACCAGGACTATATATACAAATTGCAGTGGCATCAAACTTGAACTCTTGTATCCATGTTGTCCTTCTCCTTCCACTTTTGGTAAATTGTATGAAGCTTTTGGGTTTCAGTAACAGTTAAATTTGTTTCAATTTTCAAGAAATATATTTACATGGACTGTAAGGTGATACTAAATACTTGTGATGTGTGAAAGTCGGATATGAAGAGTTTTCAACTTTGGCAGATCTTAATAGCATTTTCTTTCTTTCACTGGAACTCTATTCATCACCTGAAAAGTAGTTTAGAATATAGTTGTTCTTAACCTATAAAAAAAATTCTAAGTTATGACAATTCCATGTAAGTTACAAGCAGTGTTCATTAAAGCCCTTATTGCATATTCGCACAAGGTCAACAATAACTTACAAGAACTTTTAGCATTGGATTTATGTGTAAATAACAAACTCTTTGGCAATTTCAAAGCATTTAAATATGTTATTTTACTGTCATGTACTTCAATACTTAAAATGAGAATGAAAAGCATATTTAACAAATCAAAGACTTCAGAAATACTGTATATCTTCCTTTCTTTTTTTGAAAGGACTTTTTTTTTTTTAACACAAAAAGGTGAATAAGGAGTTCAGATCAAGAAAAGTCACATTAAAATGCAAAGCATTGTAAGATTTATATTAGGTAAGGTAAAATATCTTGTGAGACAGTGGCCAAACAGGCTTCCTATACCGGAAGGCCAGCTAGCTCCTGGGATGATGGGGAACTGTAAGCCAATCACACAGATAAGACTGGAAAGTTCAGTTGTATTTGCAGGTGTAATTTAATCACAGGAAATTAAATGAAATACCTTTGTGGATCACAAGACAGAACTGAAGGCATAGATTATCGCTGTCGTCAAACTGTTTTACGTTCAAGCATGCAGGTTGCTTCTTTCAGACATTAATAAATTAATTTTGTGGGAGAAGGACTATCATAGCTTGAGATCCCACTTTAGCAATCATCTTTTAAAAATCAGATTTGTCATTTGGACAAGGAAGGTGGAAGAATAAGGGCAGTAAAATACACATCAGTCCTCTCAGATCGTGTTGGATTCATGCTTATTGCATTGTGTAGGATATTTTTTTGCCAAAGATGGCTGGGGTGATCACATTCTAGTCCTGTTACATCAATAGAGGTTTAAAGAATGCCATAGAAAAATGTTTTCTGATCTCAGATTAATATAAACTTCTTTGATAGTCAGAATCACTACACTGATGGAAACTGAATAGCTTGCCTTTTAGAGCTCAGCAGGAAAACACTGGCTGCTACATCAGAAGTCAGTGCTTTTGCTTTTATTGAAATATTCAGCAAAATGTGATAACTTTCAGAAAATGTTTATTTTTATGCCAATTAACTGTGTCAGATCACTAACAAGGATTTTGTTAAATATTTAGAAGTAGCTAGAACTCTGAAGTTGAGGCAATTTTGTGGGTAATTTGTTGATAAAAACCCCTTCTTTATGCTTGTACTTTTTTTTGTTTTGTTTTTACATCTTTGAGCATAATTATTGGAAGTAATAAAAAGGGCAAATGTAATTCTGGTTTCTGGCATTTCTTTTAATATGTGATATACTTTAGTATCTTTTGGTCTTTTTTTTTGTTGTTGTTGAAAAACATTTTAATTGAGTCACTGCATCTTCTGTATAGGCAATAATGTTGCTCAATTTGCTAGTAAAATATTTTCATTCCTTTTTGCCCCCAGCAGACTACTGGAGGTGCCAGATAGATGTGAATGTCTCCATTTCTACTATGCAGTTATTGATGTTGCTGTTAACTTGGGACATACAAGTGAAGACGAATTCTTCTATATGAGTTAACCCTATGTAGGAGAATATGGCTTGATTATATATCTTCTAGGCTTCATCTTTGGGCTTCGTTTCCTGGTTTTTTTTCTTGAGCACCACAATTCACTACCTCACAGTGTCAGGAGAGAAGAAAATTTATACGGAAATAAGGTTCAGCTGTTCAACTATTATTTATGGTGATAGCTTCCATCTCATGAGTACTATTTATGACACAGTTTGATTGTCATTGTTTCTATGGTTTCCTAGCAATTTACATGTTGCAACTCATGCAAGAAGTGTAATCCATAAAACAGTGTCAAGGATTAGCTACAGAAATAGTTCTTAACCTATGGCAGAGTCCTTGAGGTATGCAGATTTGGAGATAGTCTCTATAAATATCACCAGGGAAGAAGGAATAAGGAAAACTTGGCTTTCAGTAGGCATATTCAATAAATACTTCAGAAAGCACAGAAACTGCATGCATGGTGTTCCTCCTCTCCTATCGGTTATTCTGTCTGGGCTGAATTCATAGTGCTGACCTAGGTGTCGATAATACTTATGAAATTCCATTAGAGATTTCATTATTGTCAGAGTAGTCAATTATGGAAAGAAAGACTAATTGTTTTACTGAATATAAATGATGTTTCAGGATTTTTACTTTTTTAATATATTGTAAATCAAAAAGCATACAAACATTTAATTTGCAATACTACTTCTGGAAAACAAAAAAATAGGTGCCAGATATTTTAGGCTTTAGGGCTTATAAGGAAAACATTATTAATCAAAAGAATATTAACTATTTTTTTAAAACAAAATAACAAAAAGAGCAAAAAAGATCATTCATTCTAACTGAGAACAGTAGCAAACATCCATTAGAAAAAAAAGTGACCTCATTTCTGAGTGTTTCTGGAAGACCTGTTTTCTTCCCTGTATGTCACACCAATTAATTTGTAGGGAAGATGCAGTATTGGCATGTATAGCTTTACTCAGAACTTAGTGTAAGACCTTCTTCAAGCTTGTTATATTCATGCCTCAGTACTCAGAGCATTTAAAGTTTACTTAGCCTGAAGAAATTAAACAGTAGTAAAGGCAAAGTTATGTTCTTAATACTGTGATGATTTCTAAAGCTAGAATTAATACTAAGATGCCACTGCCCAGTGATTGAAAAAAGAAAAATTATATGATAAAATGTGGCTAAATGAAGTAGTGAGAGCATGTAAACTAACACAAGAATGTTCTTTGTAACACTTTTTCTTTCTGTGTCTCTTGGTACTTCATCATTCTCTGGTGTACTTCTACAGTAAAACTGAGAGCAAAATGGAGGCTGCTGGTGAAAAAGAGCAATTTACTGTTCTCCTTCCCATATGCGTATTCTTGTGTCACTTTCCGCGCTGCTGGCATTCCTCTGGCACCATATTGGAATGGTTTAAAAAGATGAACTGAAAAGAAATTAAACCCTATCACACCCCGATGTTTTTTGGTTGGTTTTGGGTTGTTGTTTTGTTTTTTTTCTGGATTATTTCCTGAAACTAGGTCAGCGTGATTCAGATAGTGTCTTTTGGGTGTTATGAAAAATCAGGGACAGAACTGGATAGCAGCAGTTGTTCAACAGCAGCAGAAACAACCCAAAGATAAGAGATTCCGTGCCAGAAAAAAAATCCTGTACGTGATTATGGACTCCCCGAAAGGACTTTTCTAAATCTTGAGCTGCTAAATGACAGATTAGAGTGATAATCACTATATTTTATCTCAGTTACAGGATTGCTGCTTTTTATTTTATTTCCATATTTTCTTACAATGAGGTAGGAATTTAGTTTTCTGAGCTGAAATTGATAGACTGTGGGAATGCCTTAGAGCTCTCACAAATTGATATGGCTCAGCTCCTATTTGAAGCTGAGATTTCTCTATGCACAGCTTCACCATTCTTGTATGTCTGAAAAGCATTCAGACATATAGGTTTAATATGTGGAAATTTAAAAACATATTTCACATCTAGTGCTTCATTTTGCGGTTGTGGCACTGCATCCAGAATTCAAAATGCTGCTCTTTATTGAATAAATGCCTATTAAAATTCATACCAGTATTGCATTACTTGATATAGAAACTACTGATATATCTCAAAGGGTTTCCAGTGATTTTTTATTTTTTTTTTTTTAACTATCCAGTTTTCAGACATCAAAAATGCTTTTCTTTAGTTAAAGACAATAGGGAGATAACTCTAAAGGAAAATTCATTGTTTAATATCTTCATAATCTGAAGGTGGTTCTAATAGGTCATTTGCAAAATACACTGTGATTTTGACATATATAATTGTCTGAATTTTGTTGTCTTTTTGATTTTTTTCCATCACTTGAAACGTAAGTAGTGACTGGTCAAATTTGCATGAATTTCTTTAAATGTGATTAAACCAGCTGAGCCAGTCCAGTGAATGGAGATTCAGCTACTCTGTAATTTTCTCATTTAGCATGTCAACTTGTCTTTATTTTATGCGATTTTTCAGGTTGTTAGTTTGCATGATTTCTTGAGAAGATTTCTTAGGATAATGTTTGAGATTTCAAATTTCTTTTTCTACAAATATATGCCATGACTAATTTTAAATTTTGTTCTATGTAACCATTGATAATGATATATAGTTTTGCAATGTAATAGCAACATGAGTTGTAAGATATGTCTTAGAAATTATACTAGCAGATAATTTTTTTAAGTGATGTGATCGGTACAGGGCTCTGTTAAACTCTAAAAACTTTCAGAAAAAAGGTTGCTGAGTGCAACCACATTTTTGTTGCCTTTTATAGGTAGCTTCTGAGACATGAGCATATGCTCTTTGATACATCCTCCCACATTCTTAATCAGTGTCTTTGATGCAGAAAATATCCACACTACAAATACTGTCAGTCAGTATTATTAATAAACTGGAAGATAACAGGAAGAATCAGGTGGCTTTATGGGAAGGAGAATTATCAGTCCATCCTAATACATACAAGAATGTTGCATCTGGCAAGAGAGACCTCTTTTCTGGCATTTCCTCAAACTCATGCCAGGGATCCTTATGTGTGTGACTTATATAGAACTTCTGGGTGGTTTCTAGTTTCCAACTGTTTATTTGTGCTACTAGTAACTAAAAATAGCTTTTCTAGGTGAAGAATTAGTTGCCACAGGAATTCTGTGTAAGTGGAGAGTGAAAGTAATCCTGCGAATGCGGAGTTACTAATAAAAAAAAAAAATCTTTCTATTAAGAAATGTCTCAAAATATTTTAAATTTCAAAAAGTTTTAGTCAAAAGCAACTGCAGTGGTGTTTCCTTTTTCTCAGCAATTTCAGCAGCACTACACCAGACCTCTGGCTTAACACAAGTGATTGGAAGCATCACTTTTAGAATGAGCAATGCAATGCTGTGTACCTAAAGTGAAGAGGGCGTGCACATGCATAGCCTGTAGTAATAGATGGACTAATAGCATACATATTCCCACATCTGGAATTACCAAAGAACCAGTAAGTGTAGTTGAATTATTTTGCACTTTATTGAGTTATTTGATGAAGCTTAAATCAGAGTGTGGTGTGTTGTGCTGAGGACGATCTTATGAAGTAGTATTATCCAGGCTATGTAAGAATAGACGCTTGTAGTGAATTTAAGCAAGACAAGAGCAGTCTGCCCTGGAGTGGAGAGTAAAGACAGCGAGCATGATTTCCCACTTTAACAGTGGTAGACAGGGTTAATTTTCAATTTGACATTCTCAGTCAACCTGGAAGTAGACGGTTTATATTGAAAGCTTTTGTGAATCAGCATTCCTTTTTTTGAACTGAAAAATGCCTGTGAAGTGACTTGATTTCCAGAAGAAGCTCTTAGTAGTAATGAATAATACCATTTGAATTTTCATAATAGTGATAGGAGAAATGTATTATAGTTCCATTCAGTGTGAAAAGATTGTTAAACTTATTTGAAAAACACTATGATAGGTTTAGTGTTATAGAAAACTAGAATACGTTTACAGGAATGAAGCAGATAGAAGAAATGAACAGTGTTATAGAGTGAATAAACAGATCAGGGATGCAAAGACATGATTCCTGCTGTAGTCACTTTCTCACAAAGAAATGCAGAATAAGGGTAATCTGAAGCTTCCTATAAAATAGCCTGTATGCAAAATTTATGCAATTTAGTAGGCTTCAGCTCTAAAAGCAGTTGTACTTTTAGATCTTTTAGATACTCCATCTCTTTACAACTGTGAATCTAATAAACACTGTAATAGCATATACCTACATCTAGAGTATAAATGTGAAAATAGTGGTGGAGAGTTGTATGCCTAACAACAAAAAATTGCTTAGCTGAAAGAAAAACAGGACAAAAAAAAAAAAGGCATGCATCTCTTTGGCTCTTTTTGAGACTAGATTGGACGCAGTGTAAAGTGTTACAGTTTGGGCAGGACAGAGAAGGCACTTAATTTCATATGTATGTCTATTGATAGGTAGGAGGTAATACATGTACTTTGTCAGTTAAGTGTTATTTATTCCACCCATTAAAAAAAAAAAAAAAAATTGCTTGAATTTGGTCTACAGAAGTCAGAGTATATGACTGTCCTATTCCAAATGATGAAAATGTGGAGGTTCTTGTTGGATTTGGTAAGGACAAAGAAAACACAATATTGGGTGCAATTACACAACTTTATTGAACACACACAGAACGGGTAGGCATTAAACCATAGCTGTTAAACTAATTCTTTAAGGAAAGAGAGAAAAAAAAAGAAACGAAGAACGGGAAATAAAGAAGTTAAGGTACCAATCAAAGATAAAGTTAGAAAAGAGAGAAGAAAGGGAAAGCTTATACAAAGATCCATCAGTTTCTTGTTGGTCTCATGGCAGGGTTGTGTATGTGTGTGTGAGGGGAGAAGGGATGGGGGAGCCAAGTAGCCAGTTTGCAAAAGTCACTGATTCTGTCATCTGCTGCATCATCAGGATCAAGAGTCTCCATCTTTGTCTCAGGCTTTATGGCCTCCCCTCTTACCATAGAATGGTTTGGGTTGGAAGGGACATTAAAAATCATCAAGATCCAACCCCCCTGCATGAGCAGGGACACCTCCCACTAGACCAGGTTGTACATGCCTTCATCCAACCTGGCCTTAAACACTTCCAGGGAGGGGACACAAACTCCCCGGGCAACCTATTCTAGTATCTTACTACCCTCATGGTGAAGAATTTTTACAAAGGAACTGTCTGTTCTCAAGCTTTGTGGCCTCCTATCTTGTCAACGAAGCTTTATGGCCTCCCCTCTTATCTCTTCTCAAGGTAGCTTTTCTCCAGACCTTCAGACTGTCCAAGACAAATGCATAACTCATCCTACCCATTACAATGATGCTTTCCTCTTTAGAGGAATTAAACAGAAAATAAATTATTACAATTTGTCTAAATGAAAAATATAAAACATAACAATATTTCAGTTTTATTTTTTATACTTAAAACAAACACATATGCACACACATGCACATACACACGAAAGAAACACACATATGCACACACACACACACACGATTAAATGTTAGCCAACTGAATATAACATGCTGATAGTCTCTTTCTGTAAAATTCACAATCTGTGGTAAAACTAAGATAACTAAGATGCTTTGTTCTTCAGATATGAAGGCTGCTGTTTGCTTTTTTTTTATAAATGCCTTTAAAGTCATGCATTTTTCTCTTTTTGACAACAGAAAGAGAAATCCCACAATTCTGTTTTCCTACTACCCACAGAAGGAAGAAAATTCCCCTCTGAGTAAAATGCCAGATAATGTCTTGATGTTTTAGAGAGGGTCAGCATGGAGGAGAAAAGAGTTACATAATGGTTACAGAAGTTAGTTTTGTCTTATTTGGGGCATAATAAGAACACTGTAATCATTCTACTTGACTGGCACATTTTAGTGCTGCCTAGGGCTGTCAATGGATAAATGTAAACTTCTAGTTATTTTTCTTGACCTTAAAAGACACTGAAAAATCCAGTAAAATTTTCAGTGTCTTTGCATCTCCTTGGGAAAAGAAATTCACCTCCTCTTAGTCATTAACTCTTGTAAACTCTTTTGATTATAGCAATGTATTAATACATTTTAAATTTTGTTCTCATCATATTAGGAAGAAAAAAATATTAAAGGTAGGCCTTTTTTTTAAGGAGGACAAAATGTGTGTCTCTTCTAAACAGCGAAGCAAGTAAACATGGCCTCAGTTATAAGAACTACTCAGATGCAAAATTCACTTCTTCATCTGCGAATTTGTGGTGTTTGCCTCTGAAAAGGAGCATGCAGATGTTGCAAGCAGCTTTTGACCAAGTTTACAGGGTCAAAATTTTGTCCCATTAATATCCCATATTTAGAAGGGTTGCCAGATGATGGAAGAAGGCCACATATAAGCCTAAAGAAAGAGAGAAACAGTAGATGAAGGTAGCTTCCTCAACCTTTGGTCTTCCTTCCTCTGTTCCGGATTTCTTTAAATCTTTAAGTCCTTTTCTTTAAAAAGTGTTGAGGAAAACTGAACTCTACGGTCAGTCAGCTTTGCACCCAATACTAAGCTTGCATTTCAGTGTTGTCTTCACATGAATTTTTCATATGTAGTTTTTTTGTGAAATATGAATGGGATTCTCTTATTCTCCAGAAAGAATGCTGTATGGATGTATGCATATCCTTTAAAACTAGACCTTGCAGCAAGAAACTTAAGTGTTAACACCAGGTAACTGTTTTCATCATCTGTACCAAATGTGAAAAATCTATTACTGCCTTTGAGACATTATATAACTGATCAGTGATCTGAACTCATAGTTTTGCTCTATAAGAGATAAGATGGTAAAAGGCCAACAGAAGAAAGACTTGGATTTCAGCAAAAGAAAGCAATGGCAGTCTTCCTAGGTGCACCCCAAAGGGAGACGGGAAGGTGCACTGATTTAGTGTGTTTCCTCTTATTTTCTCTTGACAGCTGCTAACTCCAGAGTGCTGGCTCTTCAGGAGTTTTCTCTGGGAAAGCAGGTGCTTTCATGAGGGCAAGCATCAGCAAGGGTCTACCTATATAGCAGCAAGAAAAAAGAGAAACTAAAAACATTAATAAAACTTTGTCTTAATTTTCTTGCCAACAGTGAGAGCAATATTTGTCTCTGTAGGAGTCCTTTCCATGAAAACAAAATCTTATTGGGTTATTTGAATGTTACTACTGTCAGGGTCAACAGGGCTTGGTTTGAAATCTATTGCTTGCAAGAGTCATTACATTGAAGTCACCTTTTTTTTTTTTACTTGTCAGAAAAAAAGACTATCTTTTTTTTTGAGAATTGGATAGGGTTAAGAATACAGGATCAATTCTGAACCTTTCTGCAGTATGTAGTCACTCATCAATGAAGTAATTAGCACATGATGACTGAAAAAAAGTTTTACAAACTCTTTTCCTGAGTACTTCTGAAATAGAACTTGAAGAACCTGAATTTCAGGTCCCAGGAAAAAAAACCTCACCACACTTCAGTTTCCCGTATAAAAGAACAGCTGAACACTGGATGTAAAAATGATCCTGTGGACAGTGTTGAACAGGGGGAAAAGAAAAAAAAAAATCATCCTCTTTAATGTCCTTCCAAAATTATGATGGCAAACTGAACTTGTTTAAGTTTTGACAGAATTCAGTGCTCAAAGAGGCCATTTAATAAATTATGCATTTAATTAACTTAACACTGGCAATGACCTCATCATGCAGGAGGACAAAGATTGTTGCTTTTAGTTTGATTCAGACAGTTTACCTCCTAAAATATATTTGATGTTCACTTCAAAAAACCTTAAGTAGAATTCAGTATTTGGCACAGATTAAGTTTCAGTTGTCCCCAAGGACAGCAGAAACAGGCTTAGTCCAGTGAACACTTCTGTGTAAGTTTCTGTGTGAGCAGAGGCATCACAGGCTCCATGTGCTGTTATTTATGGCCTGATACTTACCTTCTGGTAGTCGTATTTGTGAGTAGTTGTACTTAAGAGTATTCGGCATGTGCCTCACAATAAACACAACAAATGGGAAATTTCTAACAGATTCTAACAGTTTTCTAACAGAAAACATCATGACAAAATTGAAAGATGGTGGAAAAATATTCTTGCAGGTTTTCAGACAGGTTGTCGGAAAATATATTCATTTATTTTAATTTTCTCATGTTTGAGGTTTTATATCCAGATATGTATTTACTAGAGAAGATAATTTATGAAGGAGCTACAGTTATTTTTGTTTCCAACTTTTACTTCTGAGCTGAATATTAGCAACCCATTTATTACCAGTACAGTTCAGAAGAACATCTCTAAATCTTCAATCCCAGCTGTCATATGCTGCCTTTCTCCTCAGCTGCATCATAACTATATCAACGCATAGGTGTTGCATCCTTATCATGTGAAGAGGAGAATTTTTTTCTCAACTTTTTTCCTCAATAAGTGAAACAGATCAGCATGCATTGATTATTTGTTTACTGAACATGCAATATGACTATTATATATATGTGTGCAATATGAATGTAGCAATTGAGATAGGTATCCTTGTATAAATCAATTTTATAGAACAAATTTTTAAGTATTAAAAACCACTTCCTAGTGAAATGAAATAACCTGCATGGCTCTCAATCATATTTTGTTTGTTTGCTTTTTTTTTTGCTTTTTTTTGCTTTTTTTTTTTCACTTAAAAAAAAAAAATCAGCTAAAAATCAAAAGTTATCAGTGCAGTGAGACAGAGCAGGAGAAGCTTAAGGTTAAATTGATTCTGGATAGTATCAGAGGAACACTAAAGCCCCAGCTTTACTCCAGGAGGGGAAAAAGATTTGCCTGCAGAATTCTCTTCTTTAGCAGGAGTCTGGCATTGTTGAAACACAGAGGACATTTACCTAAAATAATAGATTTTTAGAACCTCGAGCTGGTTAAACTTTAAAGAAAAGTTTAAAATCTAAGCCAAAATTTCTGCAGCAATCTGTCTTGGGAGGTTCTGAGCAGTTTCTGCTAAAAACTGGACAGATGGCAGCTAGTGAGCTAGCCCAGGGATTGAAAGAACAGCCTCTCCTTAGTTTTTTTATTTGACCTTTGAGCAATTGCTGCACTTTTCTGTTTTCCTCTATCTTCTTGCTCCCTACATACTAAAAAGAACAGGCAAGATTCATAGGCTGAAGGAGTCTTGTTCAAATGCAGATATGAAGAGTACTGATCCCCTTGAGATCAAAAGGGACATCTGCATGTCAAGACTGATGTATTCAATGTCAGTGGGTATGTGGCACCTCTGCAAACAGAGACATTTGTGTAAATAGGTAATTGTAGTTAACCAGTTTTGGGCATGATAGCCATGAATGGAATTTCAGCTCCACTGGAGTTGGTGTCAAAAATAACATTGACTTAAATAGTGCTATAATTTTAGAAGTAATTCCTTGTCATCCTCTTGTTTTCCTAAACTCTCCCATTTGCTGATCTCTTAAAATTCCTAATCATCAGAATGTTAAGAAGTTGGAGGAAGCAGATCTGTTGTTCATGGCTTCGTGAAAAACATAAAGCTGGACTAGTGAGACATGAGCATGAAGGTTTATATGCTCAAGTCATCACATCTAAATTTGATCCTCCTTTCAAGGCACGCATGCTGGAGCTGAATGCAACTCCTTTCATTGAGCCTTGGCAACCCACCAGGAGAGGCTGTTAGCAAGTGTGAACTCTGTGTTTGAGAGGGGGGAACTTACAGACCTGCCAGCTGGTTTCTCCAATTATCTGAAATTTTATTATGTCCCTCTAGATCTCTGGACAATTTGGGTTACATGCAGTATTGCTGGGGGTTTTTTTGTTGTTGTTTGTATGGGGTTTTTTTGTTTGGTTTTGGTTATTTTAGTTTTGAGCTACTGCTGTTCAGCTTAGCTTAATCACTTTGGTAGTCTTTGGTCTTTTGGAGTTTTTTTGTATCTCCACCAGTGTAGCATTTAGCCACAACTTAGGTAGATTTACAGTTTCTGTGCCTATAAGTAGTAGGAACATTAGCTAATGCATTGTTTTTTGATTAAATGAATGTATTAAAGATGTTCACTAATATGTCTGGATTTATTTCTAAAATCATATTTACTTGGGATGTGCTTTGCTCTTGATTGTTTCCAAAGAAGTACCTCCTGAAATGTTAGAAAAATCTTGCTTCTGAAGAGGGAACTGTGAATGGCAAATGTAATGTGCTATCAAAATCCTTTTCAAGCAAAATCCTTCCTTTGACAGTAATTAACAGATTAAAACTGAAGATCCTGCACTTCACTGTTCAGCAGGTCTTTGATATAGAACACAGTCCAAATAAATCCAGAATATTACAATAAAAAACCAGTACATTATAGTCTGTTTTCAAACTACCATGTATTTACTGCTGTTATATTAGTGACAGTTTTTGCTTTGAGATGACATATTACAGTTTTTCCTTACCACTTCCCACACTTCCAAGATTGCAGAAGGGTGAGTGTGAAAGAATGAGGAAGAGGAAGGAATAAACTAGGAATTAATAAACGAAAGTGGACTTGTAAGGTACAGATTCACATTTAAGATATGGTGGAAGCCCAATGTGTTTATTACATCTCTGTAAAGTGTGCAACATTACAATAATTGGGCCCTCATCCTTTTACAATGTATTTCTCTTTGGCACATTTCAGAAAAAATGAGAAAGTGGTAGCACTGTTTTTCTTTTCTCTTAATCCTGAAATCACAGTCCAGCAAGATGCCCCTTTCTGGTTGGGTCAGAATGGTTTTAGTTAAAGTCTGCAGGCTTTCTGGAAATATCATCTCTTTTACAGCTGAATGGCAAAGTTCAAATCCTAGTGTCATGTCTTATAAGAAACTAGCGACTGCAGTGATGGACACTGTCTAGAGATTGAAGGCTGCTAATAATTTCTCATTTGTCTGAAAACATAAAACCCAACTACCATCTGCTATTTAGCAGTATATAACAACCATCCATACCTGTACTGAGAGGTCATTAGCCCACCCTCTAATGTTTACTAATAATAATAGTCATCATCACCATCATCAAGAAAATAAATTACAGGAAAGGACTAATCTGTCTTAAGAGGTGCTGGAAGAAAATAGAACTGTGGTTAAAATCCAAGTATATATATATACGTATGTTTTTTAGTGTTTGAGTTTCTCTAACAGCTGAACCTGTAGTTAGGACAATGTAAGACAGCACTCTTCTTGATGTCTGTCATGTATAACCTTTTGGATTTGGCTGGTTTATGTTTTGCAGACAGAAATTAGCCTGTATGACTTTTGAATATGGAGAAGAGAAACAGTGAGAATTTAGTCAGACATAACTGTTTTCTGCAGTGTTTTTGTAGCTATAGCAAATATTTTCATACTTAATTCTTTTCAGAATTAATAAACGTAAACTTTATTGTGTGGAATTTAATTATAAGTTTAAAATTATTGCACATGCTACCTTTAAACATCATTTAATTGACTGAAGACTGAATTGACTTGTTCTGCAAAAACAACAGAACTCTTCATATCAGAAATATTTTGCTTTTTGTTACTAGCTAAAGGGGATAGTCTCTTGACTTTTGTAAATTTCATTTAATTTTCCTACATCCTCTCTTACATCTTTTGCATTAACTTCAGGAGTCCATGGAAGAAACACTCGATCAAGTGAACTCTGTATTGAAATTCTTGATTATGGGGTTCTCAGTTTTATAATTTCTATATTGAAGCGTCAACATATTTTGAAAACAGGTGTTCCAAATTTGTACAAAAATGTGTTCTCAACCTCACATGATGACGCATAAAATTTTTGCCATGCAATCTTGGAACAGAAATATCTTGGACTATGATATTTTTATCGCAGTTTTCTTCAAAGAGAAGACAGAACTGACAGAACAGAAGAGGAACTGACTCACACTTAGAAACTTTCATTTCATCTCTGTACTGACGTCTGGTCTTGTTCTCTGCCTTAAGGTCTGGATTAAATCTTGCGTTACTAGACTGTAACTGGACAAACCAAGGGAAATACAGAATCTGCTCTGATTCCGTAGCTGTTAAGTAGACTGGGCAGTCAGATGGAGACTCTTCCCCTTGCTCATTCGCTTAGGCAGAAACATATGTAAAAAGAAGCACGGGCTGCCTCTTTCTCATGACTGAAACATTTTGTCTGTAATGAAGGAGGACATGAAGTAACACTAGTTAAAATTAAAGCTACTCAGAACAGGAGAAACATGACATTACATGTATCTTAAGAGTATTCTGAATGTTGTTAAACTGCTAGTATTAATTTTTAACAAAGCTGAATATTCAGAAGATGAGAGTGTAAAGAAAGGGATAAAGCTTTAAGATCTGTACAGACTAGAGAGTCTGATGCACATCCCAGGAAATCATTTATGTGCCATACCACAGTTTAAAAAATGCTTTATGTCATTGGTGTGAATCCACCATACCTGTATAGAACGAAGCCTTCACATCAAGAGTTTCTGCTGTATCAAACCTGTGATTAATAAGTGTGAGCTGATGCAGCATACTTGATTTTTTTTAAATTATTTGCTTTACCAGCAATACTGTTGTTCAAGCTACTTTTTTTTTTTTTTTAAATATAGAATTATTGTCTCATACTAGGCAGATTCAAAATTGAAATACTAAAAGCTTTTCATTAAATGGATGACTTCAGGATTTCCTGAGGGAAAAGAAAAAAAAATCTACCTAAAAATTAATGCAACTTTGTAACTTTTATTAGATGTCTAGTTAATTAAGGTTTTTTCATAATCTTGCATTGGTTATTTGCAGGTCAAACAAATACTGGGACAGTATGCCAGTGAAATTTCTATTGGTTATATAGTAAATTATGAGGAAGGCAAGACACAGCTTGTAGAGTGATCCTCTAATCTATCTTGAAATGAAAGGAGAGCAATTCAACAGAAGGAAATTTAATACTGCAAAATTAAGTTTCTTTATGATCCAGTTTTCCCTTATGATGGCAGACATTTTTTTTTAAATACTCTCTCAAGAAACTTCTAACGAGTCATTATAGAAAATTGCCTCAATAAGAATTTTCAGTACCGTACTATGGCAAAAAAAAAAGACTAGATTAGACCTTGAATATGTAGGAATTGGACCAAATAAATGAAAAGAGTCAATGATCTTATGTCTGTGCACACATAGAAAAGACAGTATTAAAACACTGTGATTTTATGATGATTTTATTGCCAAAGAGATGTGCAGAGTGCTATGCAGTACTTTTAAAAAGAAGGCAATAGAATTGCACAAGATGAGACAAGTAGTCTTCTGAAATGAGAGTTGTATAGTTCAGTTTATCGCAACATGATCTTTAGATATACGTACAATTTCAGGTACAGCTGAAATTTACAGGGTTTTTTAGCCTTGTCGACAAGTGTAACAACATACTTGATTGAAAGTTATGTCAAAATTATAATTTTACTAATTTACATATTCTAGCTGTCAGAAGAATTAATGAAACTCAATTAGTGAAGGTAGGAAAAGCAGAAAGCATATTACAGCTGTAAAGATTAAGTATATTTCCAAAAGGGAAGCTTTAAGCCAATATTTTGCTTTTTGTTTGATTAAGAACAAAGGATTCTATTTGTTGTGGGGTTGTAGTTGTTGTTTTTTTTTTTAGCCTTGTATCTTCTCAATATCTGAGTTACCCTAGCCATTCTTTAAATGTTCAGGTGAAAATGGGATCACTCATTCTGCTTTCACATGCTCTGCTCATCAAAACTCTTCCAACTCATTAGGTGAGAGCACTGCAATCACATGTCAAGAGTCCAGGGCTTTAACCAGGTATTTGCTGCATTTGGGAAGGAGTAGTTTCCAAAGCAGAACCAGTGAACAAGATGTTTTCTGAACACAGATGGTTTCTCCAAGACTTTTCTCCGGTTTATATTGGATATGGTTAATATAGGATGTGGAATAAGGTTGGTCCAGTACTTTGAACTGGCATCAAAAATCCTATATTTATGTATCTGATTGATGTATCTTTCTTATACACCTAATCTAATAAGCAGATTCACAGATAGAAAGCAAAGATAACTTTACTTCATCTCATCTCATGTAAAGAACTTTGAGGGAGTAATAAATAGTTTTGGTTTTTTCAGCCCAGGATATGCACTGCCCTTGCGGCTCACCCAAGTGCATCTAAACAATTGCTTCTGCTGTGGACTTCTCAAGCTTCTGGTAGGGCCCGGGGGTCTCCTCTTTTCTGGTCTGTTTTACAGGAGTTCAATCTTATGTGCTTTGTCTTAAACACACACATTAATCTGCAGCTTACAGAAGGTCAGATTAGGAAATCTAATTATTCCTCTTGTGACAATGCAGACCTACATTGCAGCCATAGAATGCCAAGACTATGCAATTTAATGCACATTTCATTGTCTGTTTTCACTAGTTATAATTTGTTCATTTTTTCCTATTGTTCTTTTGTTTACTAGCTTGAGCCCATGGGTTTCAGCTTTTCCACATATTACAGCAGCACTGCTAAAATGTGGAATATGGTTGACATCTCTAGTGCCCAAAATCTTCATATTCATTTTGCTTTTCTGGGATTTCTCCACTGTCAGGCTTTTATGTTGGAAGACAGGGTATCTTTCCTGAAGAACCCATGCTGTATTTCAGGTTTACTCTCCAGTTATGTGAAATTTGCATCATGGCAAATGTTAAAGAACTGGATAAGAGGGAATGTTTGCAATTTTAGGTTTCCTGAATAACCTATCCCTTTTTAATCTTTCTTTCTTTGTTTTGTTTAACTTTTTTTTTTTATATATACTGTCCTTGTTCTGTCATAGTGTAGTAGCCATAGAAATACCTTTAATATATTTAAAATTAAGAAAATTGGATACAGAAAGCATTCAAATATCATGGAATATATAAAAAGATCAAAACTAATTGACAACTTCATTGGCCAACTTCAGCTGGTCAAGGGAGACAGCAGCAGTCCTGAGAAGAAAGACTGGGAAATACTTGCACTTTCAAACAAAACTAAAACTTTGAGACAATGTCTTTTTTTCAGAACCTTTTTCTGGAGTTTCTTGGTATCAGGTCAGTAAGACAGAGGTGAGGTAAGGCAGAATATGGAGAACATGATCACAATTACCATTTCACCTCCAACATTCAGGTTCAAGCTTATGCTTCACTTACCCAGGTTTTAAGGAATGCCTTCCTTGCCCCAGTGCAGTAAATAGTGCATTACTTAATAGTGCATACAAGAAATGTTGACTGATGCCTGCTGTAAAATAACTTCTGTATTGGCATTTCACCTAGAGTATGGGAACTGGTACATTAAATGATTAAATTTCAGGTTCTCCTATGATGTGCCAAGTGATCTGAAAAGAAAGAGAGAAGGGAGTGGTTTTTTACAGGGAAATGGATAGGCAAGCATTGCTGGAAATAGAGGAAGAAAAAAAGACTAAAGACTGGATAGAAGCAATGATGTGCAAATGATGCACAATTGGGAGTTGAGCAGTGTCAGCAGGTGGTAGTGGTTATCAGTATGGTGTGGAATAATTGTTAAATTATTTGTCTCACATATTTGGGAAAAAGGGAAGATAGTATCAGAATAAGGGTGGGGAACAGACACAGATCATACCACAGCTGCTGGGACTGTCCAAGAAGAAGATGGTTTTTAATGTGCTGATGACTGAAATTCATTCAATAAATAAAAAATTAAGACTAATTAGAGTGGATCACTTTTGTGACAAACAGAAGTAATGTGTTGGAGATTGAAGGAACAGAATCTCAGGATCACAAAATCACTGAGGTTGGTGGGGACCTCTGGAGTTCACCTGTCCCAAGTCCCGTGCTCAAGCAGGGCCAGCTAGAGCCAGTACCCCAAGACCATGCGTTGTGGATGGTGTGATACACTTTACCTCTAAGAGAGAAGAAGCAATATGTTCATTGAGGTAAAAAGTGATTTAACATAGTTTCATAGGAATTGTGCTTTAGTAAGATTCAATGGCAAAGTGCACTTAATTATTCGCTGTGTAGAGGACAGAATCAGGCAAACTGTCAAGGAGAGCATCCCACTGAGTCTTTCTAAACTCTGTCTCAGAAAGGAGTCAAGGTATGGCTCAGTCACAGACTTGGTCAATGTTTTTTTGTCTAAAGGATTACATATGTGCAGTCAATCCTTTATACCATTTTGCAATTATTTCAAAGTGTCCATACTTACTCTGAAGTCATTAAACATGTGATGAGGATTCTATCAGTCTTGAGAAGTCTCATGAGGAACAGCTTAGAGAACTGGGGTTGTTCAGTCTGGAGAAAAGGAAGCTGAGGGGAGACCTTACCACCCTCTATAACAACCTGAAATGAAGTTTTAGAGAGGTGAATATTGGTCTCTCCTCCCTAGTAACAAGAAACAGGACAAGAGGAAAGAAGATTTCAATTAGCTATTAGAAGAAACTTCTTCACTGAAAGATTTATTAAACCAGGCTGCCTAGGGAAATGGTTGAATGACCATCCCTGGAGGTGTTTATTATAAGACATGTAGATGTGCTTAGGAATATGTTTTAATACTGGACTCTGTAGAGTTAGGTTAATGGTTAGACTTTATGATCTTAAAAAGTCTTTTAAGAGCACACCGTCACCATGTCCAGATGGATTTGGTGTATCTTCAAGGATGTAGATTCTACCACCTTTCTGGGAAAAATGTGCCCTCTGAGCAACCCTTGGTCACCCTCACAATAACAAAATGTTTTCTGACATTCAGAGCAAGTCTCCTGTATTTGAGTTTGTGCTCATTGCCTCTGGTCCTGACACTGGGAGAGAACCTGGCTCAGTCCTCTTTGCACCTTCTCTTCCGGTATTTGCATGCATGGATAAAATAACCTTGGGCTTCAGTGCTTTGAAAGCTTGGAAAAGGGGATCTACTTATAAAAATACAATGGTATTTTCATATATCTTTTAAATATCTTATTTATCACTGTATCATTCATCATTCAGCTGTTTTCTCCTATTGGTTATATCTAGTTGTGAATTAATGCTCATTTTGATAAAGAAAATCATTGTGGATTAATTTTCCTTTTCTGTAGTGTTTTTTGTTGTTTATTTGTTTTTTGTTGTTTGTTTTTTTCTCTTGTCTTTTATAGAACATGTATAATTGCATGTTCAACAAAGAATTTAAAGAAATATTTAAATACCATTTGAATACCATTAAATACCATTACATAAATATCATTTAAATAAATACCATTTATATCAAGCAATAAGCATCAGTATTATACTCGGGAGATAAGAGGTAATAAATACCCCAAACCATCTGATTTGTAGGCTTTCATCTGAAGAAGAGGGTATGTCACAATATCAAAGGTCACACCCAGTTATTCCATTTAAAATGGAACTTTTTTTAACATTTTAAACTTTTACTCTTTTGTTACATACCTGTAAAGTGGGCAACAGATACTCAAACCTTAGTCATGGTTACTAGTAAGATTTTTTTTGTTTGTTTTTTGTTTATTTGTTTTGTTGGTTTTTTTTTTAAGAGCGTATCATATGGGACAATTGGCTTATTTCTGTCTTCTTAGATCATCCTGAACAAGTTTAATTCACTTTCTGTAAAACAAATATATATAATTCCTGCCTCATCAGTCAATTATTACCCTTGATTTTTTTTTTTTAATTTGTAGAGAATTTTCTGTGCTTTTCTGATAGCAAAACAGTCATGACATTTTCCAAAGACCAGTTGCCCTAAACCAATTTCAGATGCATTTATGTTTGTGTTAGGCTTTACTTATGCCAGAAGAACAGTGTTTCTTGCTTATTTGTCACTTGTTATTGTGCAAGTGTGTGTGATGTATTACTTTGTGTAGAAATGCAGTAGTAAATTTATGTTTATGTTGGAGAAGATGCGGCTGAAGAAATACGCCTTGCATTTGAAGTGCAATGTAATGAAAGTAGTAGTTCACTTTATGGTGCCCATCAATTCTCAAGAAAGCTCTGCACAGACCACAGAGAATCCACATTACTGTGGCAGTAGAAAGGGCCTTTGTGCTTGAGTAATAAAAGTTGTCAATATAGATAACTTTAAAGAATATTAGTATTCACTAATAGTTGTTTGAAGGCAAAATTACAGAGAGGGGAAAGGGACAGAACTTTTCTCTTTTAACTTTTAGTCTACTCAGTCCTTTGAAAAGTAAGTGCATATGTAAAAAAGCTCAAAATATTAATTTTATTCCAAGACAGCTGTTATAGAAAGAAAACATGCTGTAGTGGTCTTATTCAGGCAGGGAAAAAAATGGGTAAAAAATGGGTAAAAAATGTACCACAACTGCAAATGCATTTCAAGAAATTATATTAATTACGTGAATTTAAAAATGTGAAAGCAAAGAAATGGCCACAACAAAAACTAGTAAATATATGGAAATTTGCATTTTCCATACTGAGAACAAAGCAAAAAAATGTAAACAGGAAAGAATAAGAAATAAGTACATTTTTTAAAAAATATATAAATAATTTTAAAATTACAATGAAAATAACAAAGTTTAATTATGAATAAGAGCTTATTATGAATAAAAATTACAAATGCATTATAAATCAAATAAATTCTGAATATAGACTTATTTAATACATATTCAAGCTTCAAAACAAAGACATAGATGACATTCTAATGGTAAGGATATTTGTAGTACGCTGTTCTGCAAGAGCTAATTGCAGACGAAGAGGCTTAAAAATAAGGTTTTACTGTTTCTGTCAAAAAAAGCGCCATTAAAAGAAGAAAGATTAGGGAATTAAATGAGAGAATTTTTCAAGGGAATAAAATGCAAATATATCACAGGATCTCTATTTCAATTCTAGAAATGAGATAGGAAGTGAAAAACTAGCAAACTCTGTGAGACTGAGAGGTCTACTTCTGTGGTTTCACCAGCAGGCACTTTTTTGTGTAGTATGGACAATCATACAAAATGAGGGACTTGAAAGACAGAGAAATTGTAGAGGGAGAATTCTAAAAATATTTTTGTTGCTTTTAGGAAAGAAAACTGGAGAAGGTAGTTATATGATGGTTATATATGGTATATATGATAGTTATATATATGATATATAGTTATATATATGATAGTTACATATGGTAGTTATAGGATGGGGGGGGAAATTGGATTGCATAAGATGCTTTGACATAAATACAGAGAAGTTACCTAGAATTCCTTCAGTGTATCACTTGTGTGAGTATATCTAAACACCTTATTTTTACTGTGATGTTTGTCTTTTTCTTGATTTGGCAGACAGATACATACATACATGTCTATATATATATATATGTGTGTGTGTGTGTATATATATCCTTGCAAAACTATATTGGCTGATGTATATTTACTCCTAGAACATGCAAAACATTGTAATACTTTTCATGCACAAAATAAATCTTCACAGTAGGAGTAATTCACATCCAAATTGTACTCTGAAGACATGCTGGCAAATTGCCATCTTTCTATAGTGATCCAACAGCTAGATGGAACCTCAACTATAATGTAAATTTGTAAATGGTAAGTAGAAACAGTAGTGAAATTTGTTAACAGTAGCAGAATTTAATTCCCAATTCTCATTCCATTTATCTCTGTGTTTTTGAAAGGTCCAACTAATGGGGTTTTTATATAATTAATCATGTTGACACGGTTCAAATTAGATGACTTAAATCTTGGTTGTGAAGTAAAGATTGGTGAACTCTTGCTTACTGTAGCTTCAGGCATGTTAATGGAGAATTCAATGTGTCATAGGGCTCATCAGTGTAATACCTTACAGGTCTTGATCATGAGTTTGTAAAACATTAGTTTGTCTCTAGTGTTCACTGCTAAACAATCTCCAGATTGTTGTGGCAGAATGTATTCATTATTCTCTTAGCTTTGTAGGAAATACACATTCCAATAAAAGCTTTTATTTTGTCACAAGAAATTCCTACTAAATATAAAAACAATATATTAATTTTAAAAAATAGTAGCACATTTCTGAAAGTTAAAATACATGATAACATTTGTAAAATCTAACCCAAATAAATGTCCTAAAATTGTACTGTTGTAAGAGGTAATATTTTAAAGATTTGTCAAAAATATTTTTTGACTACTGCAACCACAGACTTCTCTCGCTGTAGAATAATTAATTTATATATATGAATCTTTGCAGAATCTGGGGACTAACCTGCTATTATGATTACAAAAACTGCAACTGCATGAATGATCAGTCTCATCATCTCTAAAAGTACTCGTCCCTTCTCACAAAAGGTGGCATTGACATCAGTGGAATGTAAGGAAAATGTTTTTATTGCCAAAATGAAATAAACTCTAAAAATTAAAAAAAAAAATGACCATGTGTTCCATTAAACAACTGATATTGAAGCTCATGCTTGCTATTAAGCAATGGAGTACAGGAGACACTCTGATACTCTGAGAAACCAAAGAATTTCTCCAAGGGTGGAAGGGGGTAAGAAGGGTCATAATGAGGCTACAGATACTAGAGATGTAAGAATTCCATAACTGGAGCTTTAAAGCTTTTTTTGCCCTCTTCATTAACTAAATAAAATAAATAAAGTTACTTCAGAGAGTTTGTTTGCAGATTGCCTCTATAAGAAAGAGCAAAAGGGTATATGTTGGTGTTCATGCATCTTCTAGGTGATAGTATGAAACATGAGGAAGGTGTCTTAAATTTTGAGGATGATGTCTTTGACACTAACTAAACTTTTTTCTTTTTTCAACATCTACGTTGACAGATATATCCAATTTATCAGGTAGGCCAGGAGTGTAATCTCTGTAATAATTTCAGTGTGTTATTTTTCTTTTAAACATTTAAAATTAAGAGTATTTTGATCATTCTGTCGCTAGAGCATCTCACTCAAAGCAATTCAACATGTAACCCTTCACAGAAAATATACTAGCTGAAAAAACAGACTAATGCTTAAAAAGTAATGAAAAGTGCAGCATACTATAAACACAGTTTCTCTCTGTTAATATAAGTCAGAAATTTATTTCAATAAATGTTTTGGATTTACTTGATAGTCTTCTGGGATGTCACTTCAACAAGCACAAAAAATGGTGCTTTCTCTGAAGCATTAATGAGATTTCAATACCTAAATATAATCAGTCATGACTGATGCTTATTTATTGATATTTTCCTGGCATTGTAAAATACAGTCCACTTTACAAGTCAATCAACAATTTTTAATCACAGTATACTGACATGATTCATAATTTAAGAGTCCCAAATGTTAACATACTGTGTATCAATAAACTTCATTTCTCACATTTTTTTTTTTCTTTTAATAGTTTGGATTATTTTATGAAGGTTTTAGATACTTACAAGACAGCATCAGCAATGAAGATAGGGGATACTGTCTTGATAAGCCATGTAAGATACAAGACATTCTACCAATACACAGTAAAGATAGAAGGAGCTAAAAAGAAGGTTGCAAATTCAAACCCAGAAACAATTGCAGTATACAATTGATTAATTTTCTTTCAACTAGAGAGTTAAATTTACACTTGTCTTGAGTGCAAGAAGGAAACCTTAAGTATACTGCTTTTCAGGTATTGCTTTCCTTTAGAACTATTCAGAAAGCTTTCCATTTCTAGATTTTTCTGTCTCCATGTGATTACTATGCAATTACTACTGTGCTTTAGTTGCATTTAAGATGCTTCAAACACTAAACGATGGTAACTTCAGTAACAAAATAGGTTTTTTATCTGTACCCAGCACTAGTGTCTGGTTTTATCTACAAATTTATTGCATTATAGATCACTGGTTCTGTTTGATGGAGGAGTGTAATGAAAGAAATGAGGACGTTTTTAAAAAAAAGTGTTCAAATCACTTCTCATAACTCATGTCAAAGTTCTGCCAAGGCTTTTTAAGGTAAGTGTAGATATTTACAGTATTTTGAAATTCATCCATTTATGAATGTTTATTGGTACTATCAGCAGCTTAAAGCCAAGGTATTTGTCAGTTCTGAAGCCTGTCTTTGCTGGTCTGAAAACCAGACAGCTTTGTCTTTTGGTTGTGTTCCCCTCCAGAACCGTCCTGAGTATTTGCTCACCTTTGGAGGTGCCAAGGGCTGTGTGTTTCCTTGTCCTGTTGTGCTGTTGAGCTCATTGAGTAAATCTGACCCAGAAAGAAATTTTTTTTAAAAAAAAAAAAAGATTGAATTGAGATAAAATTGAAGTTAGAGAAAGTAGAGGTGTGACTGGGGAAAAAAAAAATTAAAATGTCAGAAAGAACTGAAGTTCTGAAGCCCCTGGCATAGGTTACTGGTCTTCAAGCTTCTTTTGCTTTTATGTGTCTACTCTTGTGGTAGCTGGTGTAGTACATGCAGTGAAAGATGCTTGTCTGATTACTGGGTATCCTGTTACCCTCAGGCTTGCAGTGCCCCTCAGGATCACCTCAGTTCACCTAGCACATCCTCCGGATTCCTCCTCTAGGTGTGAGAAAGAGTTTGGACAGACTTGGAAGGCAGCTGCTGTCAAAAAGTGTTTCTGCTTCTGGATCCTTCTTCCTTACCTTTGGCAGAATGACAATCTTAGAGATATCTTTCTGCTGTTTCCAGGCAGAAAAGTCTGAGTTGTTCTTTGACTATTTTTGAAAATGTGTATTCTGTAACAAGCTCTTTGGACTTATATATTTCCATAAAAGTAGCAGAAATATGTTAACAACTGTAATGTTAACTTAAGAGTGGTTTATCTTCCAAATGTGATACTTATGAACCTTTTACAATGGATAGGGTTAAAAACCCTGCACTACAGTACAAATAACAAAATTAGAAAATACATTATTAATTAAAAGGCATATAAAAGGACTTAGATTTTGGCCATGGAAAGAAACCCTTAAATTTAATAATGTCTGGATTGGAATTTAATAATGTCTGTTTATTAATACAGATATTACAATAGAAAAGAGCAGGGCAATGCTGGAGATCAATTTTTTCCTGTCCATTTAGGTTATGGTGATGTACTGATTCCATTAAATGCCACTGATAAAAGTATTTTTAGATGTTGTACAGTGTAGTATGCAAGTAAAGTAAAAATCCAATTAATATTAAATGAAATTAATATTAACTAGTATGAACTGGAATCATCTGAACATTAAAAAGTCCACATATTGCAAGTGTTGAAATACAAGCAGCAAAACGTCAGATGTGTAAATATATGCAGAACATGCATCCAGTTTACATTTACAGCAATGAACTTCCACTTTTATTGAAGCCTTTAGAAGAATTAAAAAGGATCAGTAATCTATAGCCCTATATTAAAAAGAACTGGAAGGTAAAAATAAACTTTCAGTTTTGAAAAACTTGCTGTTAAATATTTCTAATTTAAAAATTCATTAAGTATGAACTACTTAATTCTACCTTATAAATAATTAATCTTTCTTATATTCATATTTTTTCCTTATCAATTGTAATTTAAAATATTATGATTTAGATCACATTTTTCTGCTACAGAAAGAATCAGGATTGTAAACGTATCTTTCTTAATGAGTAAATCTGATCTCTGTATGTATATTACTATGTCTAACAATTTTAGTAAGATAAACAAGTTTCTGCTATTTTTGCTTTTTGTCATTGCTGATCCTAGAAAGCCAAGAAATGGAGCTGATTGTTTTTAGTAAAGCAAATGGAGAACAGAATTTCTTACCATGAGAAAAAAGTGATTGACTGTTTCCTTATGTGACTCTCTTGAATACAGAAGTATTGGAGGTTCCTAGTTTGGAGAATATTTTCATTATTTTCCATATTATTTTCCATCCTCATTGCACGTCTTCAAAAATAAACTGAATTTCTTAGGACCTTGTCCAGATGAGTTCTGGAAAACAACAAATCTTTTAAAAACCATCCTGTAGTAGACCCTGAGCAACCTGGCCCAGTGCTTAACCTCACTCCCTGTAAAAAGCTGCCTCCTTATATCTAATGGGAGTTTCCTCTATTGCCACTTGTAACCACTCTCCTGTCTTGTTGCTGTGCACCTCTCCGAAGATCCTGACACTGTCACTTCTACTGCTCCCTTTCTGTTTCTAGTAGAGTGTGATTTGGTATCACCCGAAAACTTGCATACTGTCCCACTGTTCATGCTGGTGATGAACATGCTAAATAGTACCTGGACCAATGCTGACTTCTGAGAATTGTGGCTCCTGGAGTCTTATAGTCCAGTCAAACTTCTGCTATACTGTGGTCCATCCAACCCCTAGGTCATTAGCTTGGCTACGAGGATGACGTGGGAGAATATGTCAAAATCCTTTACAAGGTTGGGGAAAGATACCAGCACTGCTTTGTTGGTGTATGTCTGGCCATTTCATCATAAAATATAAGGCAAGACTTGGTCAGGCAGGATTTGTTCTTGGTAAATCTATACTTGCTGTTTCAGGTCAAGTAATTTCTGTCCATAAGCCTGGAAATCTTTTCTATGAGGATTTTCTCTGTAAATTTGGTAGATATTTAGGTAGAATTACAAGGCTGACAAGTTAACAAGGCTTGTAATCCTGTGAGTCTTCTTTCTTACTCTTTTTGTAAGATGAACATTATTTGCCATGTTTGAGTTGCTGGGGAATTTCTCATTTTAAATAGATAGCAGGGAGTATTTCCCCAGTAATGGCAGTCATTCCCCTTCAGTGCTGGATGAATCTTGTACCATTTTGTATTTCCCCTGTTCACCTACACATCTCCAACAAATTTTAAAGAATGAGTAGATGTGAAGAACGGGACATACTATCAGCAGATTGTACAGATTTCCTTAAAAACTACCGTCAGATAGTAAATGAAGATTACCAAATACAGCAACCATTAACCACTGTATTAAACTACCAAGGGAAGTGCAGATTATCTCTTGAATTCCTCAGAGCAAAACTAGTCCATATGCATTAATCAAACCTCAGTCTTTCTGCTTTGGAGTGGAGCCTTTTGTCTTGTATTGCCCATGACTGTTCCTTCTTGGTCAGAATCTGTGGAGCTGCCACAGTGATCATTTCATCAGAGGAAGCCACTTTTCAGTAGTTTTGATTTAATGGTAGAAAGAATTGGTAGAGTAAAATAATAACAATAGTTTATCTAGTTGAATTGAAAGAGGACAGACTATGCTTTGTGAAAAATGTCTTTCATTTTGTGAGATACAGGATCAAAAGTTAAGTACTTTAGCTAGACTTTTTATGGGACTGAGGCTTTGTATGATGTGTCATTCCTACACTGTTAGTGAACAGATGGGTAGTAATAGATGCTGTGTACAATTTGAAAGAAAATGTTGTCATTTTTTCCCCTGATAGGTATTTATCTAATAACTCTTTGACAGAACAGAGGAAAGATAACAATGTTCTCTTGTAATTAAAATTAAAGCAATTTATTAGTCAATGAAACACTGTGCTCTGTTTATGTTTGGGGTACAGAGCAAACATATGTCTCTGCTTCATTGTTTGAGACCATCTAGTATGAGTTTATTTCTTTTTGCTAATTTAACCTATGGAACAGATCATACAGATCATATTAGTGTTATTCTTCCTTATTATTAATTGTAAAGAAGTAAGTAAGTGGCAGAAGAAAAGCACATCCTGAGAGCCGGCCTTTTTTGTTTGTATTGGGGTTTTTTGTTAGTTTGGTTGGTTTTTGATTGGTTTGGTTTGGTTTTTTTCAGGTTTTAAAACATCTAAATAAATAGCTGTTGTTATGTTTCTAAACGGGAGCATGTAGTTGGGTGATGGAGTTGGACTGTTTCTTCAAAGAAAACCAAGAAGAGTAAGATGAAATTTGTTTATTGACTGTTGTTTCCATTTTTACAGCTGTCTCATTGCAAGGCTAGAGGGGTACAAAATGGGGGAAAGGGACCAATGAGGTGGGGCTTTTACCTTGGTGATATCAGAGATTTACCTCCACTGGAGTTCTAAAGCCTTCAGTAGTAGCTTATGATTTCCCACTTGAGCTAAGTAAACCATACTCTGGAGGAGGACGTAGTAGCACCAAGCCTGGCACTTCAGAGTAGGTGGGACACTGGGCTTACACAGTAGCCTTTAGTGATCCCTTAGTCAGGGAAGGTCCCCTTTGTCTACTGCATATTAAGGCTGCTGTTGTGGACTATGCTACATTTTTTTCAACCTTGTTTCCTTGTTTGAAAGTCTGAATGAAAATACTGTCGATTCAAGCTTTCATAATTTTGAAGTGACCGAAATTCTGATCCTTTGTTTCACTTCCCCTCATTGTTTTTCCTCTTTCAGAAATCTAGTCAGTTTTATCTTTTTTCCTGCTCTAATCTGAAACTAGGTTATTACAGTTATGGAAGCACCAGGATTAGATAGATATTAATTTACTCTGCAACTCTGCTCTAAATGCAGTTGTTCCATAAGCAGTGGATGATTCAGCAACTAAGATCTCTACTAAACAGAGATCTTAGTTCAGTAATTTTTGATAGTAAATAGCTCAGTAATTTTTGATATTCAGCTCCAGTCCTTTGTAAGCATTCAATGTAATCACAAACTATAACTACTACATATATTGTGCAAATTTTTCCCCTTGCAATAAAGAAGGCTAAAATCATCCTGAGCTTCATTCAGAAGAGCATCACCAGCAGGTGACCCATTGTTGCAGCCTTGGTGATACTCATCTGGAGTTCTGCACCCAGTTATTGGCTCCTTGGTGCAAGACACCCACGCATGTACTGAAGCAAATCAAGTGAAGGGCCATGGAGATCATTAAGAGATTTAGAGCATGTGTTGGATCAGGTGGAGCAGAAAGGAGGCACTGCTTGGCCTGGAGAAAAGAAGGCTCTGAGAAGACCTTACCAATATATATAAATACTTGATGAAGAGAGGTAAAGCAATGCAAGCCAGACTCTTCTCAGGGGTGCTGACAGGGCATGAAGCAATGAGCACACACTGGTTTATTTAATCAGAAGAAGACTGGAACACGTTAGTAAGAGGAGTTGTGAACTCTCCATCCCTGGGAATACATTCAGAGTCTGACTGGACCCAGCCCTGATAACCTACAGCAGTTGACCCTCCTCTCAGCAGGGGCTGGTTGGACTAGACAATCTCCAAATGTCACTTCTAGCCTCAATGACTCAGTGAGAGGTATTTTACTTTTTAAAGCTGCTGATCCTGTATATTTTTGCAAGGAAAAAACCAATATCCAGGCACATCCTCATATTAACAAAAAGAAGAGCATACACAGAAATAGAACAGGGGAGACATGGGGGACTCCCAAGTCCCAGGAGTACTAAAAAAAATTACTTCATTTAACACATCTTCAGCATGTTTCAGCATTATGGTTTCAATGGAGAAGGCATTCTAACTTCAATAGAAATTTCATCATTATATTGTAACATTTTAGAGTTTTCTTTTTTGATCTGCTGTTAGACTATTAAAGGCTAAAAGAAGCTATTTCTTTATCTTAGTAATGATAGAAAGTACTTAATACGCCCCAGAAATCATATGCTTTAGGATGATACTATGAAAACCTTTCTTTAGAATGTCCCAGGAGCTTTTGCCTGTTAGTATTTACCTACTTCTAAGCAAAAATTTATTAAAGCACTTGTTACAGTGGGGAAGAAGGCTGTATCTTATTACCAGCTGTAAAACTTTCTACCAAATATTATGTTCATCCTTTGAAATCAGACAACTTTGTAATCACCTAATATACTATTTAAAAATAGAGCATCTAAATAGCTATTTGGAATAATCCACGGAAAACCTTGACCTATGAAGATTTAATATCAGCCCATGTGTAAAAAAAAAAAAAAAAAAAAAAAAAAAAAAAATATTATTTTTGCCCATATGAGTTTCAGAAACATCTTGGTAGTTTCCTTACCAAGTTCAAACTTTAAAAAATGGTGTCTATTGCATGTAAACTTCATATACTCACCACAAAGCATCCTTCTTCACAGTGGTCACTGCATTATATACACTCACAGAGTTAGATTGGTTTCCTAGGAAACACCCCAATTAAGCAAGTTTCTTGATTGAACGGTGACTATTATATATGCTAGTGAGAAATTCCACAGGATGGGCAGAAAGATCTACTGATTTCTGAGTCAAGAACTTCATTGCCTTTAGCTGAGTCTTCTTGTCTTCCCCTTCATGTTGTGATGCAGAGACTGAGGGACTGAAACATCACACTTGTCCTTTGTTGTCTCTTATGCATTTTCTGTGCTTTTCTCCATTCAAAGAGGGACGGATTAGTTCACAGTTTTATGGTAACAGGTAGTAAAATGCCAGGTATTATGTTGTTTTCTCTAAATCTTGTCAGTATGTTTTACCTGTCATTTCATGCAATACTAAAGGCATATGACTATGTTATAACAAGTTTTCTGTGACTGACAAATGTTATTGGCATCATGTATCCAGGAACAGCTGTTGTTGTTTTATTAGAAAATACTCCAGTGATGCTTAGTGTAGAAGGAGCCAAGGCAGTATCAGCAGCATTGCTGTTCCCTCTGCAATTAGTACTGTGTAGAATTTGCTAACCTGTATTAAAAATTTATTTTTTCTAATCAACCATTTAAATTTTTTAGAGGAAATGCATGGCTTAAAGAATATTCAGAGAGACCATATGAAAAAGAAATTGTCTCAGTCTTATTCCCTCAGAATATTTGTGCACATTACTAAATCCAAAGAACAACAACAAAAGATACAGTAGGCATGATCTGGGAACCCTGAAGAGAGTTTACATCAGGAACATGAAGATAGCTCAGTCGTGTGTTCATCCACTGGGCAGTTAAATTTTCTATCCACCATTTTTTATTAGAAACTGTTGTCTGGATAAAAACTATGTTTTTTATTGCTGTGGTCAATTTTGTTATCATTTTATGCTAGAAATCTAAAGATGGAAAAAACAATATTTTTAATGCATTTCATTTCAAATTTATTTTTGCATTTTTATTTTTTATTAATTTTAGATCCTCTTCTACATAGAAACAGCGGTGATGCGGTGAGTCCATTTTGTCCACTTGTGCTGTAGCATCGAATAATGTACATTATTTTTATATTCTACTTGACATATATTGCTTTTAATTTCTATAGAACCAATTGCACTTACTGAAATATATTTATTGTTTCTAAAGAACTGGCATTAGAAGATCACATACAACCTTAAGAGAACCCGTTTCTTCAGATATTCATAGTTGTAGGAATATTTACTATTAAATCTGTATGAACAAAAATTGTTCAGCAAACATGGAGATTAATAGCAACTGGAAGAGTTTCACTATTCTCAGGCACATTGCTGGGACTGGTTCTTGTGTACTGCTGCTCAGAAATAAAATAATGATTTAATTTACTTAAAAAAAAAAATACAAGGAAGAAAACAAAAGCAGTTACACAGCCAGTTTTAACTACTACTTGTTTTCAGAGGTGGTGTTATTCCTCTTCATGCATTGTGAAACTGATGGCACATAATGGTAGAATACTTTTTTTTGTTAGTCTTTCACTCCAGGAAAGAGAGAAGGGGTTTGTGATTTGTTTGTAAGACTGGAAAGATGTTGATGGGAGTGCGGGTGACTGCAATATTTTCTAGTGCTTTTGAACAAGAATGTGAAAAATCCCGATATAAATGTTCTTGGTGGGTGAGAAGAGGTCTTTGGCAGTGTCTGTGTTAATTTTCTTTTGCAGCAGCTAATAGGATACACATGCCTAACAACAAGGAAGAGTTAGACTGAATTTGTACAACAACTTTTCCCAGTGCATTCTTATCCACTCTTAAGGTATCAAGGGTACAGTAAATTTGTAATCTATAACTGACCTAGATTTTTCATCACTTTATGTATTAATGAGCCACTCAGTCTTTTTATAACTGGTTGAATGGTAGCTGAATGATAAGTTCTCTAGCAGTTACCTGCAAGATGATCAATACATGTTTAGCATATTAGGCACCAACAAAGAGAGACAGGATTTGCAGGCATAACCTATAAATTATTAACTGGAGCTTTTATCTAACAAACAGAATTTCAACAGAAGCAAAAGTATATATTTTTTTGTTGTTTTTAATGTGTAGAAACTTGGGTACTTTGGGGGGAAGCTATATATGCTCCTTCATAACTAGTTCACCATCTTTTCAGTATTGCTCTTAAGCATATAAAAAATCCACAAGTTAGAAGGTAAAAAAAAAAAGCACGTTCTTTTTTGCACCCACTATAATCATTGTCACAAGTTCTCAGTTCTGGCAAGGGAACTTTCAGAATGCAGTCTGCAGAGTCCTGCTTTTTTATATACTGTCAGAATTGTGTAAGTACGCTGGACTCACAAAGTAAACCTCATTTACACAGTGAATTCACATGCTATACTGAAATTGTTCTGGAATTCCTTTGGCAATACTGCTGCAGTCCCAGACAACTATTTCATTTTGAGGTTCCTTTCATGAGGCTTTTTTTTTCTCCATGATGAATTTAGATTCTAACATTCAAAATGATGAAAGGATCCGCCTAACATCAGTAACACCAAATCTCAGTGTTTAGTCTTAAAATGTAGGCTTAAAAGAAATGTCAGAGTTCGTTGTGGCTAATTTCTTCAAACTGTCAGCCTCATGCTTGAAGTGGCATGATTTTAAATTGTTAAGAAAATCTTTGACCATTTTAAACCAAATTAGACCTCAATACTGATTATAATCTCCTTACACTTGATATTCTTTGCTCCTGAGAAAAGTCTGAAATATGTAAGCAGGAAATGCATACCATTTATAAATATATATATATACACATTTATAAACGTATATAAAAGAAGAAAGAACTTTGTAGATTTTTTTCCTTTTAAATGTTTTTCCTGGAGCATCAAGATTTCTCTCTGCTTGTAATACTTCTTACTGCAGAACAAGTTAGTTGATGACTTATTCTCTGAGTATCTAGTGAATATTCATAACTCTGCTTTATTTACTGAAAATTGCTGAAAAAAAGACCTTAAAATTAAATGTTTTGTTTTCAGCTGTATCCTTGTGCTGTTATCATCCCTAAGCATTATTTCATAAGGCAGACAAGGCAGAAAGGTAACCCTGTGGTTTTCCTCCCACCTTAAGCAGTGAGAAGGGCATTTTTGGAGGTTGCCTTGGTGTCAGTTCTTTTTCATGTGGAATTGTGCGGACCTTCACAGACCAAACGAGAAGCGCTGCCTTTTAATTCCTTTTTTTCCCTGCTTTTTTTGCCTCTGTGTTATTAATGCAACTACCCCCCTAAAAATGCAATTTGAAAGTTATTAATCCCATAATGCAGTAAAACAGTGAAAGTATCTGGATAAAAGCAGCCCATCCTCCTGATCATGAAATCTGAATCTGAAGCTATGCAAAACCTAGCAAGTTGCATGAGAAAGAACATTCTGAAGACTGTGTATTAAAGCATTGATTCATATGTGCTGCAGTTGCAAGCCAGAGGACATATAAATAGCAAATTGAAACAGCTTCTATTTTATTCCCTCCAAGGGCTTACATCTCCTAAATTCAAACAACTAGCTGCCTCTTGCCTTCAGCTCCCTACCCTCCTTGCAAAATCATTTTTAATGTATATCACTGAGCAGCTCAGTGATTTTGTTTGAAAAGTTCCCAAAATCCACCATTGGATTTTATCACATCTTTGATTTACGCAATCTCAGTGTTGTTCTTTCCATCTAATCCAGTGTAACAGCTTCCCTTCTGGTTATATCAAATTGTGGAATTACTCTCTTTAGCTCTCTTCCAACACAGATGATTTATGCATGGGGTGGGTATCAGTTCTACTTTGGATATTGCTTCTGACCCATAATACCAGTAACCAGTAGCTTTCTCCTCCTACATCCTGCCACTTCCTGCCATAGCTTTGAGAAGCAGGCAGGCTGTGGTTTCATGGCTCTCTCCAGGGCATGCGTCCTCCTGTGCCAGCAGGGTATGTGCCAGGGCTTTCTTCTGTGTTAAGTATTTTTTTTTTTAATACAGTGCCTCAGTTGGAAGGATAATCAGTGTCTGACACACTTGTTCAGATATTGAAACACTGAATTCGGAGAATGTCATTAATCTTAATGCCAAATAAGGTGTATTTGGAGTAAAGATGTCATATGAGGTACAGATTTTGGTATGACTTTCCCATCAGCCAGACTGCCTTGATCCAGACCTACCTGAAAGGACATGAATTACCCCACCAACTTACAGTTTATGATGTAGTAATATGAATGAGGGGTCATTAAAAGGCAGAAAATCTTTAAAGAAGTGAGACTGATCTAGAAGGGGACAGGTGGGTAGTATGAAACCTCCAGTGCCCCGGCAGGTTGGGAAGGAGGCATTATAATGGACATAATTTAATCTGAATCCTGCAGCCGCCGTCGGACCATGTTGGTGGCTGATGAACGAACCACCACTGGAATGCTTAGCACGCTGTGACGACTTTACACAGAAAAGAGAGAAATTTGTCGCCGTCTCGCTACACCAGTACCGTACTGCCCACTTTCGGCGGTGCACCCAGCCCCTCCACTCCCACAGCGCCCGTCAGCCCAGCCCTCTCGTCCACCGGCCCCCTTCCCGGAACCGAATTTAGGGGCTTGCTGTCGACAAGCAAGCCGGTGCCGTCCTTCTTCAGCAGCTCTAAGCACGGAAGGGAGGGTTTCTCAGCCTTGCAGTTGCCGGACAAAGATGTGCCCGTACGCGCCGGTTATATCGGTACGTACATACGGATGGATGTATGGGTGGATTCTGTGACGGATGGATGCATGAACCGCACTTCCTTCCGAGTGCCGAGGCTGGCCGGGCTCTGCCATTGCACACAGCAGGCTGCGTGTAGCCCCGAAGTACTGGAGACGGGGAGAAAACAGGGCGCGGAGCGGAGAAGGACGGGGGCGGGCGGGGAGGCGAGGCG